>JANBXA010000651.1:17432500-17922500 GCA_030556225.1 Cricetiscus sungorus | reverse complement strand
CCATCCTTAGCCTCAACTGAATGGATTAGCGGTGGACACTTAAACTAGACCATTTGACCATTCTTGACCATTTGAAGCTGCAACTTCTCTCCTAGTGGCTGGAATCATATGAAAATTGAGCAGTGAAAGCAGCCTATTTCTCCATGAGAATGGAGAAACAGGGAAAGCTAGTTTGGAAGGAAAGAGAAACGCATTGCCTATCTCCTGAGAGACACAGAAAAGAGAGTATCTGGGTCCCTGATGACTTTCTGTTTCTCTGATCCAGTCCTATTGAAACTTAGCAGTAGTCTTGACATGGATTCCATAAGGTTACCCTGTACTCTTACAATAAATTTCCCTTTGCCCCATCAATACCACTGTCAATGAAAATGAAACTCCCAGAACACATGTTATGTGATGGGTAGGGCTCTAATCACTACCCACTAGATTATCTTCCGTAAACCTCCCAATAATTCCATGGGTTACTTTATTTTACATGTTAAAACTCTAAGGGAACAAGGGAAAGAATATAATTTGCCCACTCTGGTTCATCTAGTTGTTGTGGAATATTAGCTTAAGATGTGTTATATTCATTTATGCTGTGGAATATTTGCTTAATAATGCAAAGATGAGTTTCATTCTTTTATGCTGCATTTGTTTAACTCTACAAAGCTCTGTTACTTTGCCTGTTGGTCTAATAAAGAGCTTCACAGACAATAGCTGGGCAGGAGAAGGAAACAGGTGGGGCTGGCAGGCAGAGAATAAATAGAAGGAGAAATCTAGGGAGTAAGAGGGAGGAGTGAGAAAAGGAGGAGAAGGGGACATGAGAGGCCAGCCACCCAGTCACACAGCCAGCCATGGAGTAAGAAGGAAAGAAAGATAAATAGAATAAAGGAAGGTAAAAAGCCCAGAGGCCAAAACGTAGTTAAAAAGAAACAGGATAATTTAAGTTACAAAAGCCAAGCTAAGGCCAGGCATTCTTAAGAATAAATCTCCATGTGTTTATTTGGAAAGCTGGGTGGTGTGCCCCCAAAGAGTTAAAAAACAAACAAAACAAAACAAAACAAAAAGCCCTACATCTAGTAACAGGTGAACTCATGTTAGTTGACCTCGGAATCTTGGCTCTATCCACCATGTTACATGGCTCCTGCTCAGTGGTTCTAGTATTTAAGACCAAAGTGAATATGCATATAGAGCCCTACCCAATTGAGTGCCATTCTGCCCAATCAAAAACTATTTACCATATTCCCCAGTGTGCAAAACTGATAGTCTCCTATGGTCAGTTTCAGCTCCATGCCTCTGATCCTAAGCCTTCAGTCCTCTTTTGGGTTCCACAGTCATTTGAAGCTCCATGTCGTCCAGGCAACCTGATGCCACATGTCATTTAAGTTTGTATCTGCAGTGCATTACAATGGTACTCAGTAACTATTACATGTATGCCAGGCTTGTATAATAGCTAAGACTTTGGTTCTTGAAAATGGGACTTTGCTTTCTCTTTCTTTATGTTCCCTACCCTCAGTATAATTCATTGGATTGTACAAGGAAGGCTCAAATGGAATTAAAGACAACAAATTTAGAAGGTTCAGAAAATATGACAGGAACAGTTGCTATCTTTTCATAGATGTTTAGAATGGTTTTCATTTATGGATTTGCCAGTGTTACAGTTTAACATTTCAGATCTCTGGAAGAAGAAATAATGGTTGCACACAAAAGATATGACACTGAAATATAAATCCTCCCTACCTCCTGAATCCTCACGTAGCCCTAGATCTCCTTATCCCAGCTTTCTAAAAGAGATAATACTGTTTACCCAGCCTCATACATACTACTGCTCTCACCCTTGGGCATACTTTTGACCATGGGATGACCATAGCAGCCCCCAACCTCCACCTCAAGAGAGACAGGCTTCTTTTGCTTTGTGAAGAATTTGGGAGTGATAAGAAAACCCAGTCCTTGCATTTGATGTCTCCTCTAATTCTGAACACACACACACACACACACACACACACACACACACACACACACAGGGGGGGAGGGTAGTCTATGAGCTATACAGCTTGCCTCATGTGTCCAGCTGGTACCCTGATGATACCCACTCATTATTCCATGCAAAGCCAAGTTGGCATCTTGGCCCAGCTGTTAGCCCTCTCCTATGATAACAGTCACCATGATAATTCAGCTGTCCAGTCTTGAAGCCTGAGTCATCTTTGACTCAGAAAATAACAGCGCTAAAATTAAAAGCCGTTTCTCTCCGTCTGCCCCTGCCCTGCCCCAGTACCTGACTCACATTCATACAATGACTCTTAATTTCTTCAAGTCTGGGATCTGTTGCTTCCTGTCTGGGATCTTTGGGAGACCTGGATTTTGACACCAACTTCTACACTGATCTCTTTTCTTCCAGCCCTTCTGCCACCAGTCCATTCTGTTTGATAACTCTACCCAAAACCACACGAAACCCATTCTCCCACTCCACAGTTGTTATAGAATTCTCCGGGTATCTTTGGAGGGCCCTGGATTTCAGGATCTTTCCTGGCTAAGTCATTATATCTTTTTTCTTGATTCTCATTCACCTTTTCTTGAAAACAATTCTTAGTCCCTGCTGTGTTGAGAGGTAGAAGGAAAATTAGGTGAATCTCCTGGAAAGGGCAACCCAACTGGTGAATTCCCTTTCTTTGCAGCCCCGGGGTCAAAGTGGCTCACTATGAATGCCCCCTCGTTCTTGTGATCCTAACTTGAAAACTCCCACAGTGTTCATCGCTGGTTGAGACTCAGAAGTCAGATCATCCCAAGCATGAGTTCACTCCCTTTTTTATTTGTCTTTTTTTTTTTTTTTTTTTTTAGCTATAGCTCAAGCTGGCCTGGAGGGCCAGAACTTCCTGCCTCCACTCCTAATTATTCTCTGTGACTCTCAAAGTCAAACAGAGAACCTGCCAGCTGCCATGTTTCTTATCTGGAAAGTACAGAGAAATAGGTAGACACAGAGATGAGCAATCACAAAACCAGAAGGTGTATTCACTCATTCAGCAAGTCCTTATTGTGGCCCTACTGTGTGTTTCTTAATCCTTGTGATAAAAACCGTAGTGTATTGGAGTTGAATGCTCACTGTGTGTCAGTTTTAAATGCTTTTCATAGCTGTAGGCATAGATTTATTAAGTCTCACAAATTATTTCATGCAAAACATTTGTTTTGGTTTTGTTTTGACAGTTGTTTCTATTTTGTTTGTTCTGATATTCTACATTTGAGCAAGCTGAGATGTCCCACAGCAAGATAACTAGATAATGATATAGAGCCAGGTGAGAGCTAATATGGGGCCCATGTTCTTAACCCTCTTCCCTGTTGATGTAACATCCTAGCTAAATGTCCACTCATGTTACCCCATTGTATTTGGGGGAGGCATGCTGCGGCATATACGCAGAAGCCAAAGGACAGTTTCTGGCAGTTGGTTTTTTTCCTTTTACTACGTGTATTCCAGGAGCTGACCTTAGGTCTCCCAGACTTGGTAGCAAGTGAAATACAGAGCCATATCATAGGCCCTTCTTGTTTTTGACAAACTTGACACAATAGACATTTTACTGGTTATATCAAGTGTTTAGTCATATCCCAATGATGAGAATATAAGTATGAACATAACACAGGAAGGCCTTTTCCCTCTGGCTCAGTGGTTCTCCATCTTCCTAATGCTGAGACCCCTTAATACAGTTCCTCATGTTGTGGTGACCCCCCCATTATAAAAGTATTTCATTGCTACTTCATAACTGTAATCTTGTTACTGTTATGAATCATAATGTAAATATCTGATATGCTGGATACGATGATATGCAACCACTATGGGAGGGGAGGGTCACAGCCCACAGGTTGAGAACCACTGCTCCGGAAGCTCACACACTGGTAAGAGGGCACTAGCCAGAGCTACCCATACCAGTGCTGGGGGTTTATAATTTATGTCAGCTGTTTTCAGCACAGATCGTGGGAGAGATGCGCATGTCGCTATAGGAGTGCTGAGTTAGCAGAAGCAGCCCTCTGCATTTCATCAGAAGTCTAGAGTCCCGAGTCCGGTGCAGCGAGTGGCTCCTGTCCACAGTCCCAGGAAGCTGAGAAAGGGTTGCTATGAGGTTGGGTCTTGCCTGGGCTACAGAATGAGGCTATATCTCAAAAGACTAAGTAGAAGATAAAGAAGAGGAGGAGGAGGAGGAGGAGGAGGAGGAGGAGGAGGAGGAGGAGGAGGAGGAGGAAGAGGAGGAGGAGGCAGCTGCTCACAGTCTCAAGGGGCCGTTATTGCCAGTTCACTTATCATTCTGTCCTCACAAGCCCACCTCAAGCCTAAGAATCCCCAAATACCTTTATAGATTCCAGGCCCAGCACCCCCAAGAATTCTGTCTTTACTGGTCTTCTACAGAGCCTATTATCAGTAATTTTTAAAGAGTATGTATACAAGTACATTTATAAAAATATTTTTATGTACTCATTATGAACCAACCATATACAAAAGAAAAGTAAAAAACTCACATACTCCCAGCCTGCTTTAGGAATAATCAGCCCCCACAGTGCTCCTCTCTTGTCTCTCAGTTTACTTTAACATGTGGCCAGAGTGCAGACCATGCATAGGTCTAAGCGATCCCTGCAAAGACTGAAATACTGTTGGATATAAAGGAAATAGGGAGGGGGCAATGAACTCTGACCACAGAGGTTTCCATGACCCTTTCCTGAATCCTGAAGTCTCCATGGCTAACAGCATCTCTGATATCTGGACCCCAAACAGAGACTCAGGCCAGAGTGGGTATCATGCATCCACACACAAGGAAACTAAAGACCTTATCAAATATATATGCTAAGTTACACTGAAGTTGTGTTTACTAGGTTAGATAAAACGACACCCTGTAAACGTGAGTTTAAGCGCAGTTTTGTAACCAAGACAGATGTTAAAATAATTGAGGAACTGTGGTATGGGGAACAGGAAAAATATAAGTGGTTAAAGTGAAGAGAAATTGGATTGCGAGAAAGGAAATTCATGGAAAGGGGAAGAAACTAAAAAGGATAAAGGTTAAAAGCAACTAATATTTTCCTTTATGGCAATTGACAGAAGATATGTAAAGACGAAACTTCGCTGCGCAGGAGGTGGGGAAAATCAGGCCTAATTGATTCATCAAGGTCTCAAGAAACCACAAAGAAAAACCTCCTTCCTCACTGCTTTTAAAAAGCCAGGGAAAGAGTTGGGCATAGTGGAGCATGCCTTTAATCACAGCACTCAGGAGGCAGAGGCAGGTGGAGCTCTGTGAGTTCGAGGCCAACCTGGTCTACAGAGTGAGTTCCAGGAAAACCAGAGCTACAAAATGAGACCCTGACTCAAAAAAACAAAAAACAAAAAAACAAAGCAAAAAAAAAAAAAAAAAAAACAAAACAATTTAAAAACCGAGCCAGAAAAGGGCCCTAATCTGGATAGAAAAGAGAAGCTGAGAAAACTGGAAATAGAATGAGAAATTCAGAAATCCCAAGTGTTCACCCTACCCACCTTGAAAGGAATGTGCAAGCCATTCCAATAACAGCAACGGAGTTAAATAGACACCTAATATTTGCCAACCGAGTGCCAAGCCTGAGACCTGGGATTATGACCCAATCACAGCAATGATCAGAAAGTGCCCGAGGGGGGACCTGGAGAGAAATGAGCTGAGAGAGGGTGATCCCAGGGGCCCCGCAGAGAACGATGACAGAGTAGGTGGGTGGCAGGCTTAGGGTGCGAAAGCAGAGCTATTGAGTGGTGAATAGGATTCAGGCAATGAATGAGTCAGAAGACGGCTGCTTCAGGCCTTCGAGCAAAGATTTGGTTTCTAGTCTGTGTACATCAGATTTGTGGAGTGGATAAGTCCTGGGCTTTCCTGTCTGAAGTGATCATGTGACAATTGCAACTATACACAGTGTAGAAGAGGTGCCTCGGGCAAGGATCGCATTGGAGGAGTATACGAAAAGTGAAGTAGTCTCACGGTCCCGAGGTAACTTTCTGCAGGGGAAGACAGCTCTGGATGGGTACAGTGACACCTGGAAGTGAAACTGCCAACATCCTCGCTCACCCTACCCGCTTGGGGTTTGTGTCCCATCTGCAAGCCAGTGTGTCAAGAACACAGAGAAGGGCATCTAGAGTTGATACGAACCTCTGAAGATGAGTGGACCTTTTTTTTTTTTTTTTTTTTTCCTTTTAATCAAGTGTGCATGAAAGAGACACAATACATATACAATCTTATTTCAGGAAAAAAGAAATTTAGAAACAACATCAGAACTGTATGGGACACCTAAGTTCTATCAAGTTAAAGATTGAAACTCTAAAGGGGGAGGGGAGAGAAAACAGGGCTTCTAATGTCTGATAGGGCAAGAGGACACAGGACGGTGTTGAGGTGAGATGGGCTCTTTGCTGAGATGGTGACGTCTGCTGTGAGACTCAGATGAAAAGACACTAGCCCAGAGACGGCATGGGTGAAGGCATCAGACAGGAGCTCAACCACAAAGGCCCTACATACAGGTTAGTGTGGCTGAAACGCCAGGGGTGGGGTGAACATATTGGAGTGTGGCTGGGGGACACACAGGGAAGACTAAGGAGTAATTGCCTGGAAAGCCATTTGATACCCATAGGCTCTGCCTGCCCTTGATCAACAAAACTGTGGTGGTCTGAATAGGAACGGTCCCCACAGACTCATGTATTTGAAAGCTTGGCCCACAGGGAGTGGCACTATTAGAAGTTGTGGCCTTGTTAGAGTAGGTGTGGCCTCCTTGGAGGCAGTGTGTCACTGTGGGGGCGGGATTTTAGGTCTCATGTGCTCAAGCCATGCCCAGTGTGGCACACAATCTCCTTGGGCTGCCTGCAGATCAAGTTGTAGAACTCTCAGGTCCTTCTCCAGCACCACGTCTGCCTGCACGCCACCATGTCCCACCGTGGTGACAATGGACTAAACCTCTGACACTGTAAGCCAGCCCCAATTAAATGTTGTCCCTTATAAGAATTGCATTGGTCTTGGTGTCTTTTCATAGCAGTAGAAACCCTATGACAAAGGCCAAAGCTGATTATTAACTGGGTCAATGTGACAAGGTCTAATCACTGAATGGCAGTGAATGCTCCAAGTTCAGAGCAAAGGAAAGAAAACAGGATGTTTCTTCCTGAAATTGACAGCAGCCAATGATCAAAATCAACGGAATCGCTGAGCTGCAGCTAGACAGAGGCCCTTGCGAGTCACAGAGCCCGTCGGTGAATGAATCTCATGCCAGTATCACACAGTAAGAGGTTTGGATTTCATTCAAGTGGAACAGAGGATCATTTGAAATTTTGAGCTGGAGAACAATGGCCTCTAACACATGTTTATTATTTTCCTTATGGTTGTTAGTTCCAAATCAGGTCTCCCAAAACGGCAGTGCTGGTGACAATGTTCTAAACACAGGACTTCGGCTGGGTAAACAGAGGGTTGTTACAGGGTAAACAGAGCCTAGAATCTGGTTTCTGTTTACCAGAAAGTTGGATCTCACCAGGCATGTTTCTGTTTACCAGGAATCTCCTTTCGTTCTTTAATCCACCCCCAAAGGCCAAGTACTTTGGGCAAAGGCATCTCGTTCCTGGTCAGCCGGAACAGTATCAGCTCAAAGATTCCCTCCCTGCTGACTGTCATATAAAATCCACTTGCCTCTCCACCATTTTACTTCTGTCTGCTCCTGCCCATAGCCTTGGCAGTGTGATGCACAGTAAACCTTCCTTTCTGCCCATGGAGCGTCTAGTTTGGTAGTTTCACTTAACTCTTACGTATAACGCTGGAAAGCATTCAGACTCTCACACATCCAAATGTACATTTTGCTTGGTGTGAAACAGCATGGAGGGACACACACACACACACACACACACACACACACACACACACACACACCCAGAGCAGTTACATTGCATGGAATCTCATTCTGAAGTCATGCTGACTTCATGTCAGTACTTACCCTGGACAGCATGAGATACAGTCTGAAGGCAAAATTGACAGTGTGACAGAAAGTTTCCAAGGTTTGGGGCATGAACAAATTAGCAAAGAGGAAGACAGAGTGAGGTTGATGGGTAGGATTAAAAAGTTGTACTTTGATTTAAATATCTCTTCCAGAGAATGGGCTGGAATGAGAAAAGGAAGGAGGGAGGAGGGAGAGAGAGAGAGAGAGAGAGAGAGAGAGAGAGAGAGAGAGAGAGAGAGAGAGAGAGAGAGAGATCCCAATTTGTATTATAAAGTGAGTATGATTTTGATACTCAAACCTGGCAGCATGCTCTCAAACAAAGTCTGGAAATATATGAAAATAGCATAACAAAGCAGGGTTTGTTGCAGGAGTAAGATTCATTCCAGGAATGCAAGAGGTTTTGTGTGTTTGTTTGTTTTTAAATATGTGTCCTATTTGTAGAATTTACAGTGTTCACAGGGTAAAGGAGAAAAATAATCTCAATAAGTGTTGAAGCCTGTTGTGTTGACACAAGCCCATAATGTCAGCATTTGGGAAGTAGAGGCAAGAGGAGCAGGAGTTTAAGGCCATCCTTGGGTACATAGCAAGTTTCAGTCCAGCCTGGGTCACATAACCCCTCAAAACAAAACAAAACAAAAAGAAAATATTTTATTTTCTTTGATGTGTCTTTGGTAAGATCAACAGCCAATATAGAGAACTTTCATCTGGACAATAAAAACATTATAAAGAGGTACTAACAGTCAGATACTTTGGTGCATGTCTGTGACAGCAACACTCGGGGAAGATACAGGAAGATTGCTAATTGAAAACACTGTGACACCTTATTTTTGTTTTTGTTTTGTTTTTTCCTTCAGTAAAAATAAAATAAAAATAAAGCAGCACCCCTTAGACTAATGTCAAACTATCAAAAATATTTTCCTTAAGATAACTGTAAAAGGGTGATGCCTCTGCTGTGCACTCTGTCCCTGTAATGAAGGTCCTACCTAACACACAGGTACCAGAAAGGGAAGAGAGAGAGGAAGGGGAGGTATGGGTCAGGAATAAAGAAATAAAACTGTCACTATTCTATCTTTGGAAAATGCTGCAGAACATATAGATTAATGATGAGAATTAATATATGTATTTATCAGTACCACTGGTTGGAAGTTGAAGTTACAAAAATTAGTTGTATTATGTAAGTATCAATGGACAATCAGAAAGTAAACATATTTAATGATGGTATTTATAATCACATTGGATTCACCAAATAACTATAAAAATATGCTAGGATACCTACTTCAAAATAAAAAAAAATACGATTATGAGAAAACAAAGGAAACTACCATAAATGAAATCCGAATCCATTTTCAAAGTTTAAAAAATCCAGGTTGTAAAGATGCTTTTCCACACTTGATCTGTTTGTGCTTCAAAACTTGCAGGCTTGTTGTAAAGTTTATGTAGATGTGTAAAGGGAAAGACCTATAATAACCAAGACATGAGGAACAGCCAGATAGCAACACTTACTCTAACACTACAGTAACAACAACAAGGCAGCATGGTTAATGGATAGAAATGCAGAACAAAGAGAGCTTGGATGGGGCACAGGGCTAGTACAAAAAACAGCAGAGCAATGACACAGCCAAAAATGAGCCTCGGGTCCAGGGACATTTGGCTATGACAAAGATCGTGATGAATACTAACCATATCATTACCTAATGCCCAGGCAACTGGACAGCCAAATGGACCCTTGCTTCATGCCATACTCCAAAACCAAATACAGGCTGTCACCGACCTCATCGTGAACTGTAAAACATCTAGGAGGCTGAGATAGGGACCATCTTCGGGGGGCACAAGATCATTAACTGTGACACACAGTTTTGCCCAGGAAAAGGGCAAAACCAATACTACAGTGAACTCAAACCTCTGTTCATTGAAAGACACCATTTAGAGGAAAAAGAATGTATTGGGGGAAAATGTATAAAGGTCAGCAGAATATTTTTAATTTGATTTAAACATTTCTATAAATTGGCAAGAAAAAAATCATGCAAGTAGAAAAATAGCTAAGAGTTTACATAGACTAGCCACTTCCTAACAGAAAACACCCACACTGGGGTGGGTGGGGCTGGAGAGATGGCTCTGTGGTTAGGAACACCTGTTACACAACAATGATGAATGGAGTTGGATTCCAGCAGCCGTGTAATGAGCCAAGCTTACCAGCACTTTAGCCCCAGATTTGAGGAAGGGGGGACAGGACAGTTGGAGTTTGCTAGCCTTCAAGCTAAGCAAGTAAAGTGGAGGGGGACAGAAAAGAAAAGAAATACAACTTTCGTATTCATCAGGAAAGTGAAAACTATAACCACAATGAAATGATGCTATTCATACCCAAAAGGCAAAGATTAGGGTGAAAAAAAGCATGACAACTACTAGAGAGGGAGTCTCAAACACCGTTGAAAGGAATGCAAATTGGTACAACCACTTAAGAAAAGGATTTGGCAGAATCCACTGTAGGTTAGCATGTATATGCTGGATGCCTTGTTCTTTAAGATAGGTACCACTCCTAGGTATATGAATGCAAATGTATGCTTAACGAAGCATCTGTTCAAGGATGTCCACAGGAACACTGTTTTAATCACTCCAAGCTGGAAACCATCCAAGGGCATACCAACAGAACAATGCATCATGGTATGTTCCTACACTAGAGAGCTACATGTCAGCATGAGCCAACCACTGGAGATGGGGCGAGCTTCCCCAGCTGATTAGACCTCAGCTGTTTGAGTTTTCTAGTCTCACTACAGACAGTTGACTGAGGAGGCCTTTGAGATGACTCCTGCTCCAAGCCTGTGCTGAAAGCAATAACACGAGAGATAGCATGGAGCTGGATGGGCACGGAATAGTAGCAACCCCAGCTAGTCCCCACTGCAGGAGCAAAACAAATGACTGCAACAATTTTAAGCCACTGTATTAGAGATAGGTTTTATACAGCATTGTAAGGAAAAACAACGTAGAATATACTCAGCAAAACATGGCGGTGTACACCTGGAATTTTAGCAGTCAGGAAGGGGAGGCAGGAGGATTGCCAATTCAAGGCCAGCCTCGGGTACAGTAGTAAGCTATTGTCTCAATCAAAATAAATAACCAGATAAAAAGCAGAATAGATTCAATTTGTAAGTCACTTTCAAATATTTAAGGAAAGAAAGCAAATTGGCTAAGCTTATAAAATTTCTTCTAAAGGCTATCGTTTAATAGTAGATACATAAACAGGATATGATTGTATTTTAAACTTAAAATTGAAGAAAATATTAGGATTTACAATTTTCTATTTCAATAGAAACTTATTTGGGAACAAAAACATAATCACAGAGAAAAGTCATTGGATCCTTTCAGACAATTGAAAGCGACAACATTGAGGGAGGTGAGGAGTGACCTAGTAAATGGATGTTGGAGGTCATGCCACATCATGGGTGCTCTACCCAGTCAGCTTATTGGATCCTCACAACAGCCCGGTGAAGTGAGTTCATAGCCCCACTTGACAGACCAGGCTCAGAGGCTACATAACCAGCCAAGGTCCACATCCCATAAAAGATGGAATCGGGCCTGATGCCTTTGGACCCTCCTCTTCTGTGGGAGGTTCATGAAGGTACATTTCTCTGTGTCACCCTTGGGGTCCTTGTGGTGCTGGTGTGGCATGCCCATCCCCCATCTTTCCCCAGATCTTTCTGATGGATGAGAGGAGGGGTGTGAGTCCAAGTGGCCATCCAGGGAACATGGAAGAGAGCCGTCTAGCCATAGAGACAATGGCTCTGTAATCCTCAAAGCTCGGGGGTGTGGGTTGGAGCCAAAGGGGCCTGTGCTCTGGACATAACCTGAGAAGAGTTCTGGAGAGGGGTTCTGGAATCTGTGGAGAGAAACAGAAGAAGAAGGAAATTAGCACCTAACTCCAGAGGGCTTGCCCAGTATCACGGGATCTTTGTTAGGTTTCCATTTCCCTACGCCCCCTACGCCTGATGCCTAGATGTGGACAGTTGTGCCTTTCAGTTCTTTCATTCTGGAATATGGGGGGTTGGGGTAACTTCTGAAGTTATCTAGCACTGTCTCTTAGCCTACAGTCCTACCCTCCTCTAATCGCCACTTCCAGGATGCACGCTGCTCCCCACTCTGCCCCTGGATGGTAAGAGAGACAACCCCAGCCCTGCACTGCAATTCAGCAAGCTTTCTAGGACCCCCGCCACTCATTTCTACAAAGGGGGGGGGAGATGAGGGCTGCAGCACAGCACTGTAAGAAATACTGAGAACTGTGCAGGCAGGGGCTGCTGCCCCAGACCTGACCGACACGGGCCTCTGCCATCAGGTGAGTCACTGTGCAGACTCCAGCGTCTGCCAACCTAAGAGCAAAACAGCCCAGGACCTGTTTACCCGCACTGGCAGCCATTGGCTTTCCCTCTGAGGGAAGAGTCTGAAGGCAGTGTGACAGCTCTGTCTCTGTCAGAACACACACACACACACACACACACACACACACACACACACACACACACACACAACGTGGGGGGTTGGGCTAGGAGGGTGGACAGCATGGATAAAGCACATTCAGTTCCTCTGAAGCCCGGGGCTTGACGTGGTCTCTCTCAGCCTCCTCCCAGGCTGCTCCTCGGTTGGTCAGCTGTCAGAAACCAAACCTCCCACGGGGTTCTGCTTGTTGAGTTGTTGGGACTGCTGTCCCCACCAGTCCTTTCCCACGGGGTGGGAATGCAAAAGGTAGGTTTCAGGGAAGGAAGGAGAAGCCGCCAGTCACATGAGAGTTGTCTAAAATATGACCAATTAGGACTACTACGTGTCCACCGCCTTTGGAATGCTTGGTGGTTTGAAAGTAAAAACCACCTTTTGTTTCCTTCCTCTCTGTGATTTAAATAACAGAGGAATAAATACAGGAGGATTTGGGGGCAAATCGGGGTTCTGGGGAAGCTCCTATGACAATTTGGAATCATCCTTACCGGGGAGAAATGAGTTCAGGACTGGAGGTTAGCAGGTATGAGCAATGGATTGCTCCTGTGGTGTGAATCACACACTGTGTGTGTGGAGCTCATGCAAGGACCCCAAGACTTCTTACGATCTTACAAAGTGAATTAGGTCTCACATTTTCCTGCTGAGGTGATTTCTAATGCTGACATGAAGTATATTCTGTTCTCATTGCTCCTCATTGCTGAGGAGCCAGGCACAAAAGTTCTAGGTTCCTTCTTATTTCCCATGCTGCCTGTCCTCTGATGTTGGTGAAACATCCTCCAAGTCAGGGCTTTTTGAATGGTTTTCTTTATCCTCAGAGAAAATGGGTACTGACCTTAAAGGAGTTAGCATTCAAAATGGAGACACAGGTTGGTTACTTAGGGAAGAGAAGGGAGAGCAAAGTCAGAGATTGGACAAAGGCGTGTGTGTGTGTGTGTGTGTGTGTGTGTGCTGTGTGTGTGTGTGTGTGTGTGTGTGTGTGCAACAGAACTAAAACAAAAACAAAAATGGGAGAAGTCGGGGAAAGGTAGGGAGGAAAAGGGACACTTGAGCCATGAAACTGAGATAACAGGGACACGTAGGAATCAGGAATGGAAAAGAGCCAGAAGGCAGAGCTCTGTGAGATGAAGAGGTTGGACAGCATGAAGCACCCACCCGTCACACTGGTCAGCAAGGAAGTGGATGGAGCAGGAGGTGTGGGAAGACAGAGCGGAACCAGTGAGCAGGAAGGTAAACTAAGCTATGGTGGGTCTCACAGCCTTGGAATTGCTCTACTAGAGACAACAACGTCTGCATCTCTAAAGCCGATGTCTGTCTTCATGGCCTTAATCTCGCTTGCCTCTCTCATGGGTATGAGGACTGTCTTGTAAATACACACCCACTCATTCACTCCGTACACCTTGGAGGCCTTCTGTACTGGGCTAGTTCCTCGAATCTGTCGGTGCTTCCCAAAGAACGATAGGTCCCTGCAGTGGCTCCCCTGTCACTTAAAATGCCTTCCATACCGTGGGCAGTGGGGTTTTCCTCAGGAAAAGCCAAGCCTCCACCACTGTTGGGTAGAGCCCAGAGGAAAATGTCACAGTATTGTTAGATCAATCAGGGGAATACGAGAATGACTTCCTAGAACTAGGAGAACAGCATTCCTGGAAATCCTACTTGCACAGGGAGGCCGCCCGGGGCTGTGTCCAGGCCACTGCCCGCATGCGGGGGCTGCTGGGGAAAGCCAGGCTGCTCTACACCTGTCACAGTCAAGTTTAAATCAAAGCAGTGTCCAGGCCTCTGCCTGAGGGGCCAGCATGTCTGCCACTGGGCAGGAGGAAAGCAAGACATGGTCATTTGCTTCCCAGAGCTCAGTGCCTGCCATCACCAGTCTCTTTGATTTTAATAGTGCTTCCTAGTCAAGTCTTAAAGACAGCTGTTCCTAGAATTTATCTGCATACCAGGGAGACCATCAGTAGAACCATGACAGCATTCTCTTCCCTTTGAAATACGTGTTACAAACAAAAACCTCCTTAGTCCCAGCCATACTTTTAGCTGTTAGCAAAATCTAGACCCCTTCACATTCCCCCCAAAATTAGCCACCCACTGGCCTGCTCAAAATGTCAATCAGCCCATTCTCTGAAATGCAACCACAGCCATGAGTAGGTTTAGAAAATCCTTCATGCAAGCATGCGCCTGCCGAGAGCTCGGGGTTGGGTTATAGCAAGGAGTCCTCTGAGGGACTCAGAAGCAATGCTCCTGCCCTAG
Organism: Cricetiscus sungorus; assembly: GCA_030556225.1. NCBI lineage: Eukaryota > Metazoa > Chordata > Mammalia > Rodentia > Cricetidae > Cricetiscus > Cricetiscus sungorus. Next base: position 17,907,830 of record JANBXA010000651.1, on the reverse strand, counting down.
GAAGCTGATAGGACCTGCATTGGCAGGAACGGGCATATTCACCTCGGCATACTTACACAGGATCCTTAGCTGGTGGCTGTGCCCGTGTTAGTTCCGCCCTCACCTCATGTACTCCCCATCACTCCTATAATCCATAAACGACTCTGATCCTGAAACCTCCTCAAAATCCTCCAGCACCAGACTGGTGGAGTCCTCACCCAGGGTGCCACTGTCAGGCCTGGACATCCGGGCCCGGGGCAGAGGCGCAGGGAAGTTGGTGGTAGCTGGAGGTGGGGAGTAAGGGGGCGTTGGCAAGATACAGATGGGCCTGGCTTGGGCAGAGGACGCAGCTGCCTCAAAGGCTTCTTCATCATCCTTTTCAGACTCGGGTCCCCCATCTGAGGCTGAAGACCCCAGCACGTGGTAGAGGCTGGGGAGACGGATGTCGAAGCGCAGCCCAAACTTAGCGAATAGTTTGTCATTGAGAGTGTAGAGCTTCTCAGAGATGTCATAGCCCAGCAGGGCTGAGAAGAGGCGGGAGATGTATCTCTCTCTGCTCAGAAGAAGGTAGAGGTTTTTCCGGGGCCAGGAAATGTAGCTGCATTCGGTCTCAGCAGTCAGCGTGACCTGAGGGGTTAGGAGCAGAAAGGTTTAAAGTGTAGGGAAACTGAGCTGGTTTGATTTTGGTAGCTCCCTATGGCCTATCAGGGACGAAATCTAAGGACAGGCTTCTGAGGGCACCGTGATAGGCATGCCCTGTGTCAGGAGCTGGGGACAGTCCCATGCTCACTTGCTGATCAATAGATCGCCTGGAGTCTTAGTCTGCTCATCGCCTCTCCTTGGCTCCTATATTCTGTGGTTCCACTGCTGATAACAACAATGGCTGCTAATGACTCCTAGTAGGATGATAAGAAAGGGAGGGAGGCTTCCCAGGGCACTGAAGAGAGGTCAAGCTGAAGATGTTTTTTTTTAAGAACTGAGAACCAGGCTTGGTGACTAACACCTGTATTCCCAGCTACTTGGGTAGTTGATAAGTTCAAGGCCAGCATGGGCATCTTAGAGGAGAAACGCAAGGTCTGGGGAGGAGATAACTTGGTGGATGAGTGGTAGAGAACTTGCCTAGCATGTGTGTGTAAAGCCCAAGGCCAATTTCCAATATCAGTGGGAGGAGAACCAAGTACTGTGGCATGGTCACCAAGAGGGCTGATGGGAAAAGTTTGTTTAGAGAAAAGGCTACAGATTAAGTGAGCCAAGATGTACCAGATAGACGGAGTACTAGGGGTTCGGGTCCCTGAACCTGCTCTCGACTTGGTTGCAAGCTGGAAGGATCTCATGACTCCAGGAGGAATAAAGGCCTGGAAGAAGACACTCGTGAGCAGAGTGAAACAGGCCCCCTTCTTCAGTTATTTATCTGAGGGCCTAGGAAATTCTGCATATTCACTGTACCAGGAATGCAAACTAGATTATGTCAGCAGAAGTAAGCAAAGATGTGAGCTCGGCACACAGTAGGCCTCCACAATCCTTGCTAAAATGATGGGCTAGGCATGGTGGCTCATGCCTTATAAAGCCAGCACTCAGAAGGTGGAGGTAGTGGGCCAGGAACCGGAAGCTGCCTTCAGCTACCTAGTGAGTTCTAGGGTGGCCTGAGCTACAGAGTGAGGCCCTGTCTCTAAACCAAAGCCAAAGATGAGCAGCAAAGCTAAGATTAAAATGGAATCGTTCCAAGGATAGTATACAAAAGGGCATAAACTTAGACAATCTGAAATGATCTGCTTGATCATTACAGCCCTCTGGCTGGCAGGGTCAGGCTGTGTTTGTGAGTAGAGAAGGAGGGAGTGGTGGAGATGGACACTGAGGCTAATCTTTACTGAGCTGAGATGTGCCAGGCAGGCACTGTGCTGGCTGGGTGTTTTATACTGATTATAAAATATGGTTTTGTCCTTTGAAGTATTCTGTGTTAGAGATTATCTACAACCCCTCCAATCCTTGCCTTTCAGGGCTAGAAAGATGGCTGGATCGGTTAAGAGCATTTGATGTTCTCGCAGAGGACCTGAGTTTGATTCCCAGCAGTCACATCCCCCACCCACAATTAAAAAAAAATCTTTTAAAAAGACACAAGTTAAAAAAAAAATCTGTCCTTGCCTATTTGACCTCGTGTCTCCCCCCTCTCCTCCTCAGTGCCTGCTGAACTTCCTATTCTCCACAGCTAGACCAGCACCCTAAATTAGTCATCAGGTCCACGGGCTGGTTGCCGGCTTCAGTGTTACCCTTACTCCAGCTGTGTAACATCCATTAAGTTACTATGTCCGACATGTTGCCTCTGAGAGAATGCTGAAGAAAAAACTCACAATCTGTCTGGTGCCAGTGGCTGAGCGTGTGCCTGTCACACTCAGTCATAGTCTCTGCCCTATATGTCCTTGCCAGAAAAATAAAAAAATCCCTGACAAGAAACTGGTGCCAACCACAGAGCAGTTATGCCTGACGGTGCCCTGACTTGGATGACACTATGATTATGGACTGTGTGGGCTGTTAATGCTTCAATTAAAAAAAAAAAAAAAGAATAAAATATAAAACTCCTTTTCTTTGCCTTGCTTTCGTGATATCATTATATTTATCCCCTGTTTTAGTAAACTCTACAGAAATCTGTCTATATTTACTGTTTCCTTTTTACTGACTTGCTTTTTGGCAAATAAGGATGTCAATCCTTCCTGTCAATCAAGACCCCCAGTGGCCTCTCGGTCAGTTGCACTCTGTTGGGCCACCTCGCTCTGACAGACTGTCTTCCTGGACTTCTCCAGATGCCAAACAGTCCTCAGGCAACCTCCTGACTTCTGTTCACTTTGCTTTCTTTTTCTCCCCAACTTCTTAACAGAAGAGGCCAGGTTCTTAACCAGGTCTCTACCCCCCCCCCATTCACAAGGCAATGTTATCCTGTCCAACGGCTTTTAGTGTTATCTGCATAAAACCATCCCCAAATTTATCTCTCAAGCCCACACCTCATTCCTGGATTCCAGACTTGACTATTCCAACTGCCTTTGCAACATCCCCACTGTCAAATGTGAAGCAAACTGAACCAAACCCAAGAAGCACTTCACCTCTGAAAAGCTCCACCTGCAGCCACCGCACCCTTCTAGGTGCCCCGGTCAGAGGCCTCCTTCTTCATTAATCAGGCTCCACTTGTTAGAAAACCTTTTGGGCTCCATCCAGAAAATATATGTGGCCCTCATGTGACCTGGCTCCCATGACACCTCTGCAGCTTCCTCTTCTAATAGCTCACATCACCTCTAGGTGCTCCCCTGTCTGTACCTGAAACCTGCAGCTCTCCCTCAGGACTTTAGTACTTGCCCTGCCCTGTGTCTCATAGATGGCCAGAGTACACACTGTCTGCTCTGAAGCCTTTCCTCAGCCGTCACCTGTTTAAAAAGGGCACCCATGAGCAATCTTAGACTGTTCTCTGCTGTTCTTTTAATTAGCAGTTATTATTTTCCAACATGAATTCATCTACTTCTTATATCCAGGGTTTCTTTTTCTCTCTCCTTCTAGAATGTAAACCGCATTGAGGGCAGAATCTATGCTGTTTAATGATGTATTCTAAATCCTTTCAGTAGTGCCTGACATATACTGAGTTCCCCATAAGCACCTCTGAAGGGAATGAATGATGCAAGTGAACACTAACAGTCCTGTATGTTGTCAAACAACCTAGTGTCACTTTCTCATGTCTTATACACTCCTCCCTTAGAGTCTGGAGAGGTGGCTCAGTGGTCAAGAGCACTTCCTGCTCTTCCAGAGGACCAGAGTTTGGTTCCCAGCACCCATGTCAGGTCACTTACAACAGCCTGTAATTTCAGCCAATGCCCTCTTCTGGTCTTCCAGGACACTGCACCCATGTGCACATACCATCGATCACCATCACATACACATACACACATAACTAAGAACAAATCTTTTTTAAAAATCCTTCCCTAAATCTACTTTCTTTTATGTGTGTGTGTGTGTGTGTGTGTGTGTGTGTGTGTGTGCGCGCGCGCATGGGTGTGTATGTGTATGTTAGGGAGTATGTGTGGGCATGTATGTATATATGTATGTGGGTGTGCTTGCCTATGCATGTACATGAGGAGGCAGAAGTTGACTTCAAGCACCTTTCTCTATTGCTTTACATCTTTTTTTTTTTTTTTTTTTTTTTGAGATTTAACCTAGCATTTGATTCAACTAGAGTGGCTGGCCAGCAAGCCCCCCAGATCTGTCTGCCTCTGGCTGTCCCGGTCCTGGGACATGTCACCATGCTCTGCTTTCTGTTGGATGCTAGTGATCTTAATTCAGCCCCTCATGCTTGCACAGAAAACATTACCTATTGCACCATGCCCCTAACCTCCAGAAATCTCCCCCCCTTTTTTTTTTATTGGTTCCCACAAGCATACAGGACTGTCTGTGATACAGTTTTGGTAAGTACCAAGCTTTTCTTTATGAGAACATACATAAATAGGACAGGAGTCCAGTAGAACAGGACACAGATTGGAGGCTAATGATAAAATCTGTGGGATGTGCCTGTGTTCTGCTCTTGACAACTAATGAAAGTGCCACAGTGCCACCAGTCAGCAGATCTGGGGTAACTGGATTGTGAGACGTGTGATGGGAGGCTGAGCTTGTGTTAAATGTGTTGTGAATTGTAATTTAGCCAGTCACTAGAATTGCTCTACCAATCAACAAAGCTGTGTAGGAGGCATGATCAAGATGAATTGTAACCCAGCAACATTTGATATCTGCAGAGAGGAAATGGGACTTAACACAGCCAACAACAAGGGAGTGGATCCCATTGCTTCTAAATGAGGCATAGAGAAGACATACAAGGGAGGAATATGCGCATGCTTACATTCCAGGCCCAGAGGCCATCTGGGGTAACAGCCTCTCCTTTGTCACATCACCACCTGTTCCTCCCCGTCAGGGCTCTATCCTGGTGTGGCTGGCTCCAGCCACTGAGCTCTTCTGGTCATTCTCCTGGCTGAGGGAGTTCCCAGAGAATGCCTCTGGGTGTGGCAGAGGTGGTGGGGATGAGACACAGGTTGTGTGGTTGGAGGAGGTCAGTGGCTAGTGGCCCTGGCAATGGCAGCAGGACTGTGTCTCTGACAGTCTCAGCACAGAGCTAAGAGCTAGGATTAGGACGGAAGCTGGCCCAGACAGTGGCATTGCCTGGCATGTGTCTGTTCCGGGGTTAGTGCATATGCTGACTAGAGGACTCTCTGGTAGATGTCACAGAAGACACAAAGACCCTGGGACAAGCAAACTGTCTGGCAGAGTCCCTAAGAGGGTTGAGTGAACTATTCTCATGATGCACCTTTCATTTCTTAAAGAAAAAACTAAAATAGACAGTAGATCCAGGCTCTTTCTTGGCTTTGCCACTTCCTAGCTGAGTGTATGATGCTTTGGAACCTGAGGTAGTTTGTCTGTTAAACAGAGTAACAGTAATATCCAATCTAGCAAGCTGTGTGAATCAGTAAGGCAATACAATATGCAGTGTGCGCCACATTCTAGCCATTGGCACTCCAGAATCACAAATGTGAAGGGCTGCAGAGAGGGCAGGATGGGCTGAGTGGCCAGGGTCTCCAGGGCCTCATTGGTGTGAGTGACCCATCCAGTCACCAGGGACACTGACTGCTCATGGGCAACCAGTTCAGTAAAAACTGCATTCTTGGGACTGTGTTTTGGAGTGTGGAGACAATGACAGAGACGGGGACAGGGATAGAAAGATGGAGATGTGTCCGTGAGGTTAGACTAGACAGCAAATGCACACAGCCAGCGCAAACACAGGGAAGAGCAGAAGCAGGCAGATGGCGGCAGTAAGCTGTACAGCATGGAGGTGGGAAGCTGAGCAACCCTCATGTTCAGACAGTGCTGGGGAGCATGGCGGCTTGTTCAGTCAAAGGGGCAACAGCAGGGCCAAGGTGTGCAGGTGCACACTAGAGTGAGCAGTGTGAGCCAGAAGGGCTGGAGCTGCAGCCCGAGAGCGCTAAATGTTCAGTTTCTCTATGTAGGATGGGCTTTTTTTTTATTCTGTAGGCATTAGTCTGCTGTAGGCACATGAGTGACGTGACTGCCTGTCAGGGACCAACACCACCCTTCCGTGTTCCCCGGACCCGGCCTCTTCTCCCACAGAAGACAGAGGTCATGACTTCACCCACTCTCAGCATCACACCTGGTGATAGACAAAGGACAGACAGGAGAGAGGGAGGCAGCGAGGTTGGGGGCTCACAGTGAGCAGTGCCTGCCGCCACGGGGATCCTTATTACCTGGAAGGTGCCCTCCTCAGAAGGCCGCAGCGATTCCCACTCAGGAGAGTCCATAAACTGGTAAGGAAAGATGTAGTGCAGAAACTGCCCATCCTGGCTCACTCGAACCCTGACAAAAGGAGAGAAGACACTGAATGGGAAATAATAATGGCTGCTCGTGTGACCTCTGTCAACGTCACTTATTGCTGATAAGCTCAGATCTTCCGCCAGAAATACCCAGCTAAACTGTGGAGAGGCCAAAGTGGGTCTGACCCAACTAAATAGGAGACTAAGCTCTAGTGGCCCTTCTCCTCCTCCTCACCATACATGCTTTTCTACTCCACACTGCAGAACTAGATGCCTAGTGGGGAGAGTACTAAACTCTTAGGAGCCTAGCAGAGTGGCTATGAGCATAGTGTGTATGAGCCTAGCAGAGTGGCTCATGTGTGTGTGTGAGCTCATAAATGGCCACCCGACATTTGAGAGGCTACAGCAGGGGGATTGCCATGAGTGTGAAGTCAGCCTGGCCTACATAATAAGTGCCAAGCCAGAAAGGACGTAAAACCCTGTATAATCACTACCACCACCATCACCAACACACACACACACTCACACACACACACACACACACACACACACACACACACACACACACAAAGGAGAAAGAGAATAGGAAGGAGTAAAAATGAAGCGATGGAGGGGGAGGGAGGAGGGAGGAAGGAAGGAAGGAAGGAAGGAAGAAAGAAAGAAGGAAGGAAGGAAGGAAGGAAGGAAGGAAGGAAGGAAGGAAGAAAAGAAGGAAGGGCTCCTGAAAATTGCCTTAGAAATGGGCCTTATCCCAAAGCAATCAGAATCATCTCTGAAGGTGAGGTCTGGACACTCAGTTTAAGAATCTCTCCAATCAGCTGGGAGATCAAAGAAGTGAAGTGGCTTGTTTGTATTTTTTATTTTTATTTCTTTTAAAATTTTCTTAGGAGGGAAGTAATTCTACAAGGGTGAAGGGTGGACACCGAGGGACTGAGAAATGAGTGGGATTGGGGTGCATGATGTGAACTTTCCAAAGAATCAGTAAAAAATTATGTTTAAAAAAAAATCTCCCCAGTAATTCCACTGGGAATCCAGGATGCAAACCACTGTGCTGGGGCTCTGCTGCCCATTAACCTGTTCAATTGAGAGTGACAATCATTAAGATTAAGTATAGTTCGAAGTCTAGTTCCTCAGTCACACTAACCACACCTCAAGTGCTTCAGTCTGTAGCTGTGTGCAGTCTGTGGCTGCCGTATTGGACAGCATGGATGTAGAATGCTGTCACTGTCGCAGAAGGTGCTGCCCTACTGTTCCTCTTCCGGGCAGGCTACATGAGCATCAGTACTGAGGATAGCACATGTTTGCAAGGGAATGAAGACAGCATGTAAGAAAGACAGATGGAGACTCCACATGCACCTGCCCATCAGTCATCACAGCAATGCAAGGCAGATCTCTCCCTCCCTCTCTCTCTCTCCCTCCCTCTCCCCCCCCTCTCTCTCTCTCTCAGTCATTCAGTCAAGAAAAACAGATGGTCAGGGAAACTTAAGGTGATATGGCTAGCAGGAGACAAAGCTGAGAGTCTGTGTTCTCACCATGACATCATGTTACTAGAGTTTTGGGTAGGTGGTGGTGAACACTTTCAACCTCACCCTTCTCTACCCTCAGCAACCGTAGGAAGTGAGATCCCAGATACCTCGTTCAGTGCACGGTCCTGGGCTGCACACCTAGCCCAGCGCCACTACAACCTCATCTGTGAGATTCTGGAACTAGAGTGGTCACTGTTACTTTGCTTCCAACACAGACAACTAACAGACATTGCTTAAACTAACACACTCTTGTGTTCAGGAACTAAAACCTCGTCTCTCGTATATGGAATTCAGACTTTATAAAAGGATGTGCCCCAACTGGCCACAGGGAAGGAAAAATCTAAAGACATACAGAATACCCAGTAGACATGATTTTATGTTATTCCAGCCTGAGGACAGGCCGCATGCTTTTCTTTAAGTTGGAAAAGAAATCCCCTTTTTTTATTTCTAAAGGAGCCCACCCCACATCAACTAGATAGAGTGGGTTTCTGCAGCTGCAGCCAAGAATTCTAATTATTTTTTTAATTTTATGGATATAATTATTCCACACTATCAACAAGTTAAGCAACTACTCTGGCCTTTCTTATGATCTCAGATTTGTTTTACAGCTCAGAGTTAGCAACCTCATGAGTGCTGTTTGCTGCCTCTCCAGCCTTATGGCCAGCACCCACCCTGATGCTTTGTCCTTGCAGAGAAGGGGCCTGCCCGTCAGCAGTATTCCTGGATAAAGTGAGTGGTTTGGGATATGATGCAGGATCTAGATATAGATCAAGATCCAGTAAAGGCCTTTTCCTTCCATCTCCAGAAAACCCAGGCTTTCACACTTTCCTTCTCTTTAAAGTGAGTTAGTCTAGTAAAGATGGGAAGAGGCAATCAGACCTCACTGCCACACATGCCCACTTGGAAGGAGCTGGCCTTTCATCACTTCGGGATGCTTTTCTAACTAACCCAATATTCACGGAGCTCCCCCGACCCCACCATGTTCCTGAACACCGGGGGCTACAGAGGTGGGATTAATCTGGCCTGTGCCTTTGAGAGGTTCACAGCCGAGTGGAAACCTCAAGCACACAAACAACTGGCTGGGAATCAGTGTGCTGAGTACTGGGGCAGAGCAGTCACAGAAGGGGGAGAGGTCAGAGCCTGGTTCTGTGCAGTGAGCAGACTTCTCAAAGGTGGCGTTCCATGTGAGTTCTGAAGAATAAACTGGCTACTGATGAGCATATAAGGATGGGGACAGGCAGAGGTCTGGGAAATGTAATGGGAGAACCTGTGTTTGTTTGTTTATTTGGTCGGTTGGCTTTTTGCTTGTTTTGTTTTTTCAAGACAGGGTTTCTCTGAGTAACAGCTCTGGTTGTCCTGGAACTCACTCTGTAGACCAGGATGACCTCAAACTCACTGAGATCCACCTGCCTCTGCCTCCCGAGTGCTGGGATTAAAGGCGTGCACCACCGCCTGATTTGAGCCTGTTCTTAAACACCTTGTGCTTCTCCTCCTCCATGCTGCTGGAGTTTCAGCTGGATGCGTGACTACACAGCTAAAGGCTATTTCTTCTTACATCCTTTGCTGCTAGGTTCAGCCAGGGAGCTAAGTTCTGACCAATGGACTATTAGCACCCTTGAGTTTCCTCTCAAAAAATGCACAGATATATTCGTGAGCATGCAAATTACTGAAGACTATTACTAGTCACTAAGTAATTACCTATTAGATGAACACCCAAAGAAGAAAGCTTTCAAACCAAGCTAGTAACAGAGTCAGCCTCTGATGGCACAAATACACTTACTACAAGACAAGGAGACATATACAGACTGCCTGGATGATGCAAGAGAAAATCAAGTGTCACGTTTTCCTACCTCAGAGCCTTTGCACATGCTGTCTTTAGCTAGACCAGCTTCCCTCATGGCTGGGTAGACTCCTTGCAGGAGTCTGTCTGACCTCCCAGAAAAGGAAGATCCACAACTATGTGCTCTCTTTACATTTAGCAGCTCTCTTTGGGAATGCCATGTCCATGATTAACTACTGTGGCACATAATTATTATTGACTTAAGCTCCATGAATTCAAGACAATGCTTGTTATGTCTGTATCTTGAGTCTTACCACTCTTAAGAAATGTCTGAAGAAGGCAGGGAAAAATAGAAGGAAGGAGGGAAGAAAAAAAAGAAGCAATGAATGGATGTGTGTGTGTGTGTGTGTGTGTGTGTGTGTGTCTGTGTGTGTGTGTGTGTGTGTGTGTGTGTGTAGATTAAAACCTCAAGAAAAAGCATCTCTAAGGAAAGAAGACACCAAGAAAGAAGGAAGCCTGTGGTATGTATCATTTCTCCTCATCACCTCTTTAGGTAAGGAAGCTGGCTCCCAAAGCACACCATTGTAGGGCCCGGCATGAACCTCCCAGGCACCTTGAGCAAGCCTGAAGCTGTTGGCTGGAACTCCTTGCCCCAAGGCTGTTGTTGGTACTCTTCCCGTTTTGATAACACACACCTCGTGACTATACACACCTCATAAGGAGGAGCTAAGCCTAAAATTCCTGTGATTTTCCACTGTACTGTAAGTCAGTATTTAAGTCCATTTTGTCCCCTCAATAAACTGCATTCAGCATTGGGCATTCTGACATTGCCATTGAAAGAATGACCCGCTGTCTTGTCTTTATTTCAATCTCTAGGCCCTCGCCCGATTTGTGGAATAGATCGTAGCATGGGCGCTACACACCATCAAGACGTGACACTGTCTGCCTAATGTAGAACCAGGCTGCAAGGTACACTGGAGTGGTTTTTAACGTGTGTACAGTATCCTTCAGCATTGGTGCCCTCCTTGATCACATAGGTGGCATGTCATTTCCTTGTATTGTAATAGCTCAGGCTGTTAGTCACCTGTTCAGGGGTGCAGTACATGGAGTAGTTGGTACATTTCATCATCTATGAAACTGAAAGAGTAAATATAGTTTAACAGGGTGACAGTCTTTGAGGAGGTCACTTTGTTTCTCTGAATATTGGGAGGGAGGGATGGCTGCTCTTGTCAAAGTCAAACAAAAAGGCTTCAGGTAACATTCTACATAAAAAAGGGGTCTGTATGAGAGGCCTGCACTTCCTGGCACAGAAGGAGTCTTCTCTGTAACCTGGACACATTCAGTATCACCCTAGTCCAGATGCAGCGATTCACCTCTTAAATCCAGAGCCCAGTCATTGGCTAGAAGCCGTTCCCACTTATTCATTCATTCCGCAAAGCTGACAGGATGACAATGAAGGATGACAAGTCAAAAAGAACAGTAACAAAACCCTTTCTCCAAACCTTGAGAATCAAGAGAAAAATCACAACAGCCTGGTTTCTAACTGTTGATGCCAGCTAGCTGATGTGAATGAAGTATACTAGGAAAGCTATAAAGAAAGGCAAGCCTTATGTCCCCCTTCCCAGGGGCACAGGTTCATACAAGCTCACAGTAAATCTGGCATATACAAGACATCAGAACCACCTGAATATGGTATGTTGTTTCTGCTAAATAAATACCAGGCAGAGGAGAGGCCATCCCCAGTCCCCTCCACTAAACAGAAGAGCCATGAGAAGCAAACAGCATGGATCCCATGAATGGACACATTCCCTCCATTCATTGTTCGTCTTGTAAGCATGGAGCTAGGTGGTGAGCACACAGGCAATAATCACAGTGCATACTTGTCTACAGGTCATGGCATTTGCTCATACTGTCAATTCACTCATAAGTAAGTGTCTCCCACCAAAATACTCTCCCTTCATAGCTCAATCAACCCATGTCTTCTGAGTTAAAAAACAAAAACCAGAAAGCCACGGTCTACATAACAATTTGGATTCTATGAATTCAGACATAAATGCATGTTATGACTTTAACAGTAGTTATTCCTCCTCTTTGTAGCTGGCCATCTTTGTTTTCCTCCCCTCCCTCATCTCTCCTTCCTTCCCTTTCCCTTCCTTCTTTTTCATTCTTCCCTCTCCTTTGCCCTTTCCCTTCTTTCCCCTCATCCTTCCATTCCCCTCTTCCCCTTTCTTTCTAGAGTGCTCTGACTATCGTCTCTTTTAGCCACACACACATGATCTCCAGCAAGGTGATGGAAGAGACTATCTATGGTCAAGTGCTACGCCCAAATGTTTAGGAAGTGTTACACACAGAGCACATGGACTTTTCTCACGAAACATCAATGGTCACTGTTGCCATGGAAGCTAAGTGAACTCACTCTGATCATAAATCCAGCCAATGTCCAACTGTCATTCTCCCTCTGAGGCACACGTCTCCACTAAAACCCCAGTGGGACATCTGTGGGCATCACACTCTTCTGTCACCATGGCTCTGAAAATTACAGAGCCTCAGTTACAGATCAGAGACCTTCAATAGAACAATTGGACTGGGAATAAGACTGAGCTAGTTCCTCTCTGCAGCTATCAGTACACGGGCCATACTCCAAAGCTTGTATAGAGGGTCTCAAACACAACAGGGTGCTTCCTTGATGCCCTGGCAGGAAACAGGATCGCTGTAAACCTCCTGCTTCTGGGTTTACTTCCTGTACATAGTTTGTACATATGGAAGGAACAAACCAATCTGATTGATATGGTCAGTTTTCAAAGCTCATAGAGAGGTTGCTGCAGTACAGGTAATACATTAGGGTATGTGAGTGGTGTGTGTGTGAGTGGTGTGTGTGTGGGGGGGGGTATGAATTTCAGTTTTAGTCTCACCAGACATTGCAGCAGCAAGTGAACACAGTCACCCCGATATAGCCTGGAAGATGCCTCATGATCTAGTTTCCTTTTGGAAAGTGCCAAGAAAGAGGAAGCAGAGTCACTCCTAGAAAAATCTATTTGGGTTTGTTTGACTTGCCACATCCTTCCCTTGATGAAAGGGGACACGAAATGGAAAAGGACACCAGGACATGGGAAGTATGAGCTGGGGGAATTCCGGGCATTGGCAACAAAGAAGAGCTTACCGGCCAGAGAGGAGCAGGGACAAGCGGTTGATGGGTGTCTCCCCCTCCACAGCATAGGTCTGCTCTGTGGCTAATGTGAAGACCTGCTCGTGGCAGCAGCGAACAATTTCCTTGTAGACCTGCAGGGGCACCTGCAGGGGCAGGCACAGCGTCTTGTAGAGGAGATTGAACTCCTCAGGGAGGGTATTCACCCGAAGGCGGTATACCAGATGTGCCAGCTGAAGCAGGCAAGCCACGGTCAGCAGGAAGTTCCAAAGGACAATGTCTAGTCCGCAGGCATCAAACCAGCCCCACAGCACATAGCAGAGGTAGCCTGGGCCCAGGATCCCGAAAAGATAGAAGCATCCGTACACTCCACTGCCTGCCATAAATCCCATGAGCAAGAAGCAGTTGGCTAGGTGATAGACAGAACCTTCCATATCCGGCTTCCAGCTACTGCACACTGGCCCCCGCCAGAGGAGCTGGCCCAGTGTGCTGCTGTTGGCACTCATATTTGGGGCTCTCAGGGCCTTTCCAGGCCTCTCCACAAAGGAAAAAAAAAAAATCAATTAATCAGTCTCCCCGGTGGCTTCTCACCACCAACTCTACCTTTGCTGGCAGGAATGCTTCTGGTGGCTCTGAGAAAGAACGCCGGGACATAGTACACTTCGTGGAAGATGGAAAACCTAGGTTTGTTGTTTGGGGTGTTTTGGTTTTTTTTTTTTTTTTCCTTTTCTCTCCTCAGCACCACTCTCGCCCTCTCTGCAGCATTCCAGTAAACTTCTTTGGCTCCAGCTTTCTTAGGACAGTCTTCATATTTAGTTCTCAGCAAAAAACACACATTGTCCTTAGGGAAAATAGGCTCACAATACCAGAAACTTCAGCAGCACAGGACGGTGAAGCCACATCCCGCTTTCTGTTGTTCCCAAGCAGAATGGGGCGTGAGAGCCAGCAGGAGAGACACACTTGTGTTCCATTTGGAATGCGTGTTCTCTTGGCACCGGAAGAAAGGGTGACCCCAGAGGGATACCATGTTTGGAATTGGAATCCAAGAGGTACTGGCAGTGACAGGAAACAGGCCAGGCTAACAGGCAGGCTGGTACAGCACTTAGCATACCTCCAGAGGACAAGATAAGACCCTGGGTCTGTAGAGGCAGGCCGAGCGGGTCAAAGGAAAAGCAGGCAGAAAATTTAGGTCCACAAAGCAGGCGGGACACACTGCAGATGTCCTGTTAGGAGGATTTGGGGATTGGCACGAGGCAGGAGGACAGTTCAAAGTGGGAATGCCTGGGACTATTAACAGAAACAGTACTGGCAGCGAAAACCGGAAAGCCCCATGAAAGGTTTAAGATGTTCTGCAAACATCATTGACTACTGATTTGACATTCATTCAACAAAAGCAGCTGTGTGAAGCAGCTCCTTTAAGTCTTAAGTTGGTATTCCTCTGCAAATATCTGTGCCTAGTAATAGTTAATAAAGGGTAACACAGAATCCCCAAGTTACCACCCCATCTACCAAAAACCTCAAATCAGACTGACTACCTAGGAAATAGACATTTGGTGCTCCACCAGAGGACATTTTATATATGTATTATTCAGTCATCACCATTCTCCCAGAGCTGAGGAGAATGGAGCCTCAGAGAGGTAACATTTACCAACACAGAGTATGCAGCAAAGCTGGGATTTGAACCCGAGACTGTCATACTTAATGCTCTGTTTTAAGTGGGCTTCGAGGTAAGTAGAAATGACAAACATGCTGTACTAGACTCATTGACTCCCAAGATATGCGATGACTTTTAAGAAACTTCTAAACAAACCCAGGGGATCCACTTTGGACTGCTGAGAAGTAAATATGAGTTATGCAAACATTAAGCCAAGAAACTTGATATCCTGGTTTCTGAGGGGAGGTGCTTGCTGGGTCTCCATCCTGACTGCTGGGGTGGGTAGCACCTTCACCCTATGGGTCCCAAGGTTTAAGTGAGTGTTCAGTAGCCTGGAACCATCCAAATGCTAATTCGCTGAACTCAACCGCCTAACATGGAGGAAAAATTAGACATTGTGAAATGTGCTGTTGACGTTTCCATTCTAACAAATACTAAGCAGACACTAAGGACCTGAATGCCACTTTTCAAGGGAGAGGCTACAAACAACAAATGGCAACTCAATGCCTGAAACAAATTACCAAATTAAGATTAAAGAACGGTGTGACCCTGGAAGAAGAGCTGTATAGAGGGCACAGGGTTGAGGGGTGAGGTGTGCAAAGAGGGAGAGCAGATTTTATCCCAGTGAGACACAAGGCAGAAGTGTGAGAGTTCTTGGCATACTAAAGGAGGACATCTTAAATTTTTAATTGGAATCAATTGATCTGCAAATGATTTCATACTTCAGTCTTTCTGAAGAGAGGTAGAAAAAGGGCCGGAGCATTTGGAGAACAAAGACCATAAGCATCTCTCACAGCCAGTGGTGCTTTGGGCCTGTGATGCCTTTTTGGTGTTTTGCTTTGTTTTATTTTTTGAGCGTGGGTGTCACTTCAGCCCAGGCTGACCCGGAACTCACTAGATGGCCCGGGCTGGCCTAGAATTCTTGGCAATCCTCCTGCCTAGCCTTGCACATGCTAGCATTACAGGTGTGGCTGTGATGTCTCTGTGCTGTGAAGGGTAGGGGTTTTCATACGCTGCCTTTGTCATTTGCCTGCTTCCCAACCAACCTGCTTTCTTTAGCAAGCAACAGCAGTTTGTGCATCAGGCAAGGGGTCCCCTGGGTTGAGTCCCGGCCACCTGGCCAGCTGAGGGCAAGAAAGTCAGGGCAGGCAGGCAGGCAGGCACCCAGAAACAATCAAGGCTCTACCCAAGATAGAATTTCAAAGCAGGTCAGCAAGACTACCCAAAGACTTGGCCCTGATTCTTTAAAGACACAGGCAGGTCAACTAATCACTGCTGGCTTGTCTAGGATCCCTACCAGTCTACCTGTGATCAACTGAACATTTATCAAGCTGCTATCATTCTCTAATTTTCAACAAGATAGATATTGTTTTATTATCTATTTTTTGACAGGGTCTCACAATATACCCCTCCCCGCTTTAATGAAAGAAAAAGGCATAAAGTAGCTAAGCAACTTGCCTAAGATCACAGAGTTAATATGTGAACAATGATTAAAGCTTAGGTCAATGTGAATCTAAACTGTAGTTTTCCACGACACCATTCTACAAGGTATGTGGGGGAGTTGATAACACCTATATGCATATATTATAACAATGGATCTGACTATGTTTGAGTGGTGAGATTAATGCCCACAGACCAGCAGAATACAACAACAGGAAATTATGTCTGTTTTTAAAAGTCAGTTTGATAAAGATAAAAGAGAAAATATATTGTGTCTGTTAAGGTAGTATGTCCTGAGGAAACCCACAGACATGGAAACACACACACACAGTGGAAAGAAACATAAATAACGTTATTTGACAATTTAAGTCAGTAACTTTATTCAGATGAACTGTGAGGTAGTAGCAGGGAGGACACAGAGATGAATGGAAACACAAATTTTTAAAAATCTAGAGCAAAGAATAACCTGGAAAAAAACCCTGCAATTTCCAAAAAGATGACCCCCAAGGTCAAAGAAAAATCTCTGATGGGGGCACAAGGAATAAGGGGAAACAATTGCAGGGAGGTGATTTAAGGGGGTCTGGAGTCTGGGCAGGTGCTCTCCAGCCAGGGGGAGAGCATTCGAGGAACAAGGAACAGGTGTATGGGCAAGCCTAGTGTTCTAGGTATGCATCATGACAGCAAGGTAGACTGAGATCTCTCATTCACTGTGTGACAAACAGTTGTAGGTACCATGGTCAGGAGATGGCATGCCTGAGCATGAGGACAGATAAACAGCAGCAGCCTAGGCTGCTCAAGATCTGGCTTTGCCATGGTCACAAACATGACACTTCCTGTCTCCTGACTACAGAGTGCCACATCTGCGTTGCTTATGGCTCTGAATTTGGGTGTCCAGCTTCTAGGTGAATGTGTCCTCGCTCAGCTCCTCCACAGCTTCTTCAGGGAACAGATTCCTGAACCCTTACTGGCTGTTGAATTCTACAAAACCGGACATGGATTTCTCATGCTTCACCAAGATTTCTCTGACATTTGACTCAACTCTTAGAGAAACTGATCTTGTTCGCTCAATGTGACCACCCAAGATGACCTCGTGGTTAGGTGGGTGAGATGGAAGACTAGTTTCTGACTCAATAGCCATTGGCCCTTTCTTCCTGTGAAACACAATTTCAGTTCTCCCCAGAAATCTGACAAAATATGGAAGAGGCAGGCCCTGTTTAAACCACTTAGCCTTGGGTGTGCCACTGACAAGTAGTTTCCTAAAAATACATGTAACAATACCACTCCATCAGACTGGAAGGTGGATTTAGAGATTCCATGCCTGGGGACAGGTTTCTGCCTCTTCTGCCTGTCCTGAAGAACGAGCATGGTTGGTCTTGGAAGAGAGAACTTTGAGATGAGAATGGATATGGGGCTTGGGTGGCACCAGGGCTACCAAACAATTGCATGCAAAACTATGTAGAACAGGCTGGCCTTGAATTCAGGGAGATCCACCTGCCTCTACCTCCTGAGTGCTGGGATTTAGGGTATGTGCCTCCTCGGTTAGGGTGGAACTTGGTGCCGATTTTCCTTCCTCCTGTGCTAGGGTCTGGCTTGAACCTGCAAAGGTCTTGTTCATGCTGTCACAAGTCTCTGAATTTATATGTGCATTGGTCTGGTCTGTTGTATCTCCTAGGAGAGGGGAAATCAGTTTTCGTCAATGGAGTGGCTCTGGGTATATCAACCACATACCAGGGTAGGCAGGCCTCATGGTCAGAAATAGTTGGCTAGTACTCCCTGGTGTGTGTGAGTGTGTGTGTGTGTGTGTGTGTGTATTATAAGTATATATATGTTCATGTGGATACATGTGCATGTAGAGGCTA
Source organism: Cricetiscus sungorus (assembly GCA_030556225.1). Lineage (NCBI taxonomy): Eukaryota > Metazoa > Chordata > Mammalia > Rodentia > Cricetidae > Cricetiscus > Cricetiscus sungorus. Next base: position 17,890,097 of record JANBXA010000651.1, on the reverse strand, counting down.
GAGGTCAATGGTGTATCAATTGACCCCCCCTTTTATTTATTTATTTATTTATTTATTTATTTATTTATTTATTTATTTATTTATTTTGAGACTGAGCTTCTCAGTGAACCAGGAGCTCAGACTGGCTAGACTGGTTGGCCAGCAAGCTAGAACTCTGGAGAGCTGCCTGTTACACATACACAAACACACACACAGTGTTGGAGTTACAGATGCACACTTCTGCACCTGGCTTTAATATGGGGCTGAAGATTGGAAGTCAAGTCGTCATGCTTGTGAGGCAGGCACTTAATCAAATGAGCCATCTTGCAGCCCTTAAGTTTTTAATAGCTAAATAAAGAACCCGTGGGCAGTTACACACGAACTCTTGTGGGAAGCACCTTGAATACCCATCATAGTAAAAAAAAAAAAAAAAATTCAGATTTTCATTCCTGACTTTTTATTTATCAGTTTGGAAGTTCTTTACGAGCAGAGTACACATCTTACAAATCTGTACTCTGAGCACTCCAAAAGTTGAAACAGTATGCCCTTTTATTCAACGTATCTGTGCCTGGAGGACAGTCTGTATATATAAATGTATATTGTTATGTGTTGTTTGAGCTCATTGAGAAGCTGGCTCTGGAAGAGGTGTTGCCCCTTGACCCCTACCCCACCCTACCCCACCTCTGCTGCCATGCACACACTTTAGATCAGTGGTTCTCAACCTTCCAGATGCTTCAACTCTAGTTCAACTCCTCATGTTGTGGTGACCTCCAACCATAATCCTATTCTCATTGCAACTGCATAACTGTAAATTTGCAACTGCCATGAATGTAAATATCTGTTTTCTGGTGGTCTTATACAACCCATGTAAATGGTCGTTCAACCCACAAAGGCGTCATGAGCCATAGGTTGAGAACCACTGCTTTAGACTCAAGCATGTCGGTTTATGTCAAGTGTCCTCCAAAACCCATCCTGGATCAGGCTGGACCCCCGGCTCAGAAACAGGGAGAGGGAAAAAGCAAGCAGACAAAGGCATTTAAAGCATTATGCCCTTGAGAACTGCTAGAAAGTGAACCATTTCCTCACAGACCGTTTATCCCGTAATATAAAATGCCTGTGGTGGGAATATGAAGATGGAAGGACCCTCTCAGTAAGGGATTCCAGCTGCCTCAGCTTCCCAATCAGTTTCTGCTGGATAATTGTAAGCAGCTGATTTGGGGATGTTACCTTTCTGTTGTACTGTGCTCCTTTACAAGAAACGCCTTGCCCCATCCCGACTCTGAAACAGGAACTCTAGCTGGCTGCCTCCTCAGGAGTTCCCTGTTAATTTCTGCTAGATGCTCTGAGCACCTGCTTTGATGGTCTTTTGCTATTTGTTCTCCAACTTTTGCTTACTATATACTTAATAAATTCACTCGTCCACACTGTCATTCTCCATTCCAACAGAGGAAGCAGTAATATTTAGGGCTGTTCCGTCAGCCTTTACTAAGTATGTACTGGGTAAATATATATCTACAAGTGTGACTTTTTATCAGGTATCTCATATAGTCAGCACTGGGCTCAGATGTTAACATGCCAGGCTGTCAGCTTTTTGTCTCTGAACACCTGTACTCACCTCACCTGTAAAATGGGGATTATGGTTTCTCCCAGACCGGAGGAAGGCAGAGTAATTCTAGGACTGGCGCTGCCCGGGGACATGGCCTGTTTCTATTAACTTTGAAGTTGATCGTTTCAACATTAGACAAAGGGAACTGTTAGACTGTGTAAACATCTATACTGAGTTTAGGAATTACTGAGCATAAGAAAGACATAGTTACAAAGTGTGTCAGAATTTGGCAGTCACCTATGAGATCAAACTCTTTACTTTTCTGTTATTGTGTTAATATCTAAGTTAATATCTTAGATAATATCTAAGCCCTGAAATGCTGCATACCATCTCTAAGAAGGTTGAGCACCAGGGAAGGGCAGGCAAAGGGCCTTCTGGGATGTACTGTCAATGGGTGTTTAGTTCCTTACAAATCAGGTGAGAGTACCAAACTGGAAAAGGTCAAATATCAATGCATCGCCTCTGAGCCAAGGAAAAGGGAACCCCTTGGACAGTAAGGAACACGTGGATATTGCCTTTCTAAATATGAACTGGGCAGTACCCATCAACAGCCTTGAAAACATGCATAACCTCTAGTTACCCTTCATTGAGTGATAGGCTGGTGGGTTTCTGGTGATTTCTTCTTCACATGACCATAAAACCAACCAACAACATCTCTCTCTGTCAGACACACACACACACACACACACACACACACACACACACACACACACACAAACACACCAGAATTTATGGATGACACCACCTGCCCTGGCCTGAGATGTGATTGCTGGAGGGGTATCTGACACATACATACTAAGCACACATACAATGTAACTAAGTTACTGTAAGACATAGAATTCATACATCTAATGATGCAGAATTCTATTAACTAAGAGCAATATACTAAGGGGAAGAGATAATATAATCTCATTAGTAAATAAGAATATATAAAAATATTTTTAAAAATCTTATTTCCGAATGAGCCCAGGTAACTTGGGCAGAGGAGCCGAAGACAGCAGTGCCAAGTGCCCATTCCCTGTCATTTCTCAGGGTCCTGCATGGTATGAAATCCTGTACTGCAGATCTGGGTGTGGAGGACAAAGTGGGTGCTGCTGGGACCTGAAAACTCCTGAGCTGCAGTCTCTGTGCGGGGCGGCCTGGGAAAGTCACCAGTCAGCAGTGCAGTGGTGGGAACCACAGCCTGGCGGCCCTGGAACCTTCCAGAGCTCACTGATCACCCAGACCTGCTCACCTGTACAGCAGAACAAGGGGGCCTGGAAGATGGAGAAGGAGACAGAAGCTAGGGATCCAGGGAAGCAAACCATCTATTCCTTGTTCCTGAAAGAGAAACTCAAAGAAGAGAAACTCAAAGAAGAGAAACAGAAAGAAATGGCTGATTCTCCAATTAATCTGTCCCAGAGAACTATTGCAAATGTGATCCTGTCCATCAATATGTGAAGGCTGAAAAGGAGTGTTGTCAGTGTACTAAGCTTGGCAAAGTGCTCATGACCCCTCCACATGTGTACTCTATAAAACAACTGAAACTACAGAAAACTCTAATAACTACAGATGCAGTAATCAGAGGCATGCCTCGATTGACTCATCAAACCCAGATAGACATGAAAGCATGCACAATGGCGAAGAACCTTGCAAATCTAAAGACTTTGAGGAATCTTTAAATTTGTGTTCCAGCATTACTCAAGATCAGAGACTCTACACTGCAAAGAAAGATCACAGGCAGGAAGAATGTGATGACTATTCTGTGTCTACATATGGTCATGTGCAGCAACCAGTCCACATGGGAGAAAAAGCACACCAGTGAAAAATGTGGGAAATACCTCAGTACTGCCTCAAGCCTCACTGAACATCAGAAAATTCATTCTGGACAGAAGCCTTACAAATGTAAGCACTGTGACAAATTCTTTACTGTGAAGTCAACTCTTACAAAGCATCAAGAATCCATACTGGAGAGAAACCCTACAAGTGCAATGTTTGTGACAAATCCTTACTCAGTACTCAAGTCTTTAAATACATCTAAGACTCCACACTGGAGCAAAGCCATTCAAATGCAAGGACTGTGACAGATTCTTTACCCACTACTCACCATTTAGAACATCAGAAAACTCATTCTCTAGAGGAATTGTACAAATGCAAAGACTGGGGTAAGCCCTTTCTTGAAGTATCACATCTTATCAGACGTTACAGAATCCATACTGGAGAAAAGCCTTACAAATGTGAGGTACGTGACAAATCCTTTAACATGTCCTCAAATCTTAGAAACCATCAGAAAATTCATACTGGAGAGAGGCCTTACAGACACAGAGAATGTGGAAAATCATTTCATCACTTGTCAGCACTTAAATGCCATCAGAAAATTCATACAGAGAGAAACTTCCCAAAGGTAGGGAATGTGACAAATCCTTTACTTAGGAATCACATCTTAGAACACATTAGAGAGTTCATACTGGAGAGAAAATTTACAGATGTAAAGAATGTGACAAATCTTTCCCCGAGTGCTCAACTCTTCAACAACATCAGAAAGTTCATACTGGAGAAAGATCATACAAATGCAAAGAATGTGACATGTCCTTTACCCAGATATTTAATCTTAGAAGACATCAGAAAATTCACAGTGGGGTGAAAAATACCATTGCAAATAATACAGTAGAACTTTATCTACAATTCTCTGCTTAGAAATCATAGAAACAAAGATAAGAAACTTGTGAATGCCTTAAATCTTAAATTTCACAAGTTTTATATGAAAGTAACATCTGCAAAAGTAACCAGGAAAAGTTTTGTTTTGCTTTGTGTGTGTGTTTGTATGTGTGTGTATCTGTGGTTGCACTGTATGTGATTATTTCTGTGCACTGAAGAGGCCAGAAACACTTGTCAGGTTCCATTAAAGCTGGATTAACAGAAAATTCTGAGAGAATATGCATTTTTTGAATTGAACCCAGATCCTCTGGAAGAGTAGACATTGCTCTTAACCATAAGCCACATCTCCAGCCTCTTGAAAAAATTGTAATAAAAACATTTATTGCGCTGAACATGTAATGATTCATAATAATGCCTCCCTCAGGAGGCAAAGCCAGGAAGATCTCCATGAGTCAGAGGCAATCCTGCTCTACATAGTGAGTTCCCAGGCAGTTAGGATTACATAAACACTGTGTAATTGCATATGTAAGCAATATGAGTAACAAACTACCAAGGGCAGGTGGATGGATCTCTGTAAGTTTGAAGCCAGCTTGGTCCACAAAGCTACACAGAGCAACCCTGTCTCAAAAAACAAAACAAGCAAACAAAAAACAATCTACCAAGGGACTGTCCTGGATGGGAAGTTGGTTGTCTCTGTAAACTGCATAGCATTTATTAAAAGTATTATATCCAAATGCATGTTAAGTAAAACTATGACTAATGAATCAAAGAATTGGAGAATTCTAGTAACACTACACGTTAATAGTCAGGTGATTGATAATGACATCAATGCTCACAAAACCTTAGATTGTTTCTTTTCAGATGAGAAAACAGATTCAAAGACACTGTGACTTACTGACAGCACATAACGGGTGGTTAAACCCAAGTCTGCCGTCCTTCAAAGCCATCTACTTGCAGGGGCTGAACTCTCAGCTACTCAGAGGTTAAAGCAGGAGAATTCCAGTTGAAGGCATGTCCTCAGAGCATGTCCAGGTCCAGCCTGGGGAACTTAGTGAGACCCTGTCTCCATCACAATATAAACAGTGAACACGGGGCCTGGGACAAAGCTTACCGGCAGAACACTTCCCTTGCTTGCCTAAGGCCCTAGATCCAACCCCAGCACAAAGACTACTACCAGAAAAAAAGGGGGAAAATAGAAAAAAAAGCAGACACTTAACCAATTAATTAGGTCAGAGTTTTAAGGATATGAACTTTTATTCTATAAAGGAAATCAACCTTGCCACCCTACCACGCATGAAGATGAAATATTCCTTTAGTCGATTCCTTGGCATCGTTTATCTTTGAGGTTTTTTTTTTATTTGTGTGAGTTTAGAACTCAAGGCCTTGTATGTACCAGGCAAGTTCTCAGCCACTGAGCTGAATCTCCAACCTGTATTTCAGATTTTCAACTCAATGCACTAATAGGCAAAATATGGTCAATTGTGAGTCTTGACTGAGATGATATGGCTATGTCGTCATTTTGACCAGGTAAAAGATGTTCATTCCTATTTCCATATACCGAAATTGGGGGGGGTTACTGGTTGAGAGAAGAATCTGCTTTCTCCTAACAATAACTGTCCAATCCCATGATGTCAGGATGATGAGCAACAGAAACTCACAGCACAAGAGTTGCTACTATAGGCTGTAAGAGAAAAAGGAAACTGAACAAAAGTTATGTGGGTATGTGAGCAACAGAAAAATAACCACAACGAGGACTGTTTACCACGTTTCCTTTCCTTTTGTTTTTTAATAAATCATAAATACTTTATCCATTTATCAAAGTCCAAAGACCTTCCAAAATATTTACTCTTCTTCATTCTTCAGGGCTCATTCATTCACAAGGTTGGCCACCTACAAAAGAGATTTTATTTTAGAATGTCAGAGTTCAAACATCAAAGCAGACCTAGGGTCTCAGGGGCTTAAGACCATCAGAAAGTAATGTCTCCCTGAAATATTCAGTAACTGCATATTCAGTTCTTCTAAACCAGGCATGAAACAAAGGTTGCTTTTCAAAATTCTAGTTTAGCTTAACTAACAACACCCCTGAAACTGTTCATTACAGTAACTAAATTTGGAAGCTTTTGGTATGTCGAAAACATGATTTTCTTAAAAGTACCTTTGGAAACATGCCAAGGCACTGTGCTTTTAGACATTAAATAGGAGAGACCTGCAAGACTCTGCTGATTCAAGCACTTCTGGCAACTCTCTGTGTTAAAGGCGGAAGGAAACGGTCAGTTCAGCAACAGTCCCCGTGGGAAGCTCCTCCTTGACCCAAGGGCAAAGACAAGCCTCCATGTCCACAGAAGGTCCAGAGGGACAGCAGTGGAGGACAGCGCAGCTGGCCTGGCCTCCATGGTGCCAGGCTTCTCACCAGGACCCTTTACCTGATCCCACCCTAGTCCCTATGCAAGAAGATGGAGAGCGTCATTGAAAAGACTTGGGTAGCCAAGTCTACTGCTGTTCCCTTTGTTTGGTTTAGACAGGAAATAAGCCTCACCGAGGCATAGACACCTAAATTTGCTCTTTCCTAAAAAGCCTAAAGAACAATAAATTCAAGCAGAGGTCCGAGCAGGAAAAGGAACCAGAAACGGAATTGTGCACCATTTCAACAGCCTGCCACACCCTGACTTCTTGGTACTGGCTACACATCAGAAGGGGCTGGCTGTGAAAGAGGGTACAAACTCTTTCTTGTTTCTTCTCTGGGTGGTGAGTCCCCTGGCAGGTGCAACTGTCTTTTGCATTTAGCACTTTATAGCGTCTTAATAGGTGTTGTGTCTTGTTTTTAAGTTTGAATGTTAAAAATCATCCCAGTAATCCTGTAATGTATTATCCAGAGATACTTTTTTAACTCTTATTTTTTTTTTTTTTTTTTAAAGATTTACTTACTATGTACAGTGTTCTGCCTGCATTTCACAAGAGGGCACCAGATCTCATTATAGATGGCTGTGAGCCATCATGTGGTTGCTGGGAATTGAATTCAGGACCTCTGAAGAGCAGTCAGTCCTCTTAACCTCTGAGCCATCTCTCCAGCCCCTTGAGATAGTTTTGTAAATAATATATGTATAAAATAAAGTTCAATTAAACACATAAATCATAGCATCACCATTACTTTAACTAGATTTTAGCGGGTTTGCATGTTTCTTTTGACCCTAAAAAGCAGGATGGTAAGAGCTACTCACTCCTTGATATTTCTAATTGGTTGCTGAATTTGTCTACCTTCTCTCTTCTCTCAGTAAGAGAAAGTTATAAGATTGAAATCTGTCTAGACTCACTACCATGATATCTATTTTCTCTCTCTCTTTTTATTTCTGCCATCAAATCTTCAGGTACTTTATATTTAGCATAGCCTCTGTTTCTCTAGTTTTAGCAGTTGGATGACTTGAAAATCATCTAGGAGTTGGAGTCAGCAGGCGAGGCCATGGCCTGTGACTCTGGAAAGTGTTCCTCTGGTGTTTCTGAGGTCCAGCTCTAGGTGAGAACCACTGGCTGATGTAGAGTAATTTGAGATAGAGCATAAGAGAGAATAACACTTATCCCCATCTGCTGCAAGCCAGCCCCAATTAACATCTATTTAGGTTTTGAATTAAGGAACTTTCATGACCACTGCTGAAGAGGTTCTCAGAAAATAAGGTCTACCACTCTAAGAGACCCAGCAATTTAATCAAGCTCATCTCAGACCGGGGCGGGTAGCTGTGCTGAAGTTACTGCAGTCAGGGGCTTGTTTGTATGTTTATGCTCCCATGCATTCCAGCAACAGCTCCTTCTCATTAGCATTCACTGTAAGTCTTAGCATTGAAGAGTGAATAATGTACAATCCCAAAAATGAGCATGCTGGCCATAAGAGCTCATGAAGTGTTAGGAGGGAAACGCAGACTGCCTCTGCTTGGAGAGTGTAATCCCACCACTACCCTTCATGGCGGCTCCAATTCCCCTGTGATGCTCTAGCCAAAGCCTAACATAATGGTGGAGAAATAGCTAGAACAAAAAAATAAGGCAACGTACATACAGATGTTGGGGCCTGTGTGTCCGAATGCTCTCCTTCTCCAGACACTTCTTACCGGGTGCCTGGCACTCATCACCTTTCTATACTTCAAAGACCAGGAGGAGTCATGTGTGACATTCCAAGGAGAGGCGAAAGAGAAAGAAACCAGCTCCCCATTATTATCAAGCTGGCATGTGGTGTTGGTATCTCTCTGCTGTTACTAAATTAGGAGTGGCAGTGAGGTGTGACTTGAGAGAGGCACAAATAGAATGTTTGCCTGGAGGCTGAGGTTCCAGTTCCGATTCTGCTAAGCCCACCTCAGGAATCCTGCCACACTGAAGCACCATTAATTTCCCTATTCATTCACTCATTCACTTAACAGTACCCTATTTGGCACCTGCTATGTGCCAGGCAGTGGTCTAGGTGCTCAGGAAGGCTGGGAGCGAAAAGGATGCCTCTCAGAGCGCACATCCTAGTTGAGGGAGGCAGGGTAACCATTGAGAGAAGATAGCCAGTATACAGGTGGGGACCATAAAGACAGGAGCAGCCACTGGCCACCTATAACTGTTTATCTCTTTCTAAATTAAGAACCAGTTCCCCCACCTCATTAGGTCCATCAACTGCTTTAACAGCCACACGAGGCTAGTGTTTACCATACTGGACGACATGGCTACAAGCCACCTCTACCACTGTAGGAAGGCCTACTGGATATGGCTGGAACAGTGGCAGGGAAACATGCCCCTACTTCACATGGGGCATAGTGGGAAAGCCTCACTAACAAGACTTTAAACAGCAGCTGGAATAAAACCTGGCACTTGAACTTCCCACAACCGGGAGGGAGTACCTCTGACTGTGGTGTGACTCCAAAGGCTCTTGTCAAACACATTATCACACTCTGTCTCAGACTTCCCGGCTGCTCTCAAACTGATGCCATCACTAGGAACTGAACAGTTACCTTTAAGTGCTACTGAAACACGCTAGACTAACCAGGCAGGAGAGAATGCTGCCTAGCAGCTAACTCTTGGAGCAATACAGTTCACTCACCATGTCATATCTTAAACCCCAGTGCTCTCATGCATTCCTTGTGGGCCTCAATGAGATGTCCACAGTGTTCCTCTCCTTTCTCAATGATGCTGTAAAACAAAATGCAATGGTTACCTAATAAACAACAGACATTAAGCACATTCGTGGGGAATGTGGTGGTGGTGGTGGGGTGGTGAGTGAATACAGTAGAATACAGTGAATACATAGAATGTGGCTATGTATTCTATGTATTACTTAACAAAACTTAACAAAACTCTCAAACCGCTCAGCTCCTTTGCTCTCTGTATTTGTTCTTATGATAGTTCCATGCCCACAAAGATGTCCCACAGAAATAACAAAGATGTTCCACACAAATAAAGTTTTGAGGTGTGTTTTTGTTATTGTTTGGGGAAGATTCTAACTAGGTGAAACAATTATGTATAGCAAATGATATCTTTATACCCAAGGAATAATAAACATTTCTTTATAGTGAAATAAACTGAATAAGATATTTATATTTAATGAAGGGAAGAGCTTAACTTGTGGGCCTATCATCACACAGAAATTAAACTGCTGTTTCTCCTCATATTCAAACACACTTAAACCTACTTTTAATCATTAAACACCCAACAACATAAGCATTAAAAAAGATCTGGTAGCCAGGAGCCACAAGATAAATCCTTCGTTGAAAGATTAAGGAACATTTTCCTCATAAAATCTGCCAAGTAACCATAAGAGTTAGAATTTACTGACACATGCCTAAAACCTCGTTTGGAAGCTGACACTGGAAAATTCTGCATAGGAGGCCAGCTTGGGCTACTGTCTGTCTCAAAATGAGTTGGGAAATGGAGTTAACTATTAAAATCCTTACCAGCAAATAGAGGGAGTGGGTGGGATGGACAGTGACTTCTGTGTAATAGCAACCTTACAGAAATGTTGGACTCATTCAATACACAAGGGAGGCAGATATGTTAAGTACCCTGCACAAGGTCACCAAGTCAGAGGGATCAGGCTTCAAGGTCTGCCTGCAAGTCTAAGCTCTTAATCTTGACATCACACTTCCTAAAGTTTCCATAAGCAGTTATTACCACTGCAGGACCCTCGGCATCAGACCAACCTTTAAATTCTTCATTTACAGTATGGCTTGCAAAGTAGTCATAATAATAGTGTACCAGGGTACACTCCTACTATCTTACCACACCAACAAATAATTTCTTTTTTGTGTATGCTTTTTTAAAGACTTGGCTTCATTCTGTTGTTCAGGCTAGAACTGTGGCAATCTTCCTGCTTCAGTCTCCTCAGAAGTGAGATTACAGGTATGAGCACCCGTATCCGTTTCTATTACTTTTCTACTTTGATGGGACAAACAGATGGAGATGTATAATTACATTATCTGAGGATGCCTAATGAGATCTGAGCCAGAATTGAGACATCATAAAAGTGAGCTCAAACAAAACCTTTCGTGACTTGATAAGATAAACATTAATGTCACCTATATGGTAGACCGGTTTTAAAATGTATGTTTTATTTTATGTGTGTGGTTGTTTGGCCTACATGTTTTTCTGTACACCATGTATATACAGTGCCCGTAAAAGCCAGAAGAAGGCGTCGGACTCCTCTGGGACTGGATGCTTGTTAAAGATGCTTGTTAGCGACCAGGTGGGTGTTGGGAATCGAAGCCAGGTCCTCTAGGAAGGCAACCAGTTCTCTTAAAACACAGAGCCATCTCTCCAGCACCAGACAGGCTGCCTTTTGACTTTCGGCCCGATAAAAGTGGAAAAGGGATCCGTACAGAAATGTATCCTGTGTCCTACTACACGCCCACGTTTTGCAAAAATTCTTAGAAATTACCTGACAATTTTACACTTTTGTCTTGCTAAATTGATCGTAGCCAAGGGGTATGGTAATGGCTGTTAGCAGAACTCCACATAATTTAAGTTCCTGTAAGTCAAATAGCGTCTTTACGCACGTCCATGTTTCTGGACCTAAGAAGGTTAAAGGGCATGGCAGCAAGGAATAAAGGGCGAGAGCCTCGGGGCCACCTGACCTCTTGCCTTCTCCCGTTACCCTAACTGTTACCCTAACTGAGACTGAAGTGCGCGCTCAGAGAGCAGGGACGGGTGCGAAGCTATGGGTTCCCGTTACTCCGGAGAGCCAGGGAGCAGAGCGGAGCTGAGCCTGCGGAAGCCCGGCCGCCCCTCCCCGGCTGCGCACTGACCACGCATCGCGCGCCTTCTTGGTCTCCGGGCAGGCGCAGCATGGCTTCAGCGGCTTCTTCTCCTGAGTCTCGGGCGGGGCAGGGCCGGCGGCGGCGGCCAGACCCGGCATCTTTCCAGCCGAAAACAGCAGCGAGCGAACACGCTCAAAGATCACCAGCGGCGGCCAACCTGAGCTGTCGGCACCCACTTCCGCAGTCGCGATAAGGACAGGAAGTCCCGCCTCTCAGAACGGAAGAGAGCCTAAGATGCGCGTGAGCAAAAGAAGCGGAACAAGGGCATTGACCCAAGGGCATGGCTGCGGCGCAGGCGCCAAGGTTAAAAGGTCGCCCAGAGTGTTGTTTCTATTTTCGAGATTGTAATTTAATTGCAACATTTTCCCTTTCTCTTTCCTTCCTACAAACCCTCACATATGCATACGTCTTCCACGTTGTCCTTCAAATTCATGGCCTCTTATTTTTTTTACTAATTGTTATTGCATGCATATATATTCCTAAGTTTATAACATGTTCAGTTCAGTATAATGCTACCTGTATGTATGTTTTAAGAATTGACCTTTTGGCACTAAACAACTAATTTTGTGTGTTTTCCCTGGGGAAGGACTCTTTTCCCATTCCCAGCTTTCCTTTGTTGCCTATAGTTTTTCACATAGAGTTGGAGTCTCATGGACTTTTCTCTGTCCAAACTGACATGCTCATTTCACCCAGACTGTTAAAGTGTGTTTGGGCAGGTTTTGCAAACATGGAGGGTGAGGAGACAGCTGAGAGGCCTCTAAACCCCTCGCATAGATATTGAAACTTTAGCCTAAGAAAACCAAACGACTTCTCTGAGAGCCCTAAGAGAAACCATCAGTGAAAGCCTGTTCCTTTGAGTATCAGATCCTGAGGCATTTCATGATCTCCCTTCCCGCCCTGCCCTTCTCCCTTCACGTAGTACAATCTGAAGATGTCAGGCATATACGAAAATCTTGAGTTAACTCTTCATGACACAGTAGTTATGAAAGAGGGTTTGAAGGGGTGTTTTTTGCCTAGTATCAATTGTCATGCTCTCTATATATATCTATCTCAGTGTGTGTGTGTGTGTGTGTGTGTGTGTGTGTGTATGTTGGATATGTGAATAAAAAGGTAATTGATAATGAAAATGTAAAAGCCTCCATTGCTTCAAATTGGCCTTTCTAACTACAGAAGTTCACTAAGGTGGGACTGGACACATGTTTGAGTGGCTTCCTTATGCTAGCTTTGAGCTAATGGTAGGAGAGGGTGTTATTTTTTAAAATACAAACATTTTAGACAGGCTCTCTACCCTAAGCTGGATGACCCTGAACTGATCATTAAATGTTAGAATTACAAGTGTGTGCCGCCCATGCCTGGATTATAAGGGCTTCCGGAATGTTATATATCTTCAGTTCCAAAATGCTTTTAGTATAAATTGTCCAATATATTTGTCACTTTACCAATTAATTAAATTAAAAAAAAATACTTTTTCCTGACATTTCTTAAATCAGAGTAGGAACAGTATAATCTCCAGTATAATAGCTTCTATGTGGTGCTGAGTTTGAGAGACATTTAATCTTCATAACAAACTGACATTCAGAGTTATATCGCTCCTGAGGTTCTACCTGTTTCAGTGTTGCATTTACTATCCCATGCAATGTATCTAAATGCAAAGTACTTTCATTTTTTAAAACCACTGACCTGTATTTACTTGTGCTATTGCATTTTTTAAATGTAGTAAATGAACAAGGAAGAAAAAGAGAGAACTGGAAAAATTTAGGGAATTATGGGGATTGAGTTTGATACAAATTGTAGGCCAAAAGAGTAAAAAAAAAAGAAAAACTAAACCTTTTTATAACTGATGTTTTTTTCATCCTAGTTTTCCCTTTGTGAAGGAAAATTTCTGAAATGAATACCAACTCACTCTGAACTTCCTGCAAGGCTGATCAGTTGATTAGAACTTTAATATAGTGAGGGTGGAATGTTAGTCCACAGCCAAATTGTCTTGGAGCAGCTTTAGCCCCCCTTAGCTTGCCTCTATTGCCCTTTTGGTACATGACCTCATCTCTTTGTGGGCATTAGGTAAATAAATATAAATAAATAGACCCTCTAGTTCCCACCAACCAAAAGGCTAAGAATACCATCTGAGGCTATGGCTATAGCTGAGATTTCCTCACCTTCTTGTGACCTGTCTACCTTGTGTTTTTATCAGTATATTTGGGAGGTATCTTGATTTATGATTTTCTTTGTTACTTTACTTAAAATTACATGAGACTGTTGTCATACTGGAATGTGGAATTTGGGGTAATGTGAAACTGTGTTCCCAGACCATGGCCATTCATATTTGTCTCCAGAATAAACTATCTCTTACTCTCTTTGATGTTTTGTGCTGAAACTCCCACTCTTTTTTTTCTTGACAGAACTGGTATTGACTGACCACAACAGTTCTCTGTCTGACATTCTTAGTTAATAGCAGCAAATCCCAGGCAGAGCAAGCTTCTGCCCTTGATTTTTTTTACATTGATCTATCTGAAACTGTAATAAACCCTTGGCTGACTCTTGAACACCATGATCTGCAAAAGCTGCTTCTTTGAGGTAAAATAGTCTCCTGCTCATGAACAAAATGAAGAGCAAACTGGGAATGGTAGAACAAACTTCTAATCCCAGCCCTCAGGAGGCTGAAGCAGGAGAATAGAGTTTGAGGTCAGCCCCTGAGTTGTGTACTGGGTTCAAGTCCAGCCAAAGTCTCAGAGCATGATCATGTCTAAGAAACAAACAAGAGATCTCATTTTAAAAAGTAAACATTTACTAATTTGTACTCAGCAACTTTACTCTTGTTTTAGGATGCTATAACTAGCCTATATATGTGGGTTACTTTTCCCTTTTCCTTTTGATGAATGAGTAAGCATTAAGTTTCACTTTTCTTAAGCATGTCAGCCTACATGCTTGCAGGCTATGATGGTTTATTTTATATTGAGTGGAAATTAAGAATATAAAATATACCCAATTATTGTTTTCATATTCAAACCCAAGAAAAACATCAATTACCTACTTCCCCCAAGAAGAACTATAATTATATTACTAAACTGAAGGGCCTGAGAGATAGCTCAGTTGATAAAGATACTAGCCACCAAGCCAGATGACCTGATTTCAATCTCCAGGACTCAAATGGTAGTATGAGATAAACAACTCCAAAAAATGCACTGTGATGTATACACACACATATACACACATGAACCTCCAAATTTTAAAACTTGAAATAGGTTGACATACGGAGACTAATAAAAGATAAGGATAGTAAGAAGCTTAATACCTTTTATATCCAATTATTGCTTCTCAGATTTTATTTTAACTAGCAAACCCCCCCCCCCTATTTTAGCTCTTGGACTGTTGTTGCTAAAATTACTAAATTAATAGCAACAAGCTTGAAATGGTGACTTGAATAGAGTTTAGATGGCACCAAATAGAAGTTCTGTGAAAGGGTGGACAGAAACACCTACACAAACAACAGCTAAGGAGTTATTTTTTTTTTTTTTTTTTTTTTCTTTTTTCTGAGACAGGGTTTCTCTGTGTAGCCCTGGCTGTCCTGGAACTCACTCTGTAGACCAGGCTGGCCTCAAACTCACAGATCCACCTGCCTTTGCCTCCGAGCACTGGGATTAAAGGTGTGCACCACCAACAACAAACGGCACAAATTACTTTCTAGAATTCTTCTGTGATAAAGGTATGTGGCCATGTTCCATGTCTACCATGTCCAAGTTTGATGACTTCATCAAAGAAGGGTGAGTAGTCATTGCCAGTAGAGTAGTAGTGACACCGTGTGTTGAGAGAGAAGAATTACATGGCTTAAATTCTCATGAATCACTTCAGCCTCTGTGTTGCTTACAGAAGAATTTTTTACACAATATTGCATGTCTGCCTCTAAAGAAAACAAAAGCTTTCCAATTTCCTGATGAAATATGTACTATACAATGGTATCTGCTTTCTGATTTCCCTGAAAAGGCGGCCAGTTCATAAGTTATGGTAGAAGCCACCAAACTACTGGGTCACAGATAAAGGACAGTTCAACACCAACAGCAGCAACAACGCAGGGCATTAGCATCTTTATACCAGTTTCCAGAGTCCCATTTTCCACAGCTGATATGAAAAAGATCAAATGATAGTATATTGGGACACAAAATTCTTACTGGAGAAAAATAAGAATGTCCACTTCCCTTCAGCTTAAAAGGCAACATAGTCTCTGTTGCCCAACATTGTTTCCTACTCAAGGGAACAAGGACAGACAATCCCCTCTGACTTGCAAGACACAGTGGAAATTAGCCCCTGTGGAGAGTTGTCTCAACATGATCAATCTTTCCTTTTAAATAAATTTCATTAACAAGCCCCCCTCTTCAGCACTGAAGTTTCCTTTATACAAGCATACTACATTAAATGATAAGAACCTATCCCATGAAGGTTATCCATTTAGTCATTTGCTGTCTACTATGGACGGAATGTTTGTGTCTTGCCCAAATGAATCCCTAGTCTCCATTGTAGTAGTTAGGATCAATGAAGTCCACAATGGGATTTGGACCCTTACAAGAAGAGACTGTCATCTGCCAGCTGGGAAGCCCTCTGGCCCTTATGAGGAGCTAGATTGCCCTTCCTCAAGTTAGATCTTCTAGATCCCTTGTGAGAAATGAGTATTTGTTGATTAAGTCACATGCATTTAACAACCCATGGCACTAAGACATCCATGTAACATTAGCATCACAGCCTAATGGTAACACATTTGCCACCTCACTGTTACTACTGGTCAGGAGTCTAGGCATAGCTTAAGGATTTTACTAGATTGCAACTAAGACGGCTAGAGGTATTGCTTTATCTAAGGTCTCAGTGGAGATGAATGTGTTCCCAGTCTCATTGCAGTTATTAGAAAAATTCGGTTTCTTCCTATTGTAGGGGTAAGGGCTTCGGCTTCTTTCTGGTTATCAGATGGAGGCTACACCATTCATCTCCTAGAGGTCATTTTCAAGTGAACAACATGGTCCCTTGTTTCCTCAAAATCACTTATGAAGGATCAATCACATAACCACTTATTTCCCACCACAGTTTTCAGAGTCTTTTGGTTAAAACAAGTCCTAATTCTAAAGGATTAGGTATCACACAGGACTCTGAGGCATATTCAACTCAAACCCATGGGCACCAGCCCAGGACAGTTATGAAGCCATCCCAATGGGAACTTGCTTAAACCGGTGAATCTTAGAAGTTATTTTATTAGTCGTGTGTGTGTGTGTGTTTGGGGAAAAGCACTAACTGTGGCCAGCTTGTGGAGGTCAAAGGACAACTTTGTGGAGTTTGTTCTTTCCTTCTACCTTTACTTGAATTCTGGGGCTCCAACTCAGATTGTTGGACTTGCACTGACTTAGGTGGCGGCACCTTTACCTGCAGAGAACTCCACATTAAGACTTTTTTTGTGCAAAAAAAAAAAAAAAAAAAAAAACCGAAAACAAAAACAAAAAAACCCTGAAATGTGAGTTGCTAGAGTGTGACCTTTATAGAGAGAAATGACAACACTATGTTGCAATGTCACAAGGCTGGACACGCCTACCAGAGCACAAACACCAAGGGCCTAGAGTCTTGGGGGTCACCTTAGGAGTTTACTACAGGCTGACTAATTATATGAAGATAAACTTAAGACACAGACTGTGTGGGATATATCCAAAAATGGAGAAAAGTGTTTAATTCTTACCTTAAGTTCCTGGTCAGGAAAATCCCCTAATTTCTATAGTTGTGAGTCCATGAACCAAAATTCAGGGGGATGGGGGGAGAACAAGTTTACAAAATATGATCTAAAGTAAAATATTATTTTAAAATCTGTAAAAGTCAAGCTAATTAGAATATCACATATGTGGAAATGCATTGCAACCATAGCAGCAACACTAAAAACAATAAAGTGTTATGGTTCCAAACTCAGAGATACACCTACCTCGGGTGGGATTAAAAGCAAACACTGCTCAATTTCCTGATTTTCATGCAAAAGAAAAATAATTCGGCATTTATCTAATCTTTATGATTTATATTTCAGGATAACCAAGTTGGTTTAAGAAAGTTTTTTTATTACAAAATGCTAGAAACTTGCCATTCTAGAACAGAAGAGGACTTAAAAAAAAAAAAAACCTTTAATGAGACAAACCAATTAGTAAATAGTACCTTTGAGTCAACCACGTAAATTTGAATGTGTACTATGTAAGTTTGAACAAAAGAATGAGTATTAACTGTGTTAGCTATGATAATAGTAATCATTTTTTAAATCCATTACTTGGGCTAGAGTGTATCTCAGTAGGAGAGTGCTTGTAGCATATGTGAGACGACTCTAAATTCAGTGTGTAAAACCACAAAAATAATGAATGAACGGTGTTATTAATTTGAGATGCTGGTTACTTTTAAGGCAAAGTAATAAATTTCTTAAGAAGAAGGAAGAGAATGAGGGAAAAAAAGGAAGAGAAGGAGGAGGAGGAGAATGGACCATGGGCAAAAGGTTCTGAGCATTCTCAAAAACTGACCCATTTTTTGCTTCTAGTTTTTCTCGTATGGGTTTTCAGAAGCAGAGCCCACCACGCATGCGCCAAAATGTCTGCATCAGCTCCAACCCTGAGAGCAGCCGCCTAGAGACGGATTTCCAATTACTGATGGCCTAGCTTTTGGTTACTGCACCAATGCCCAACATTTAGGAGCTTGGTTTCCTCGATCCTGTGGAAAGGGGCTCTCAGAAATGAAAGTACCCAATTTTTCTAGAAGATTACGAGACTTCCCAGGGATCTCCAAAAGAGACTGGTAGCAAGGGCTGTCTTGGTTTTCTTTGGTAGCCCTTTTCCCAACATTTGACGTGGTTCCTAGTAGGGCGGGAGCGAGACCATCTTTCCCCTAGCCTCCTCTTCCTAGTCCTACTTCTTTCCATGTCAGCGTTTCCTTCTTTCCTGTTCCCAGCTACTCAGGGCGCCGCGCGCCTCTTCATCCTGTCACATTTGCCAGCCTTGCATCCCCACATCCACTCTGGCACTGGGTCCGGCTTGTTCAAACTGCCCTTGTAGACTCTGCCCCGCGCCCGCCCGCTCCTCCCTGCCCTGCCGCCCCGCCTCCTGAAACTCGCCCCGCCCCTTATCCACGCGAGTACATATGAGGTTGCCATAGCTACGGTGCACGCAGCTACCAAGCCTCCCCTAGCTGGTGTTCTGCGGGCGGGAGGAAAGAGGCAGCACCATGAGCCACACAGTGACTATCCAGAAGTCCAAGACCAACAACCTTCAAGGGTTCCCGTACCGGTGCGAGCAGTTGAGGACTAAAGGCAACATCGCCAGTCGAACATACGATTTCCTGTACGGTAAGGGCTATCCACTCCTCTCTGGGGCTAATGTGACCTGGTAGGGGAGCGGCGTGCTAACAAACAAATAAACAAGTTCCAGAACAAACCCTCTGTCACTGGATGGAGGAGTTGGGAACAGCGGGTCCCTACCCTCAGGTGCCTGCGCTCTCTGCAGAGCTTCGGAAGCCACAAGTGCGCTTAGCTTCTCCAAGCAATAGGAAGGGTTCACCTTATTTTTCTCCTGGTAAGAATCTTCCCGAAACCTAGTCGGAGGTTTTGGGTGCTCAGTCAGAAAAGTGTAAATTGACTTGGAGAGCTAGAAAGTTGCCTGCATTCCAACTGCGTAAAACGTCCAGTGAGAATGATCTTCCTGCCCCCAGGCTCTGGACAACTCCATATTCCGTGCTCTGGATAAAGAGGTGCCCGCCTTCCTCGCTTGTTTTCAGAGGCCCTTTGTTTCCTTTCAACCTTTTTATTTATCAAAACATTGTTAATAGACTTGGTGCACTGATTCCCCTGAGGCCAATTAAACTCCAGTTTATGCTAATGCCCCGATTTTTCATTTGTGGTCTATTTCCCTGGACCTTAAGTTCTGGTCCATTCATGTTTGCAGCCTTCTCGAACCAGTGCTGGTACACAATGTTAGGTGTGTAAGTGTTAACTAAATTTTTGGATGTACTGCTACAATGATTGCAACTGTTTAAGCATGATGACTCCTTTTTTTTTTTTTTTTTTTTTTTTTTTGGTTTTACCCACTGTAGAACCAAGCTGTCACCTGAACCCAACATTATTTTCAACTCTGTCCCTGTGGATTCCCATAAGACACCCATCAGACCCATTTTCCTTGGCTTGGGCCATTTAATGACTGCTCATACGTCCTGCTCAGTTGTCTACCTTGTTACTCTTGGTATCATCTTTGGAACTAAATCTAATAAATATTTGGTCAAGGTATTTGTTTCCCAAGAGAAAAATCTACTTGGGAAATCAAATGTCTTTCCAAATGAATTTAGTGTCATGTTGGTTGGGTTTTTTTTTTTTTTAAAGATTTTTATATTTATTTATTTATTTTGTTTTATATGTTTGAGTGTTTGCATGTATGCATGTATACCACGTGTGTGCCTGGTACTCTTGCAGGTCAGAAAAGGGCAACGGATCCCCTGGAACTGGAGTTACAAATGATCGTTAGCCACCTGCAGGTGCTGGGATAGAACCCAAGCCTTCTGCTAGACTCTAGACTGGCAGCTAGACTAGCAACAAGTGCTCTTAACAGCTGAGTCATCTCTCAAGCCTCACATGACTTGATTTTAATAAATAGTCCACTCAGCCACCAGAACCCTTCATCATTAAAGATATATGCAGTGAGCACATACTTACAGTTGCAGGCAATCAGTTGTTGACTTTTGGAGAGATAACTTGAGCCCATCATCAACACATAGTCTTTATAAATCTAAGGGCTAAATTCTAAAGATGGCTGATATTGCTTATTTCTTATTAGAGAGCAATATTTTCTTACCATGTCTATAATTCTCAAGATGTCATGCTATTTGCATCCTTCCAGGACATTGAAGACTGAAGATGGAAGATGATGTCTAAATTTATCCACCTTCTCTCTCTCTCTCTCTCTCTCTCTCTCTCTCTCTCTCTCTCTCCTCTCCCTCCCTCTCTCTCCCTCCCTCCCTCCCTCCCTCCTTCCCCTCTCTCTCTCTCTCCCTCCCTCCCTCCCTCCCTCCCTCCCTCCCTCTCTCTCTCTCTCTTTCTCTCTCTCCCCCTTCCTCCCTCCCTCCTGCCTTCCTTCCTTTCCTCTCTCTCTCTCTCTCTCTCTTCTCTCTCTCTCCCTCCCTCCCTCCTTCTCTCTCTTTCTCTCTCTCCCCCCTCCTCCCTCCCTCCCTCCCTCTCTCTCTCTCTCTCTCTCCTCCTCCCTCCCTCCCTCCCTCCCTCCCTCCTCCCTCCCTCCCTCCCTCCCTCCCTCTCTCTCTCTCTCTCTCTCTCTCTCTCTCTCTCTCTCTCTCTCTCTCTCTCTCTCTCTGTGTGTGTGTGTGTGTGTGTGTGTGTGTGGTAAGAGAGGGGCAGAAGTCAATACTGGATGCCCTCCTTAGTTGTTCTCCACCTTATTTTTTAAGACAGTGTCCCATTGGATCAAGAGCTCACTGATTCTGCTGGACAGCCCCAGGTTCCTCCTGATCCCACCTCCCCAGTTCTAGGATTACAAGTATACAGGCTGCTGTGCAGGCTTTTTATTACATGTTGGGGCTTTGAACTCACATCTTCATGCTTGTGCATAAGCCCTTTACTGAGTGAGCATCTTCCCTGTGTTGCTATATTTGTTCTTTTAACCGGAAATGGGAATAATGTTTATTACATACAAGATTCATAGGAATGAAGAATTTTCAAGAACAATGAAGGTCATTGGACACTGCTTGAAATACAATAGGCTTTTTGTTTTGTTTGTTTTTCAAGATAGGGTTTCTCTGTAGCTTTGGAACCTGTCCTGAAACTCACTCTGTAGACTAGGCTGGTCTCGATTTCACAGAGATCTGCCTGCCTCTGCCTCTGAGTTCTGGGGTTAAAGGTGTGCGCCACCACTGCCCGGCTAGATATGATAGGCTTTTGTTTGCATCCCAATTCCATAAGCTGACTTGGAATTCACAGGAAAGAAACACATCTAACAGCTGCTACAGTTAGGCAATGTCTAAACTCTCTAATTTGCTGTCCAGTTAAGAAATTGCAAGCCAAGCATACTGGCAAGTGCCTCTAACCCCTCCTTCCTGCTCAGAAGGCAGAGACAGGAAGACCTCCTGTATTCAGGAGTTCAAGGCTAGCCTGGACAACATAGCAAGACTCAGTATTGAAAATGAGAGAGGGCCAGAAAGAACTCAATATGTAAGGGTCTGATGACCTGGGTTTTCTTCCTAGAACCTGCATCTGCAAATTGTCCTTTGTCATGTGCACATGAGCAGTGGCAAATAAAAGTAAAACAAAAAATCATTTTCAAAAGGTGCGTCAGTGTTACAAAGCTTGTGGGAGTGACCAACCAAATCTTACTGGATTGAGGCTCATTCCATGAGCTGGAACCTATTCCCAGCACCACTCAGGTGGCCAAGAACCTGAGACTAGACAGGCCATGAACCTAGGGGGAAATACTGTTCTGCTAAAGGAATGAAGCAATAAAATGACTCTTCATGACATTCTGCTATACTCATATGTCAGTGTTTCGCCCAACCATCATTAGAGAGGCTTCCTCCTGCAGTAGATGGGAATAAACACAGAGACCCACAACTGGACAATATGCAGAGAGTGAGGCACTTTGGAACACTCAGTCCTAAATGGGGTGTCTGCATCTAATCCCTCTCTTTATGGCTCAGGGAAGCCTGCAGAAGAGGTGGCAGGGAGACTGTAGGAGCCAGAAAGGATGGAGGACACCAGGAAATAAAAGAATTTCTAAACACAACAGGACAAATGCTCAAAGAGACTGTGGCAGCACGCACAGAGCCTGCATGGGCCAAGCCAGATGCGGTCCCAGTGCTGAGCAGGGAAGTGGACACAGCCACCGTCCCTAACCCAGAAGCTGTCTCCAAATGATAACTGCTCACAAAGGAAAAATTAGTTCTCTCCAACAGAGTCTCACTGGGTGTACAAATCACTCTTAAGGCCAGGCCCTGTGCCCAGCAGTAGATGGCAAACACAAAATGAACTCAAAGGCATATTTGAAGGTTCTTTGTCCCATAATGCTTTGCTAGGGCTTTTTGTTTTCCCCTTCCAGATCTTTTGCATACACACACACACACACACACACACACACACACACGTGTGTGTATGTATGTATGTATGCATGTATGTATGTTTGTATATATCTCATGGCTTTTGTTTTCGTGTTTTTAGGGGCTTTCTGCATAAGCAAACATATGTCTCTACATGTGCTTCCTGTGCTTTTTCTTTGGGTCTTTTTCTTCTGTTTGTTTTCTCTTATTCTGATTTGTTTGCTTTTATTTTATCTCATCTTGCTTTATTATTATTTCTAGGTGCCTGTTTGTTTTCTAAAGAGAAAGAGAGGGAGGAAGGGCGTGGATTTGGATGGGAGAGGAGGAGTTTGGAGAAGGGAAACCATAATCGTGTAGTAAAACTGAGAAATAAAAGGGAGAAATTTCATTCTTTGCCCAGCATTCTCACTGGAAATGTCAACATACTTTATTCTTTATGTCACTCTGCTGCTTCACAGACCCATTATTTATTGTGTCGAGTGAGCGTGACCATGCACAGGCAAATGTACAAGCCACCCTGATTCGAAGCAGGCTGGTGAGTTTAATTGATCTATTAGCACAACCTAATCAGTCTGAACCATCTGGTTTGGTTACTACACTAATCAGGACTTTGGGTACTGCAGGCATTACTGCACTATGATTACAGGGACCAGGCATGTTATTGCATGTAGCTCATTTCAAGGGCTAAGTAATAGGGAACAAAGAACCCATAAACTGGGCTGGAGAGATGAGTGGCTCAGAGGTTATCGGTGCTTGCCACTCTGATGGGAGTTCAGTTCCCAACAAGCAGGTGTGGTGACTCACAACCACCTGTAACTGCCTGTAACTGAATTGCCTATAACTCCCTTTCTGTGGGATTGGATTGCGGCCTCTGTGGGCAACTGGATTCATGTACACACACACACACACACACACACACACACACAGAATGGGGGAGGGATGGAGGGAGGGAGAAGAAGAAAGAGAGAGAGAGAGAGAGAGAGAGAGAGAAGAGAGAGAGAGAGAGAGAGCTATGAGCTAAGTCAGTGGAAATGATGTATGAACCCAGGTTAGAAAATTTAAGTGGTAGCAAAGCATATACATTACAGAATAATGTAGTCCTAGCACCCGCCACATAAATATTGTTGCCAGCTTTTTGAGTATCCTCTAAGAGACAGTTTGTGCAAGTCCAAGTCCAAGTAACTCCTGCTCTGGCACTAGATGCATTGTTTTGTACTTTTGAAAAAGCTTACAACATAATTAAATTGTATTAGAAAGTCTGACCATGTAATTTTGGCCTTTTTTTTTTTTTTTTTTTTTTTGTCTGCCTCACTTTCTGAACCTTAGAAAAAAGTCCCCAACTTTAAGTCCATGTTCAGTAACCTGTTCCACTATCCAAGATATTCTATGTATTGGAGCAAGTCAGATCCTATCCCATCATGTGTCAGCCGAGAATGGAGGGGACAAGAAGCCAAACACAAAGAAGCCCTTCGACTCCACGCTGCGTAAGTATCGGGTCCTGCTCCAAAACCTAGTCGTGTTTTTAATGGATATATTGATGTTTTTAAAAATTGTAATTATTCTGCATGATTTGAAAACTTATAGCTGTGGTGTAAATCTTTCTTACTAAAACAGGGCTGATTAAGAAGCAAAAGCTATACATTTTATACATATATGTTATATTTATTAACTATGTATTATATATTAATTTTATAATTATTTACAAAACATATAAATATATTAAATTAATAAATTCTAAGATACATACACTTATAGATAATAAATATAATTAATACATATTTTAGCTATATATGGTCACAATCTTTTACATATGTTTATTTACAAATATCTATACTTATATAAATAATATGTAAAAATATATTCAGAATAAAACCATATTTATATATGGTTAAAAGTCTTCCAAAGGTTAACATGTATATTTATGTGTATGTTAAAGGACAACTTACCACCAAAGTCAGGAATGATCCAATCTGTTGTTCCTTTAATCCATCTCAGAAATTGCAAGTGGTCTCTTTGGCTGGAACTTAAACTATGGTTGATTTTTTTGTTTTGTTTTTGAGACTTACAAGTAAAGTGCCTTCAAAAATCAATCTATTGAAATCTTGATTGTTTAAATGATTTACAAGTAAGTCATTGTAATTTAATGAATAATAGTGTATCCCAGACAGGGCATAAAACTCTGCTATTTTCATTGAAAGTGACTATTTTCATATGTGGGATTTTATAAATCTACTCATTTCCCAACTCTGACCTTTCCCCTTACCAGATCAGTCCTTCTATCTGGTCTAAGACGTAGGACAACTAAGTGCACTCTCTGTCCCTACACACAGAAACAGGACATGTAGAGATGATGACTTAAGTACACTTCTCTGCTTCATTTTAGAATGGATGCTTCTTTCCCGATGCCCAAGGAAGAGTATGAAGATCCAGAAGTTTCTGGAAGAAATCGCTATAAATTCTTTGACAGGTAGAAAGTAATGAGTGATAAATGTTAGAGCCCGGAGGCTACTAGGGGACACCCTTATGGTGATAGCAGCAGTTGTCATTCTTAGGTGGATGCAGCATGCATTCTTTACTTGAATGTCACCTAATCTGCACACTAGTCACATAAGAGAGGGCATGTGAGGTACCCATAGCAACGAAGGATGTATAGTAGATAAAACATAAATTGTCAGATGAAGCCAAATATAACATATGTCTTGAAATCATCACGTAGGAGAAATTGCTAATTGCCTCCAAATGGACAATACTTTTGAATGTTGCTCAAACCCAATCAGAAGATTTTCTTTATTTCATTTGTGACTCCTACCCCTGTGATAATAATGTACTCAAGGTGAACTAATCTAAAAAGAGGATATCCTTGCCAATCTTGGCTTGGAAAATAATCTTGATACCACATCTGAATAAACTTCCTTTCAAAGATGAATTTCTGATCTAGATTGTCATATATAAACATCACCTAATGGAGATGATCTGATATTGATTTTTTTTAAAAGGAATTGTATTTCTTAACTAAATAGATACAAATTCTCAGGCTCCTGGCAGGAGGAGGACCTTTAAATGGAGGCCTTGGTCATTTCAGAGGTCTCAAAAACTTGAGAAGTGACTGGAGGCTGACAGGTTCTGAAGTCCAAGTGCAGACTTGCTTCTGAGGGCATGGCTGCTGAGGAGTCACCAGCGTGCACATTGAGAATAAAGGGTCCCCAGCTGGACCTGATATTGGCTGGATCTCCTGGACCAGATCTGGGGATTTGCATTTTAAATACAAACATCTCTGGTGCTTTTGTATATACAAAACTTTAAGTATTACTAATTTCATTTTTTGTTTTTTCAAACTCTCTTTTTTTTTTCAGAATAAATGCTAAAGTAAAAAGAAAGCTTGAGCTAGTATGAAAATCTCACACATTTTCCTTTTCCTCCCAGGCCCTTCCTTCCATTTCTTCAACAGATGCCACTCAATGTTGTTTTATCAAAATCCAAGTAAGTAACTTTATTTCAAAATGCTCTAATCTTACCATCCACTTCATATTTACTACAAGCAGGCAGTTAGTTCTCTAGATCAATACTTTGCAGCCTATGAACCATGGACTACCATAGCCAGGAGCCTTCCTGGTCCCTCCAGAGACTTTCTGTGTGCCAAGATCTGAGTAATATTGTTACATGGACTATTAAAGCTCAATGATTTTTTTCTAGTGGGTCATGAGTCACACTGAAAAAGAATAGAAATAACCAAAATCATCAGACATATGTTGCTGTTTTATATTCCCTTTGTTTAATAAAGACAAATGGTCATTCCTATATGGATATAATGATTATGACATAAAATATATTTCTGATAATGAGTTATCTGTGCTACCATAACAAATTGCCATAGGCTGAGTGATTTATAAGTTACAGAAATCAATTTCTCATGTTTTTTGGAGGTTAGGAAGTCTAAGGCTGAAGCACCAGCATTGAGTGTCTGGTGAGTGCTCTCTTGCTGTCCTCGTGTGGTGAAAGGGAAAAGGCTATGCTCACACATACTGAGAAAAAGGGAGGCAAACAGGCCCCAAATCATCACCTCTAGCACCTTTATAAGGTTCCAATCCATTCAGGAAGGCTTATCACTTCCCAAGAGATTCCTCCCTTGCGTACCATCAAAAAAGGAATCACAACACACAAGCACGGGCGCGCACACACACTCACACACACACAAAAACACACACTTCATGTGTCCTCTTTTGATTCCCTGGAATACACACTTGTGGGGTGGTAATGCCTCAGTATTTTATCAGGAAGACGTGTCAGTCATGAAAGGTTTTGGGTTTTAAATTTGATGACCATTTAACCTACACAAGGCAACCAGCCGCACAAAGGTCCGTTCCACTCAAAGGAGTGAGACACCTTGAGAGAACAGTGCAAGGAACACATGGCTTTAGTTTCGGGGAAAACTATGGCTAACAACACTGCCCCTCTTTACTGTGCTGGGTGCAGCAGTGTCAGCTCTTGGAATGTGGTACAGGAGGAGTGCAGGACAGAGGAGACAGCCACACTGGCTACCATAAGATTCCAACACCAGAGCATCCAACCCCGAGGACCAACCAGGACACAGCAAGGGTCATTTGGGGAGCCACGAGGAGTTTGTAGGGGTAGGAGCAGTCTGAGTCATGGATGAGGTCTAAGAGGTAGAAGACATTGCTCTTATTTTACTTTCCCCTAAAGCCAACTGAAAT
The DNA here is from genome assembly GCA_030556225.1 of Cricetiscus sungorus. Classification (NCBI taxonomy): domain Eukaryota; kingdom Metazoa; phylum Chordata; class Mammalia; order Rodentia; family Cricetidae; genus Cricetiscus; species Cricetiscus sungorus. The sequence goes on along the minus strand of JANBXA010000651.1, from coordinate 17,862,807 downwards.
GTTAGAAGACAATAGTTTGGAGAGAAAATAAGCAAAAAATTGAACACGAAGCTACTACAGGTGGTTCTGTCTGAGTAGAATTCCTCTTTTTGCTGGACTTTCCTAAAAACAGGCTAGGCATCAAAAATCCTCCTCAGAAGAACCGAGGTGGCCTTCTCATACTACATTCGGTCAGGCAGTTCAAGTGGTTGTAACTTTCACATAAAGACACTTAGCCATGCTGGGGAAACACACTGACCTGTATCCCAAACCCCATTTAAGATAGTTTTGACAAATAGCTCTGGGTGTCCTTGAATTCATGAATCTCCTGCCTCAGCCTTATGAGTGCCAGGATTACATTAAAAACTTTTTTTTTTGAAAAAATAAAGTAATCTTACTATTCAAGGCATTTAGTAGTGGGAGTGCCTTTTCATTTTCAATGAATCATGACATTTTAGGGTTGCTTTTGTATCAATTTTCATATGATCTGGGATGATATCAAGCTGGTGTCCAATTAATTTTGAAGTACAAGTTTTTAACAGGATAATTTTTGACAAAAACAGAAACTACATTAAATTGTTAGATTTGAATAGCTGTATAAATTCCATTAAATATATGTGTGCACTTTTACATTTTAGGGAGCTTTTCTTAAGACCATGTAGTTCAGGTTGTCCCAGAAATCTCTATGAATCTCAGCCCAGAACTAAAGCTGGCCTCAAACTCACATTAATCTCCATCACTCTGGAGGCTGAGGCAGAAAGATTACCATAAGTGCAAGACCAACCTGGGCTACATGAGACCATGTCTCCAAACAAAACAAAACAAAACAAAACAAAACAAAACAAAACCCATTAAAACAAATAAACCAACCATTTTGTTGGATGTCTGCTTCCTTATAACTTATCAAGCTGGGTCCTCTCCATCCTTTAAATCTTTATGTATGAGGAAGTTACATAAAATAGTAATTGTTTTACCTTCTTTTGCTTTCTGTTGTGTGCATTATCTTTTTATACATCTGTTAAAAGTTCTACTTTCTGATTTGTGATCGTCCTTTACTTATTTTTCTGAGGAACTCCACTAGGAGCTCTGGGGTTACAGATGCACACCCCTGCAGTGGGCTCCAGGCATCAAACTCAAGTCATCAGGCTTGCTTGGCAAGCACTTTTACCCTCTGAGCAACCTCCCTGGCCCCAATATAAATATTTCTACTTTTGCAAATATTTTTTGAGACAGCTTCTTGCTATTTAGCCAGATTTGGCCTCCAACTCATGATGTCCCTGGTCCTGGATTACAGGTATGTGCTACCATACCTGGTTACATTTGCTAACAAAAGAAAAACTCTTTTACTTATTTATTTTTTGGGGGATGCTGTTTGTCTGTGGGTGTGGGAGCACATGTGTGACAATGAACATCATTTGGGAATCAGTTCTGTCCTTCAGTCATGTGAGTTTCAGAGACCAAGCTCAGGTCATCAAGCTTGTAGGCATCTGTTTTTACCCTCTGGGCTATCTTACTGGCTCCTACTTATACTTTCTGTTGATGCTTTTGCAGTCTCTCGAGTTCATTTTTGAAGAAGGCATTTGCTAACTGTTGCACATGTTCTCTGTGTTATGGCAGCCTTGATGAAAGAGTCAGCATTCACAAAGACTCGTGGGTTCTAGTGCTTGCTTCCTCCTGCGAGCTTTCTTTCCTCTGCATTTCTACAAAGAAACAGTTAACAGTTAAGTTGGGATATGACAAAGAGCAGAGGAGAAGCAGGAAATGTATCAATGCCAAACAGTTCCAAAAGTATGGGCACAACACCCCCACCCAAAAGCCATCTCTAACTGTGCCCTACACAGTTGCTTCATGAGGAGATCCAGCTGTCTGTGTCCACTCACTGTCCTGCTACAAGTGAGAGCAACAAGGTCATTCTCTAAGAACCGTAGGGCCCAAGAGCACACACTCAGTCATACTGGACTCTTCGTGCCTGTGAGCATTTAAAGGGGGGGGGATGGGTTTTTACCTGGTTCTATAATACTTGAAATGTTCACATTGAGTTCCAGCCTTTAATTTTACCCTCCTAGGCTAGAAACATTTGTTTTTCCTTCTGAAACCTCCAAGTATGCGGTCATCCCGACAAAGTCTACTGTGGGCACTCAGACGGATTTCAGGGATTCAGAGGTGCAAACAGATCCGTACTCTCCAGAATATGTCGTGTGTCAAGACACTATTCCTGAGCTCTTGACCCTGGCTAACCTTACCTGGGGTGAGTTGGTAATTGTCACTGAATACTGCAGATAGTAGTACATGCTGCTGAGTTCCTGGGAATGAGGTATATTCAGGCAGTTTATACAGTGTCTTATACAGTGATTTATGAAGTGATCACTCACATACTGGGAGAAAATATTTACATTTAAAATATTAGGGAGGGCTAGCCTCCATCTTCAGACTGTACAAGGACGGAAAACTATTCAACAACAAGAAAACACGACATTATTTAAAAATGGACAATGAGCCAAATAGACATTTCTCAAAAGAAGACAGATTTATTGAAAGACAAAGATTGGTTCTCAAATGCAACAGAGAGGTAAGATGGAGTGAGAGTGCCGTAAGGAAGAAGAGAAAATGGGATAAGGGTCAGCCAGCAGCAGCGAAACTACTTTTATTTGCTGACAATTTTCATTTAAAACCTTAATAAGGGTCTGGGATGATGGCTCAGTGGTTAAGAACACTGGCTGATCTTCCAGAGGACATGGGTTCGGCTCCCAGGATCTATATGGTACCTCATGATAATCTGCACTTTCAATTTCAGGGGATACAACACCCTCTTCTGGCCTCTGCAGGAGCCAGGCACACAAGTGGTGCAAAACAACAGCCAGGCATATAAAAGAAAATGTGATATATTAAAAGAAACAAAACAAAACAGTAGAAGGCCTTTGAGGCCCTGTACTCAGAAAGCAGAGACAAGTGGATCTCTATGAGTTCCAGGCTGGCCAGTGTTATATAGTGAAACCCTCAAAACAACACACTAAATATCAGAATTAAAAAGAATGATCTGCATGAAAGCTGAGCATGAAACCAACATGCGAAAACAAACAAACAAACAAACAAAACCAAAAGCAAAAAAACCTAGTAACCTCGCTGCACAGGCAGCATATAATTAGAAAAGTTATTTGGAATGGCCACAGCTTAATTATAACAAATGATAATGACTAGACATGCCAAGACATCATAGAGAAAATTAAAAATGTGGTTTTCCTGCCTACAGAGGTGTGATTAAAGCAGAAGCAGGCCACTCTTATCAGTAGGAAACTCATGCTCAAATGGGTATGATTTCCTTCCTCAATGAGTTATACCTTCAAGTAATTCCGACTGAATTCCTACTCATACTCTACCTGTCCTTGTGTGAGCAGGGGTGGGTGAGCTCACACTGGGTACAGAGAGAACAGAGCAGGGATTTTGCTGCAGCTTTGTGTAGGTGTGGATGCAAAGGCAATCCAGGTATTCATCAGAGAAGTGAGCTTAAGCCAAATGAAGCCCTAGATCTCTCTGAGTGCAGCCAAGTGCCCCCTCCCCCGCCACCATGGAGTTGAATAAAAATGACTTTTCAGCCTTTGGCTAACAGCAAGCATAGACCAACACATGTATCAGGCTTTGTATGTGACAACCTTTAAAATCAGTTCACTTGTTTTTATGTAGTTCTGCTTGTTTCATCAGTCAGATCTGGTTTCTGCTTCCTGCCTTGTTAGGAGAGTAAACTTGGATGCAGAAGAACACAAAACAGGCTGCTGCTCTCGATCCCGACCTCCGTCCGCTTCATGGAACCCACTTCACCTTTTAGCCCCTCAGCTTCTTTATTTGTAAAACAGGAGATTTATGGAGAGTAAATAAATTTGGACAGTTCTTGCTATATTGCAAGTGATTAAAAGAGTAATTTATGATCAGGTGGTAGTAGCGCAAGCCTTTAATCCCAGCACTTGGGTGACAGAGGCAAGCGGATCTCTGTGAGTTCAAGGCCAGCCTGGTCTACAGAGTGAGTTCCAGGACAGCCAGGAGTACAACAGTGAAAACCTGTCTGGAAAAAAATAAAACTTATATGACATAGACACAAGAACCTGCACAGATTCACACAATGCTAAGGGTGGAAAGGATGCCCTAAATTCCTTCTGTGTTTATTTTAGGAGAGGGAAGAGGAGAACAGAGCTCAACACGGTGATGAAAAGAATCTTTATTTTTAATTTTTAAACTTTTCATTAGAAAAGGTAAAGTTATTTGGCATGTAACACAGTTGTCCATAGTATGAATATGGCATTTTCATACTTTTTAGTTTTAAGTTCCTAAACAAACCCCTACACAAATGCCATATATGTGTACGTATGTGTACATAGTTTCATATATATCAAACCTGTAATTATTCAGTTTTTAAGATGGTATGTTTTCCTTTTAAGGACATACTTTACTTAGATTTAAAAAATTGTAATGATGCAATTATGGGGGACACTGTGGATGGTGTATGGGTGAGTGGAGGTGCCTGTGGAGGCCAAAGAGAGGGTTGGACCCCTTGGAGCTGGAGCTATAGGCTGTTGTGAGCCACCTGGTACAGGTGCTGGGACCCAAACTCCTCTCTTCTGCTAAAACAGCATGCACACTTAACTGTCGATCCTTCATTCCAGGCCCTCCTCATTTCTTTAAACTTACATATTCCTTCATACATTAAATGATTTGAAAGTATTTCCACTGATGAGTAAATGAAAGACTTGGTACCAATAGCACAGAAAATTAAGAAGCAGCTCACTGAATGTGGTAGAAACATTTTTTTCTTTAGGCTTTTCTATATAATTATTTTTTAAAAATGAAAAATCAACATATTAAACAGGAAACCCACTTGGCACCTATTTCCTTTAGTAGGTTTGGTCTTGTGAAGATACACACTAAGTCAAAGCTGCTTTTAGATTCACTAGACACCCAATGTGTGACTGGGTTCCCAACACCTGTGCCAGAAGAAGGCCAAGTTGAGCTAGGTTCAGGCTTGTGTTTCGGAGTTTGTCAGGAGCCACATCCATGACTCCATGAGTACTTAAACCCTTAAATGTGGGGGTGAGATATAGCCCTAGATTGTATATTTACTATATATGCAAGGAAGATTACCAGCCAATGGTTATTTCTTTATCTTCAGTTCTTTTTTAAAAGTATGTTTCTTGCTGGGCATTGGTGGTGCACGGCTTTAGTCCCAGCACTCAGAAGGCAGAGGCAGGCAGATCTCTGTGAGTTCAAGGCCAGCTTGGTCTACAGAGCAAGTTCCAGGACAGGTTCCAAACCTTGTCTGAAAAAACAAAACCAAAACAAGACAAAAAGCATGTTTAACAACAAATCTCTCACCTCTGATATAGTTCCCTCTCTGTATTTAACATTTTTTTTTTGAAAATTTTATTTATTTTTATTTTAAGTATGTGGGTTGTCTGCATATATATGTCTGTGCACTACATGTGTATAGTGCCCACAAGGCCAGAAGAGGCTACTAGAGCCTTTGAAAATGGAGTTACAGATGGTTTAAGGCACTATGTAGGTGCTGAGAGCTGAACCTGTGTCCTCTGGAAGAGCAGCCAGTGCTCTTAACCACTGAGCCATCTCTCCAGCCCCCTTCTTTGCCTTTTAAAACATGGGCTTGTCTTGCACAGGATATTCGAAGATGTGATCATTTGGTGGTCATTGTCCATTTCCCCAGTGTTTTCCTTGAACATGTATATAACCAGAACAGCTTCTACTTCAGTAAGGGGAGGCATGAGGGTGCAGGTAATACAAGTATTGAGGTATGCAGGAAGTTTTTCCCAGTGACATCTTGCTATAGCCTAACCCTTGCATCTAGAGCAGGGCAGGAGGAAGACATACAATGGTGGCTTGTGAGTATGCCCTGTGTTCCTGAGCTGTGACATCTTCTGCAGGCCGAGGACTCCCAGCAGGACAAGCTGAGGTAGAGATGATAGAACGGGCCCGGGAGAAGCGTGCTTGGGAAGCCACTCTGCCCCCACTGAATGACAGCTTACAGTTTGAGAAGAGGAGGAAGATGATGAATGCCATGGAGCGGAAGGAGTGGGCATTCAGAGAGGGAGAGATTGAAAAGTAGGTTCTCTGGGTGGGTGAAGGCAATGTCCAGTTGTTATTATTTCTATCATTTGATGATGATGATGATGATGATGATGATGATGATGATAATGATGACGTATTTTTCATACATGATGATGATGGTGATGTATGTTTCTCTGTGTAGCCTTGTCTGTCCTGGAACTCACTCTGTAGACTAGGCTGTCCTTGAACCTAGAGATCCATCTGCCTCTGCCTCTGCCTCTGCCTCTGCCTCTGCCTCTGCCTCTGCCTCTGCCTCTGCCTCTGCCTCTGCCTCTCCTCCCGAATTCTGGGTAGCCACTTTATAATTGTTGTTGTTTTGTTGTTGTTGTTGTTATTATTATTTAGCCTGGAAGCATTTCCCCCAAATATCTGTGTTTAAAAATAACCCTCACCCTGTGCAGATAGAAAATTGGGCTTCTAGCTCTTTAGGGAGCAGCCACCCACTCCGGGAGTGATACTAGGGCTCTGTGTAAACATGACTCTGCTCACAACACTCGGTCTGTGAAGTTCAACATGAAATCCAGGAACTGAACAATGGCTCCAGGACTTTTCCTGACTGTCGCAGAGCCCCTGTGATCCTGCAAAGCATCTTAGAGATCCCCCTTGGTGGATTCTCAGAACCACCACCCCTAGGCATCAGGTCCCTCTATGTCTCACAAAACAGCCTCCTAGAAAATCCTCTCATTCCCACCCTGCACGGTTCGTAGGACACCTGAGTTCTAGCTGGACTGACAGAGCACTTCCCACTGGAATGGCACAGTGTGGAGACTTTTCCCATGAAGATATGAGCTTGCACAGCAACATGCATAAGTGACAGTATGTCTAGGAACTTCTTCAGTTTTCAATCATTTTAGCCTATGGTGGTGATGACAATAATGGTAATCATTAATTATATTGCATCACATAAAGCCATTTTCAACATGTGCATAATGTGTTTTGAGTACAACCTCCCAGTGTGTTTTTGAAAATGAGGTTGTTGTTGGGATGATGAGAAATTATTAGGAAGAAAGACTCCTTACTGAGCATGTAGGGAAGGTGCTTGCTGAGACTAGCCTTAGTTCCAGTTTGTACTGAGGCCGGTACTGCTTCTCAATTCTGTCAAAGCCCCTAACGTTCAAGGGAAGGGCCAAGAGAGGACTCAGTCTGTTGCTGAATTTAATTTTTTTCTATTCCTTTTTGATCAAGCCTGAATCCAGACCATGAAAAGTTTTGGTAAAAGCTGACAATTCATTGGAAAACCATGTGTGTGGCGGGCACCCTCAATGTATTCTGCGGTCTGTAGACATTTAAACTGGTTGCTGTTCTTTGGAGAGGAATGTGTCTTGTCAGAAGGCATTAAAGTATTTACAATGTTTCTGGCCAGAGTGATCACCTCAGAAGGCAATTTAAAACCAAGGCCAATTTTAATCAATGTGTTTCAAGTGCCCCCCCTCCTCCGTGTGGGACGGGACTCTGCTATGACATGGTGAACCAGGCAAGTGATGGTGTCTGTGCCTCACTGGAGCTGAGGGTGAGGAGGGACCAGAGGGTAAGGTAAGAGCCCGTCCTCCTCCCTGAGGCAGGCACCAGGCAATGTGCTGGACTGTGTGTAAATAGTAGCAGAACCCAGCTGAGGGAAGAGCTCTTTGAGATGGGAGACTTGGGAGAGAAGGCTTCATGCTGCAGGAAGAGCAAGAAGCTATTAGTATCAGTGATGATAAAGGGGAAAGGAATAACAAATTTTCTTGTCTGACCATCTTTTGTGGAACTTCCAGATCCCTGATAATGACTCAGAGACTTAATATTATTATGAAAACTTAGCTGTAGCTTAGACTTTTTTCCAACTACCTCTTATAACTTAAATTAACCTGTCTCTTTTAATCTACATTCTCTGGAGAAATCCACACACCTAGATTCCTCCTCCTCTTCCCGGGAAATCCCACCTATCCTCTCCTGCCTAGCTATTAGACATTCAGTGCTTTATTAAACCAATCAGAGGCCACCTTAGGCAGAGACACATCTTTACAGTGTACATAAATATTCTGCAACAGAAAGGCAGAGAGCACATTACTCCAAATACATGCTCTGCCACACGGTGTTCTGAGAACTTCCCAGAAACCCATAGTCTTGGGCTCATCCAATGCCTACTTAATCAAGAGGATAGAATCATCAGTCTGTGTCAGAGCAAACCTTCCAGATAGTAATTCTATCTCAGTTAGTTTGAGAAGCTTGTGTGCATTTACTCATTTAATGCCCACAACAACCTCTTGAGGGAGGTATTAATATCTCCATTTTGCAATGGAAGAAACTGAAGTACTAGGATGTGTTCTGAGAAATGTGTTGCTAAGTGAGCCCATCCATTGCTGGGTGAATCTCAGCATGCACTCACTCAACCTGGACTGTTAGAGATCACTCAGTGTGAGTGTGGCCCTCTGTAAATTCTTATAATAAACATTAAAAATAACAGTAAAGTAATAACAAAAGTCTGGCCTGGAGGTTTAGACCTGTGATGTCAGCACTCAGCAGGCTGAGAGGCAGAAGGATCAGGAGTTCAAGACCACCCATGATGGTATATTGAGTTTGAGGTCATCCTGGTCTACATGAGGCCCTGTCTCTAAATAAATAACAATAAACAAGATGAGTAAATCTGTTAGCCTACATAGGGTGTTGTTACTATTGTCAAGTGTTATATGCTATTGTATTTGCTGTGCTTTTACATGGCTGGCTGCCCCTAGGTCTGTTTACAACATCACCATAAATGGGGATGATGTGTTGCACTATGCCATCAGTAGATGACATGAATTGTTCAGCCTCCTTACAATGTTATGGGACCATCATAGCATGCAAGACCCATTGTTAGCCCCAATTGATTGTGTAGCATGCAATCATATCTTTCACTCTGGGAAGCAGGGGGACCATTGCTGTATGGCCTTAACATTAAAAGCATCTGCCTCTCCAGAAGCAGTTATCTACTGGCTCCATCCTCCTTCACTGTTGGCATTTACAGAAGATCTGAAACATGCTTATCCTCTCTCTGGTCCCCCTAATCTCACCCCAACTCCTCCTTGGTCTTTTCTGAGAAAGGATTTCCCTATGTAGTCCAGGCTGGCTTTAAACTTGTGTCTGCCTGTCTCAGTGTTCCACGTGCTGGTGTGCACACCACAGCAGGCTCCCCAAGGCCTTTCTAACCATTTCAGCTCCCTGGCTGAGGCTGGACCTCCCCTTTCTCTGTGTGGCAAACCCCACCCCTGTCTTCCTCCCCCTTCTCATCCCTGCTTGTGCCTCGGAGCCCCTGTCTTTCTCCTGGCCCGGAACTGATCTTGTGTCGTAGGGTTAACTTGTGAGCCTGCCTGCCCGTAGTATCTTGTTTGTCATTGTCCTGCCTGGCATACAGTAGGCACCTCATAAGCATCTGACAGATGAGTGCACAAATTGATCAATGGATTTCCAAGTGGGAATGGATTTCCAGAGCTCTGTCATGACAAGGAAAAGACTGATGGCTTTGTGGACAGACACTGGAAGAAGGCAGGAGCTGGGAGGGCAGGATAGGAGAGAGGTGTGGAGAGGAACAAGAAACATCTAGAAGAGGAAAGGTCTGTACGGGGGAGGCAGGCTGGAGGCAGAGATAGACCCAGAATGAGCAGGATTTGTTTGTTTTGTTTTGAGATCAGCAGGAGACAGCAGGGGTCCAAGTAGGCAGAAACCCTGGTTCCAAAGCTGGGGGCACAGACTTCACCATCACCAGCTTGTGGTTGGATGTGTAAGCAGGGACATGTGAGTGGGGAGCGCAGATGTCTGAAGGAAGGCGAATGTTAACGACTGAGCTCCTACTATGTGTGGGAGCCAGCCCTGTGCCAAGCTCACTTACTACCCCAGCTTTCTTCACTTTCTTCTTAACTCTTCAGTTAGCCTAGAACTGTCCACAAATCTCCTTCTCCAGGTTCAGCTGCTTAGAGAGCCAGTCTCTTACCCCATCTGCCTGCTCTGCTGTCTGCTTTTCCTCTTCAGGACTGTGTACATCCACACGCTCCCTTCCCCATGCTCCCACTATATAGAAATCTGCTGCCAGAGTATCGTCCCCTGGATTTCAACTCACTAGTCCCTTTTGTTTTTTTGCCACAGTGGTCTTGTAAAGCACATGAACATGACGCTCACCGGAAGGGCCTGCTGGGCTCTTAAAGAGAACTTCCGGTATGAGATAGTAATACTCTGTAACCCACCCCAAGGCTGCAGGACCTGCGACTGGAGGTTCTGAAGCAGCTGCTGAAGAGGCGCGAGGAGAACCAGGACGAGCTGGACACCAGGCACCTGAACGCCCAGTGGTATAGACTGCAGGAGGCGAAGGAGGCAAAAGTGGCACAGATCCAACACACTCACGTGACAAGTAATACGCAGCATGAGCTGGTCAGGGAGGGGACTGAGACTGGGGTTTTCCACCAAGCCTTACTGAGCTGTGATGGAATTCTGATTTGGTCCTCGTGCACCACATGGGCAAGGGAAGGAGAGGGGAGTTACTTTTGGAAGGTGGACTTTGAAGGAAAATCACTAAGAAAGTCAAGTGGCATGTTCTAATAGGTAGTCGTGTTATGGACACACACGCATAAGCCAGTGTTGGTGTTAGATTCCCCACATTCCTAGCCCTAGGCTCTGCTTAGGAAGTCTGTCCATTGGTTAACTTTTTTTTTTTTTTTTTTTTTTTTTAATTCTTGCCCCCTAAGATATTTTAGTCTTCCTTTTTCCTAATTGCTTCTCTCCAAGAAAATTTTAATATCACAGATATATTTATGCTTATATATCCTATAATTATACTGGAAGACCCCGATAACCTTGGAACCCTTTCTCCAAGAGACAAAACAGAGACCACTGGATGCAAGTGCAAGAGGCTATTTATTGCTTACACAGGTACCTGTGGGCGCTTCAGTCTTTTGGGAGACTGAGCACCCCCAGGCCAAAACTTCAGAGGCTTATATATGGTTTGGGCAGCAAAAAGCGGGCTTACAGAAGCAGATGCATGGTTACAGTGATTTCATTGGTTTATTCAAATAAAGTGATGGGGTCAGCCTGGGGCATAGTTGATGTTTGGATCGGGTACAAGGAATTCAGTTATGATTATTTCAGCACTCTGGTGGTTACAATAAGACCCTCTGTTCCCTCTTGTACTTGTCCCCACCTTGACCCTTTGCAAAAGCAGCTCAAGCAGGCGAAATGAATGGTGGGGGTCTTTCAATACATTTTCATTTCATGCATAAAAACACAAAATATTCCCTTTACTATTTATTCAGGGCAGGAGTAACAATAATTATATTAGAGGCTGAGGAGATGGCTTAGCGACTAAGCACACTTGCTGTGTAAGCACAAAGACATGAGTTCAGATCCCCAGCACCCCTGTGAAAATCAGGTATGGCCACCCAATACAAAGGAGGTGGGGAACGAGGACTGAGGCTTGATGAACAGCCAGTGTATGTGAAATAGCAAACTCCAAGTCCCATGAGAGACCCTGCTTCCAGGGCTAGAACACAGAGCACACCATGTCCTCCTCTGCCCTCGACACCTGCAAGCACAGGTGTGCGTCATCCCACAATGTGTGTGCGTGTTCACCATGTGTACATACAACATACACAAAGAAGAACTAAATTAAAACTTCAGGTGAAAATTTTCATTAAAATCTTGAATCATTAGCATTTAATTTTGTAGTTTTTCCTCCTGAGAAAACTTTTTAAATCACCTGTAAAATTGTATTATTGGGGTCCCTGAGATTGCTTGTGGGTAAATGTGTTTGATCCTTAGGACCTACACAATGCGAGAGGATAACTAACTCCTCAGAAAGTGGTCCTCAACCTTCACACAAGTGCCATGGCGCTTGGCAGCCTCCAGTACACAAGCATTCATACACACTTACAACAGAAGGCAATCATTTTTTTTAAACATTGCATTATCTTTTAAGAGTGTTGACCCTGGCAAGTTACCACGCCCCACTGGAAAGTTACACACCCAAGTATATATGAGCAACACAGTTTGGACTTGATGGATGAAAATCCAAATAAAAATAGGACACTAAATTGAGTGCATAGGAAAAGGGGGAGTGAATCTGGGAGGGATGAGGAGGGATGAATATAATCAAACAACACTATACAAAATCCCCAAAGAACGAATTTAAGGAATAGATTTAAAAACAGCTTTGAAACCTTTCCAATTGCCCTAAATCCATGGGGGGAAAAATCGAAGAATTTTATTATCAGTGCACCCAAATTAACAGTTTATATGCGCCCTAGCAACTCAATCTCATTTAAAAAAAAAATAAAAATTCTTTTTAGTGAACTCAGATTATGTTTTTATTTTCTTGATTTAACCTTGACCTAGCTATTGGCTGTGTATTTAGAAGCTGTTGACATTTTTCTTTTCAATACTTGACATATAGCTAGTGATGGATTTGACTAAATTTTATACGTTGTCAAATGCAAACTGTTTTACTACATTCCATCACACCAAGTCACATGAAAAGTCCTGAGGGGTGAGCCATGAACAACAGGTGCAAGGCGGCAGTGGCTGTGGTCCTCTTGCAGTATGAGTCCTAACTCTTGTGACGGGTTTCACACCTGTTGGAAGCAGCCCAGGGAGAGCTGGGAAAGGGGATGGTCCCATGGGGAGAAGAGAGGGGACAGCAAATGGAAATGAGGGTTTGGATGTGGGCGATTGCACCTTCTCCTTCTGTGAAGCAAGCCAGGCTGAAGGCTATGAGCCAGGACATCTTCTGAAATGCTGGTGTTAGCCAGCATGAACCTGCAGTGCTGTCTTTACCAAGAGGTGGGTCCATCTAGCATCCCACATAGCATATATTTTTCATTTACTTGGAGTTGCTTCCAGTGACCTCACACACAAACTTCTGTTGACCTCTTCTTAGTCCAGAGCTTGCAGTCATCAAAGGGATGTGTGCGGGAGGATGCATGTGCACATGCGTGACTCCACACTGAGGACACTAGGTGGTCCATGGTCCCCCTTCCTGTCATGGTACTCGGAGCCACACAGGTGGCAGACCTGTTTCTAGCACTGCACTCTGGTTGTTGTGGGCCATCATAGAATTCACTCAGCTTCTGGTGTCTTCCTGGTGAACCAAACTAGAGTTGCTTTGCTATTCTGCATTTATAATCCAGAGACATATCTGGGAGGGAATCATGACAGTGCTTTTTCTTTCAGACATCAGAAAACTTGTAAAAAGTGGGAAGAACATAGAAGGGAAGCTGCAAAGAAGAGACATCATCAAGGAGTACTCCGATTTTGCATCTCAGGTCTATGGACCTTTGTCTCGCCTTGGCCGCTTCCCAGACAACAACTCAGAGGACTTCGTGGTCAGAAACCACTATCTCAACACCTACGAAGGTAAACAGTAGAATACTTGAAAGGCACCAACAAGCAGGGTCCATATGCTGGCCCATACAGCTTCATTTGAAGTCATAAAAACTCAGAATCAAGGAGAAAAAAAGCCCGTAGAATAATTTAACAAAGGGCAAATTCAGGTATCTACTGAACCTGGTAGTTAAGTGGAGTAGCAAAGGTCTGGTTCTAAACCCTCAGAGCTGAAGACGAGCAGATCACCAGAATCCCAAAGTTTGGGGCTAGCCTGGGCAACTTTCTTAGCAAAATTCCTACTACTTAAAAACAAATGCCAGCAATCAAATTTTAAAATATATTTTCATTTAAAAAAAAAAACCCTTTACACCAGGTTTATGAAGCAGACAAGATATTTATAATGAAATCAAATACATCAGGGATCTGGAAGGCAGGGCGGAGTCACCAGGTAGTTAATTCCTGGGGAACTCTGTACCTCTCATGAAGCCCACGAGACTTGTTTAAATTTTTAAAAGTTCAGCTCACAAGCTGATGCATCCTCTGGCCAAGATGCTGAGTTAGTAATCAGACTCCTGAACCTAGAGCCCTGGCTGTTGTCTCCTGAGCAAAATGCCGTGAGTTGGTGAGCATCAACTTTTAGAATGGGGCAACTTTAGAATAAAGCTGTGTAGGCTTGCTGCTGGCTACTGGCTATCCTTTCTGTAGGACACATGTTGATTTTAGAATAGTTTCTCACTGTGCCACCCCAGGTCACCGAACAGACGATAACCCCACATACTTTATACTTTAGAAACAGTTCATCCTCTTAAGAGATGGCTCCTTCCGGAGCTCACAGACCCAACAGTACACTCTCAGCACGTTAAATATAAGAACTGGACTCTAAAAGACCACACACATCTTCCCACAGGGTTAGTGGAACTTGAATCATGTCTCCCTGATTTTGTGACACAACCAAGGATCAAACCTCCAAAGCCCAAAGTCATTACCACCAAGGCCGGCTTTCTAAAGAGGACAGCAAGGATGGACTACGAATTGGCAGAGGTTCACAAGGTACACTTGGGCTCTGAAGACTAGACATCCCCACTCCGACTTCTACAGAGGGATGGAATGCTGTGCCCTGAATTTCATGTCGTCATGGGCAGCAGTGATGTGCCCCTGAAACACAACCTCACATTCTCTCTCCTCTTCTAGACTCCCTCTCTCGGAGGTCCCCCGTGCTGTCCTGCTCTAATGTGCAAGGCTATGACAGGCCTTTCAGGGGTCCCCTTCACCTGTACAGAAGTTATTAGTTTCTGAAAGTGCTTCCATTCGGGCTCTGCATAGTGTAAAATCGGAAACTATGAAGATTATCAGTTCCAGCATTAGGAATTACTTTGTTAAGAATTGTAACAGGTTCTGTTTTCTTCATTTTATGTTTGCTATGAGGGCACCTTGAGGAGGAGGAGATGTGAATGATTCTTTTTCATCTAGTTTAAAAGTCTGCTAAGCAGGAGAGTTTGATGGCCATCAGATGTCAGCATCAGAATCTCCAGGAGGACTTGTTAAAATGCACTGCTAGGCTCCACCCCCAGGGTTTCTGCTCAGCAGATCTGGGCCAGGCTGTGGAAATAGGTGATCTTCAAGTCTCCAGGTGATGCTGTTGTTGAAGGCCCAGGAGCCGCACTTTGGAATCACTGGTTTATGGCATCCTCCTATCCACAGATATTTGCTTGTCCACTGAGTCTTGTAACACATAAGAATCTATGGAAACCCAAACTCAACAAACTCAAAAAACCCAAATCTATGGAAACCCAAACTCAAAAAAAAATAGGACTTTGAGGACTGGGGGGATGGCTCAGTCTGTAAAGAACTGGCTGGGCATGCTTGAGTACCTAAATTCAACCCCCAGCACCAAGGTAAGAAAGCTGGGTGTCATAATGAAATTATAATCCCAGAACTGAGAAAACAGATACAGCATCCCTGGGGCTCATTGGCCAGCTAGCCTGCCTGGTGTAATAAGCAAGCCCCAGGTCCCACTGAGAGATGATGAAAAAAAACCAGCTGGCTCTGGAGGAGCAACAACTGAGTTTGACTTCTGGTTTTCACAATCATGAGCATGCATATATACATACCTACATACACATAAGAACATATATACATGTGAACACACACACACACACACACACACACACACACACACACACACTTTGAAAAAGCTTAGGACCTTGATAATGATAGCATTTATCTTTTTCCCCTGCTGCGTTCCCATCTGCATTCGCCTTTCCTGAATACTGTGCTCACCAGTCTCATTCTCTGTAAGAACTCTTCCCTGTACTTTGTATTATGTTATGGAAACTCTTTTCCTCCTGATTTGCTAAAGCTTTGGACCGTGTGCTTATGTTACTTTATCCAATGCTCAACTGTGTTTACAGAGAAAACCTTTACAAATACTGACCTGTCCTGCATCAAATGATGACCTTGTGCATTTTAACACATTGTCAGATCTGGTTTAACATTTCGATTCTCTGCCCATGGGTGAGATGGGGTCACTTATTTTTCCTTCTGATTTGTCCGTGTGGGAAAGCAGAGTTGAGCAGAGCTGACCTGGGAGCTTCCCTTCTTCCCTCTCCTCGGAGAAGAATTTAAACAAGACCTAGATGATCTGTCCCTTCAGTGTGGAAGGGTATGAACAAAGCCACGTGGGACTGGTATCTTCTTGGAAAAGAATTTAACCTGTGCTTCAACTTCTTTAGAGTATATGTATCTTCTTTGCATTCATTTTGGTAAATTTTATTGTGTAGCATCTCATTCCATCTGTTCAGTCTTTGACATGATTGCGATCATATTGTTTTATATTTTGTTTTATATATAATCATGTTCATTTTCTTCATTTATAACATTGCTTATATCTTAACTCTTTCCACAATCCATTTTACTGGACACAATGAATTTTCAGGTTTAGCTATCTATTCACACCACTTTCTTCTAGTGTATTTATTATATCTCTTTTTCTTTGAATTGTTCTGTGATTATTTTCCTACTGCTAGGAGAATTGAATGTGTATACCATCAATTTCAGTCATTCATCAACTTTATATAAGTATTTTTAACTAAACATTTCTCCTCAAAACACTGTTTGGATATACCTCATCAGTTTTGAGATGTGATGCTTGCCATTCTTGATTTCTAATATCCAAAAGTATCCAACGTTGCTTTGATCCTGTATTTAATATGTTATAAAATTCTCCAATGTGTAGGAATTTTAACTCAGTTTCTGGTGAGCTTGCACCTTAAGGATGCTGTGGTTAGAGACCAGGGTCACTGTGAAGTTAGTTTGGGGTTGAAGGTGTGAATCATAACAGTCAGCATGCACAAGGCCCTGCTTTAATTCCTCAGCGGTGCTGAGAGGGCCGAGAGAGGGGGAGCAGAGGGACAGGGAGAGAGACTAGAATGTGACATTTTATACTATGCCTCCCAGGTGTGTGGTGGGACAGACTGTTTCCAAGGCCCCCTTCATCCCTGGGGCATAACTGTCTTTCAGCTCACTGACACCTGTGCTATAAACACACAATACATTTTCACTCTGTTTTGATATCTTTGAGATGGGTCTCACACAGCCCAGGTAGGCCTGTATAGCTGAGAAGACCTTGAACTCCTGACCTTCTGCCTCTGCTTCCCGAGTGCAGGGATTATAGGTGTATGCTACCACACGGGTCACTTGCCACGGTTTGCTTTTTTTGCTTTAGAAAAAATGGTTTTCTTTTTTAATCAATGAAAAAGAAAAACAAAACAAACCAAAACCAAAACAAAACAAAACCAGGGGCCAAGCAGATGGCTCAGCAGATAAATGTGCTTGCTGAGGAATCCTGGCGACCGGATTCAGTCCTCAGATAGGGCTGAAGGAGAGAACTGATCCCACAAAGTAGACCTCTGCCCTCCACATGTGCACATGGCACAGGTATACACACACACAGACACACACACACACACACACACACACACACACACACACCACGATGACACTAATATATTAAAATTAGGAAAAACAAAAGATTTTATTTTTCCTGTTTATTCCTTCGCTGCCACTCTCCCCATCTTTACAGACCTGTACATCTCTGACCCCTGTCATTTTTCTTCTGCCTTAAGAATTTTATCATTTTCAGCATGGCCTGTGAGCAGTGAGCTCCAGGTTTTGTGTCCAGAGTCTTTCTCCTTTGCTTTCAGCTGAAGGAGGAGGGAGGTAAAACTTCATGTACAATAAAGTCTGCCTGTAAAGTGTACAGTTCAGTGGCTGTTAGGTCATCTACAAGGTTGTGTCAGTCACCACTCTCTAACCCATCATCCCTCAGAACAAACTCCGCACTTCTCAGCCGACTTCCAGTCCCCTCTGTCTGTCACCCCCTGATAATCTCTGTCCCACTTCCTCTTTACGGATGTGTTTGTTCTGAACATACGGTGTCAGCGGAGTCCTACAGTAGGTAGCATCTCTTGACTACACCCATGTTTTAGAGGTCTCTCATATCCCAGCACAGTTACAAGTCTTCATCCTTGTTTATGACTACATAATATTCCATTGTGTGGATATGCCACATTCTGTTTCTCTACTCTGAAGATGATATGCATTTCAGTTCTTTCTAGTATTGGTGCTGTGGGCTTCTGTGTTCTAGCTTTGGATAGACATGTTTTGGGTTAATTTGGGTGTACCTCTAGGAGTAGAATCATAGGTCATACAGCATTTGTTTTACCTTTTGAGGAACTTCCCCCTGACTGTTGCCAATCAACTACACTATTTTTATCTCAGGGGTAGTGTATGTGGGTTCATTTCTGTACATACTTCCTGTCTCTTGTCTGTTTGCTTCTGGCCATTTCTATGAGGGAGATGGTGTCCCCATGTGATTTGGGTTTCCTTTTCATGATAACTGATGACATATTAAGGACCTTTTAAAGTACCTGTTGGCAATTTGTATGTTTTAAAAATGCATTCTATTCAAATATTTTGTCCACTTTAAAAACTAGTTGTATTCTTATTACTGAATTTAAAAAATATTCTAGAGACTAGACATCTATCACTTTCAAATTGCCCTCCCATTCTGTAGGTTATGTTTTCACTTCCAGACACTGTCTTCCAAAGCACAAAGGTTTGTTGTTGTTTGTTTCTTTGTTTGTTTTTTGGTCTTTTCACTTTAAGAAATATTTATCTTACTGCTTTAAGAAAGAAAGTATTGTGGTGTGTGTAAGAGTGTGTGTGTGTGTGCATCAATGAAGAAGAGGGTGTTTGATACCCTGGAGCTGGAGGTACAGGTGGTTGTGATCCACTTAATATGGGTGCTGAGAACCAAACTCTGTCCTCTGCCAAGAACAGTACATGGCTGTAACTCAGCCTAAATCTCGCCACCTTGTACAGAACTCTACCCCTGGCATTATTCTCCATTTACCACCTTACTGATGACTGGAAATCTGCTGTCTTTCAAGTCTTCTCTGTTTGGAGCTCTCTTCAATTTAAGGAGTATATGTCTGCACGTTTGCCTTTATTTGAGGCATTTTTCTTGTTTGTTGTTCTTAAGTTTCCTGGATCCCTAATAGTATCTGTAAAGTAATTGTGGCAAGTTTCAGCCATCACTACTTGAAATATTTCTTTTGTTTTCTGTTCCCTTCTACCCCTTTCTCTCCTTTTTTCCTCTTTCTCCTGTTTCTTTGTCTTTTTTTTTTTTTTTTTTTTTTTTTTTTTCCTCAGACAGGATCATGTAGCCAAATTCATTGTGCTGCTGGGATGAGTTTAAATTTCTGATCTTCCTGTCTCTACCTCCTGTGAGCTGCAGTTATGGCCATGAGCCACCATGCTGGTTTTGTGTATGCTGGAACTAAACCACCCAGAGCTCATCAAGCCCTCTGTCAAGGATGCCCAGCTCTCCACTCTTTTCTTATGATCTGGTATTCCAGTTACACATTTGTTAAGCCCTTTGTTCCTATCTCAAATGTCCTAGATGTTCTGTTCTGTTTGTCTTCTCATTATAGTTCACAATAGGATGCTTTTTTTTTTTGACCATTTTCGAGTTATTTGATTCTTTCTGCTGTGTGAAGTTGGTTTAGAGCCTGTTAAAGGCATTTCCCATTTCTGCTACTGCATTTTGATTTTCTAACTATGCTTAGTGGTACTGTTTTAACATTTTCATCTCTCTCTGCATTGCTTTCCTGTTCTCATATGTCGTCTACTTCACACATCAGTTTCCTCAGCAGACTAATCAGAGATGTATGAGTCTTGTTGGTTTGTCTATCTATACAGAATGTATTCTTTCTTGCTTTTTTAGTATACTTTCTAGCATATAGCCTAAAATCAACAGCCTAACATCTGGCACCAGATAATAAGAACTAAAATAAATTGATCACATTGTAGCATTCCATTAATCTTGCTGGGAGGAGCTGGACATATTTAATGTCTGATGCATCTGTAGGTATTGAAAGCGTTCCATTATTTTGGTGTCCTTATTTATGTTTCTCCTCTTGGGTTCGGAGTGAGGTGCATTTACACAGAGTCTCTAGGTTTTTGGAGTATTGGGTGGAGGAGATGCATCAATACCAGCTTAAGTTAAGCAAGCACCTTCCCAAGGCTAAACTATTTTGAGAATACAGGACTGCATGAGGGAGGGGTGATGGGCTATCTTTCAAAGATGCTGTGTGGGGTATGCCATAGAAACCACAGAGGAGAAATACCCGGAACGGCCTGAAATAATTGCCACAGTAGATTTTCAGATCATTCTTGATGAAAATTTAAGTTTGAAAAACACATTTTTGGGTTTTTGGATGGGTTTTTTGGATGGATGGGTTGGCTCAGCAAGTAAAGGCACTTACTACCCAATTTGACCGAATCCAGTCCTCAGGACCCACATGATGGAAGCAGAGAGCCAAGTCCTAAGAGCTGTCATTTAATCTGCACATACACACTCACACCTTAAACAAACAGTATTTTAAGTGTGTCTATAGTGAGATAAAGTTTCACTATGTGGCTCAGACTCTCTTGGGCCCCATGACCCTTGTGCTTCAGCCTCCCAAGCCCTCAGGTTACAGGAATGAGCCTTGATACCCAGTCTCATTGAACTTTTTTTTTTTAATGAGCGTGTGTGTGTGTACGTGCACGCGTGTTTACATATGTGTATGCACATGTGTGGGCCAGAGGTAGATGTTCAGTGTCTTCCTCCATTGTTCACCAGCTTACTCTTTTTTGAGATAGTGTCCTTCACTGAATCTGTAGATTGCTGACTTGCCTGGCTGGCCAGCACGCCCCAGGGATCCTCCCCAGGGTCAGGACTACAGGTGCACGCTGTTATGCCGTTAGCTGCTGTTTCTGGCTTCTTACATAGGTCCTTAGAAGTGAGACTCGGGTCCTTATACTTGCGTGACAAGCACTTCACTGGCTGAGCATTTCCCCAGACACTTTTAGGCATCTTTTAAAACTTCTTTCTCTTTGGTGCTGGGGATTGAACTCAGGCCTCAAGCATGCCAGGCAAACATCCGTCACTGAGCTGCAGCCCCAGCCCTAAGCTTCTTATATAAGTTCCAAACATATAAAACACACCATTCTGTTCTCTCTCTCTCTTTTTAAACTTGATGTCTTGAATATCTATCTATATGACTATTACCACAACAGTGATCTTACTGCTTTATATATTTTAAAGATGGATTGTTGTATGTGGTCTAAATATGGAATCGCCCCCTTCCTGGCTGTTTGTCGATTTTTAGCACTGAGCCCAGTACTCAGGTGACTCCTGCCTGCACTGTTTGGTAGATGTGTGAATGATGTTCTTAGACACGGAATTGCTGGACCACAGCCGGGATGCTGTAATGGACTTTTCTTAGGGCCACCAGCTCAGAAAGAATGACTCAGAGATTTATTATTAATCATAAAAGCTTTGCTTAGGCTTGTTCCTAACTAACTCTTATAACTTAAATCAACCCATATTTTTATTAATCTACATTCTTTTATGTGGCTTTTACCTATATCTCATTCTGTGTGTTCAACTCATTCTGCATCTGACTGGCTTCTCTACCTCTCTTCTTCCCGGTGTCCTCTCTGCCTGGAAGTCCTGCCTATACCCCCTCCAGCTATTAGCCACCTAGCTCTTCATTAAACCAATCAGAAGGCACCCTGGCAAAGACACAGTGTGCAAAAAGATTATTCCACAAGGTGTGCATCAATCATTTTGATGATGATTACCTAATTTTCTTATATAAATATCTGTCTCACCAGTGCATACAAATGCTCATTTCCCCACATCCTTGCCAGTCTTCAGTCCTTAATGACTGACTGGCTTTGAGGTTTTGTGGAATGACTGATGTGGTTTTGTGACCTCATGTGGTATGGCCCAGGCTCTGCTCTCTGAGCTCCCCAGCTATTGTCCTGTCAATACACACACACACACACACTGCTGGGTCTTTACTGCTTCACAAGCAGTGGCTGCACAGAGCATATGTCAGCCTCTGCCAGTTTTATTCTGAACAAATCTAGAGGCTCTTTTATTTGTTACAGTAAGGAGGTGCTAATTTCCACTTATACTTTGTAAGTTTTTTTTTTTTTAACCAATTTCAACTTCTACTGTTGTGTTATTTTAAACATCAATTGCCTGTGTTTTATGAAAATTACACTGCAAAAATGACTTTATGACAAAAACTAACTGAGGTATAGTTTTTAACTCACAACACAAGAACTTGGTACTTTTAAGTTTAAAGTATTTCCCTGTGGCTGAAATGGAATTGCTGAAATAAACTTTATGTATAATGTTAACAGGACTTCGGGTGATACAAAAAGGGGGAAGCATGCAAAAAATACAGAACACACACTCTACCACCAGGAAACGTGTTGATTTTTTTTTTAAATTCACATATATCCAGGCCAAAGGGAAGATCCCTCTCCAGTTAGAGACAGATGCTGTTTAATGTTCTCCAGCTCCTCTGTAACAGCAAGACATACAAAACATTTAACAACTCTCTACACAGGAGACTCTCCTACTTTTGAAATTTATTTAAGAACAATAAATTTGTGATGTGTGAAAGCAGGAGCTTGGACTTACCCATGTGTGCACACAGCACAGAACCTTTTAAAAAAAAAAAAAAAAGTTCCACAGATCTTTGATGGAAACTGATACAAAAATAGGTAGGGGGCTGAAGAAACAGCTTAGCAAAAAACTGCTCTTGCAAAAAAAAAAAAACAAAAAACCCAGGTTTGGTTTGCTGAGGACCAGGGTTCAGTTCCCAGCACTGAACCCTGTAACCCTGTCACAATTCCAAGGGATCTGACTCCTGCTTTTGACCTTGGCAGGCTTCTGCACACACACAGTGAATATATGTACACTCTGGCATGCACACACACACAACACAAAACTAATTAATGTATATTTAAAAATAGGTGCCGTGTTTATTCAGTGGCTAGTGTATTCTTAGGAAAGTCGTAGCACACAGTGGAAAATACATGCAACCCAGCCAGAACTTTCTCAGCTGACCTTGAATGTAGACATAGGGACTCGGCTCAATACCCCGATTTACAGTCTAGATCTGGCACTGGGGCAGGGTGAAGAAATAAGAGATGGCATTTGTTGGTGTTCATTTCAGGCGCTGCTGGATAAGAAGACTAAGGTTCTAGAAGGAAAGAAACCTCTGCGATTCCTGCAAAGGAACCCTATTCCCCAGCCTCGGCTTCCAACCCCCACATTGGAGGAGATGAGTTCGTATGTAAGTATCAGACTTTCACTTCAACACTGGGTTCAGGACTGCGGTCAGCTCACGCTTAGAGCAGTTTGGATTAGAAACCAATACGAGCTAACAGTGTTAGGGTCTCAAGCTCTGATTCAAAATCAGTACCCTCTTGTACATTTCTTTTGAGATTTAGTTGTTTTTTTTATTTTATGTATACAGGCATTTTACCTGCACCTGTCTGTGCACTACATGCATGCATTGATGACAGAAGCCAAGGGTTCCCCTGGAACTGGAGTTACAGATGGTTGTGAGCTACCATGTGGGTGCTGAAAGTGGAAATCCAGTCCTCTGTGAGAGCAGCCCGTGGCCCCAACCACTGAGCCATCTCCTCACCCACTCACCCCAGTTCCTTCTTAATTTGTGTGTATCAGACATCTAACACAAATATAATTCATGTGAAATCTAAATTTTTAGTTTTTTTTAAGAGTCAAAACACAAAGAACGAGAAATAGCTATTAGAAGTAATCTCCATGTATGTTACAAAAAAAAAAAAAAAAAAAAAGGAGGATGAGGAAAGGAAAGAGGGAGGGAGAAAAGGGGGAGGGGACACAGAGAAGGAGATAGCTATCCCTGTAATCTCAGCACTGGGGAGGCCAAGGTAACAGGATCATTCAGATGGCTGCCATGTGCACTCGGAGGTCTTGGCAAGTGGGTGAAAAGTCTCCAGGGTCTATCACTTTCTCTGGCGGGGACCCTGAAGAGAGACTGACTGGCCTGCTCCATGGCTGTGTCCCCTCCGGACTCTGTGCACACCTTTGGGTTCTAATTACACTCCTCCATTGCTCCGTTGCTTGCCTTTACATCTGGAGGCCTTAGTTAGATTTCCAGGTGTATCTTTGCTGCTTATACATGCATATAATGTATTTTGATCAGGACTTCCATTCTCTCTGCTCTAACTCAACCCTTATCCTCGTCCACCGTGATTTCCTCCCAATCGCGTGTGCTTCGTTTTAAGCCCACCGAGTCTTGGTATGTGCACAGCACAGGGTCATGCATGTACTGGAGCATGGGTGGCTTCTCAGGGGCTGCATCCCTGAAGAAAACAGTCCCCCTCCTCCTAGCACCATAGCTGTTAAATAAATCAATTTTTGTAGCTGGTGACTCTTACCCACTATGTTCTGACTTTGCCGCTTTAGCTACCTCTTGTGGAAAGCACACGCTCTAGCTACTTTCTTCATAAGCAAACATGAAAATCCCATCATTAAAGGACATCATTGGCTGTACTTGTGGATTCAGAATGATATTGTTGGGAGGGGCTCCATGAGCAGGGCTAGCTTGGCAGTCCCGTCGTTTCTTTCTTTTAGGCTCTCGTAATGTTGTATTACTCATAATAAAAATGATGAATTTTAATGATACAGTAGGTGATATTTGAGACACCATGTGTTTGACAGCATACCCACATCTTAGTCCTCTTTCAATTCTTTTGGCATCTACCACAGACTTAAGCCTGAAATAGGTCCTCAAAAAATGTTTGATGCACTGGCCAGTGGTGGCACATGCCTTTAATTAATCCCAGCACTCAGGAGGCAGAGGTGGGTGGATCTTTATGAGTTTGAGGCCAGCCTGCTCTACTGAGTGAGTTCTAGAGCATCCAGGGCTACACAGAGAAACCCTGTCTCAAAAAGCAAAACAAAATAAACAAAAAAGAAAAAAACAAACGTTTGCTGCTTGGGCTGCTTCTGTCCTCCCGCTGATTCTCCTTTGTCTCTTTAGGAGGAGGGAGAAATAGAGATGGCTGTGATCTACTTGCAGAAGTTACTCCGGGGCAGAGCTGTGCAGAACATGGTGAGTAGGTCAGACCGCTGGCCAGTGTTTCTCCCTCGTTAGCGGAAGGTGGAAACTGCATCTGCACTTGATGCTGAGGTGAATCCCCTCCTGCACCTTGCTCTCCTATTCTGCTGTACTCTACAATTAATTCCCTTTCTCTCCTGGTGCCATCCTGGGCCACACAAGGTCAAGATGAGAGGTACCGCCTGCCTGTTGTGTGCCACAGTTGTAACTCAGTAGTCTATGTGAACGTCTTTCTTCTTCTGTGGAATTGCTGGCTCCCCAGAGTTGTTCATCTGAATTTTGAGCATTACAAACCAAGAGGGATTCCCTAATTTCCTATTATGTCTTAAAGCAATTACTTGAGTTTGCAGAGAGTGAGCAATGTCTGAGTTGTAAACACAGTTCTGTTACAGCCAGCTATATGCCCACATCATCTCCTGTGTGTATCCTCTCATTTCATCTTTCCTACAGAAACCTCATTTTAGAGGGAGGTCATCTGAGTCTGAGTGGTGTCCCCTTAACAACCAGCAGGCCCAGCGCTGGTCCCAACTTTAAGCTTTAACCAGATGATCTCTGTCATTGCAGCAGGCATGCCTCACTTTAAAACACACAAAGCCTTGTCATGGTTTCCCTCCTGAGGGCTTCAGTTCTTGACAGACTGGGCAGGCTCTAGGGCAGCTGAGGCTAGTTCATTGGAAAGGCAAACTGGCCTCGAATAGTGCCATAGCAGGTTTTTGCTGTTGTTTTTAAAGGGGCACAGGAAGTGAGCAAAGGACTCTAGTTTTGCTGTAGTTGCTACTTTGCCTGTGAGAGGTGGAGCAATGTGCACTTGAACACACACACACACACACACACATCGCACATGCATGTGCGCCCACACCCATCCACAGAGGGCACATGGCAGATTGGTTCTCGTTGGTGAACAGTGGGCACAGAACGGGCTGCTCATTGAGTGGCTCTCACTGTCTTGGCACAAGGTAAGGAGCAAATCTTTGCTTTGGTGCAGATGTTTGAGGGCAAGGAGAAGCGGCTAGAGTTGATCCTGGAGTTGCGCACCAGCCACGCGCTGCAAGAGGATGACAAGCTAGTGAAGAAAGCAGAGAAGCAAGTGACCCTGGCCCTGCAGCGACAGAGGAACCTGCATGAGAACAAGGTTCTCCCCTTTGCGCCCTTTGCAGCTTGCTGCGCCTTCCCCTGGAGGGGTGGTTACTGTCGCATGAGCAGCACTGTAATAATGTTAGATGAGAAGATTCTAAAACTTCAGAATTCTGCAGCAGCCCGCAATAAGAGTGGGGTGTACATTCGCCGAATCAAAAGGGTGCTCTTGTCTTTACATAAAAAATACAAACCTCAAAACCAAACCAAACAAATTGTACTTTTCCCAACTTTAAGATTTCCCCTTTTGAGTTTTCTTAAACATTGAGTAACGATGCTGAGCTCCCTTAAGCCTGGACTTGGCAGAATCACTAATCGAGCAACAAAAAAAATAACACAGGAAAAGTACAGTATGAGATTTCTTTTAAAACATTGACATTTATTGTAGAATTTTGGCGCCACACGTGAATTGCTCTTGCTGGTTAAACGACACATTAAATATGCCACTGTCTCACAGTTTGGTGACTTTTGTCAGGCTCTCCTGCTCTGCCTTCTGACATAAACTAACAACAGCAAATCCCCCACCCAGCCAGCATTCATCTCTCTGTGCTTGCTCTTAGTGTTACCGACTACACTGTAGCCATTTACTCCTGTTCCCAGATGTCTGTAAACCAAACCTAAACATGAATGGATTTGCACAGTTTAGTGTTAAAGTAGTATGCTTACTACAACATTGTTTGACCTGCTTTTTTGTTTGTTTGTTTTTCGAGACAGGGTTTCTCTGTATTGCTTTGGAGGTTGTCCTGGAACTCACTCTGTAGACCAGGCTGGCCTGGAGCTCACAGAGATCCACCTGCCTCTGCCTCCCAAGTGCTGGGATTAAAGGCGAGAGCCACCACACCCGGCACTTGACCTGCTTTTAATAAACACACACAACTCTCATGCTATATGGGAATTGAGCACAATTAATAACCAAGTTGGGAATGACAACAGCTTTATGTTTTTATATGATAACAATGTCATAAATAGTCAGTGAGCTTGGGGGAGGAGGTTCAATATTATATGACATCAATGCCATTGATGTTCAGTGGGCTTGGGGGAATAGACACAGGGTCGGAGGTGAGGCAGTAAGAGAGCCACAAGCCGTGCCACCTAAAAGTAGGACTGATGAAATGTGAGGATAATGTGGACCTGGGGTGTCTGAGTCTGGTGGTCCTGGAGTCTTTGAGATGTTTGGGCAGGGAATGGAAAGCCTGGAAAGCAGAAGGTCCTGAGGTGGGGTGGGGAGATGCCCTCCCGAAAGCAGTAGGTCCTGAGGTGGGGTGGGGAGATGCCCTCCTTGGCCCTTTGGGGCACATGGAGCTAAGCCAACTGTGCAGTGGATATCCATGGCAGCCAAGCCAGATGGCAAGGTCTATCGGGAACTAGCATCCCTCCTCCAAAGACTGCTTAACTTAGGTTCTATCAAGGTATGCAGTGCAGGGGTCTGAGGGACGTGTTTAGCAATGCTGGTCTCTTTATCTTTTTTCATTTCCGTGGGAAACTGTAGAGGAAACACAATTCCATTTTGTGATGAATTAATGATACAACTGCCACAGTGAGGCCTTCCAAACACTTTCAAAGTTTTTCCCTGCCTGTGCATTTCTGGCTATGTTTCCTGGAAAGGAAGGAGGCTGGATGTGAAAAGGCAGCTGTGAACCTTAGGCTAGAACCCACCCCTACCCTGGAAGTGGGGACGGGGGACGTTCAGGTCCACGGAGACAAGGAGAAAATCCACCCTCTCTGTGCTGAGCCTCCGCTGTTGATATGTGAGTGAATAGTGCCCTAGATTCACCCTTTTCTGTGCCCCTGTTTAAAAACAACATTGAACTTCAGGGCTTGACAGTATGAGTGGGCAGAATGGGGATGAGGCAGCTGGCCTAACAACTACCCTTGACAGACAGCCTCAGCCACTGTCCTCATTGCCAAAGACCTGAGGACATTGCTTCCCTTTAGACACAAACCAGAGTGGGTGCAGAGCAGAGCCATCAGTGTTTAAGCAACACGTGGCAGGAAGAAAGGAAAATGTTCCTTATGCTCAGGACAGGGGAGGGAAGCAGGCCAGTCATCTTAAAGGCATTTCTTGTGTAAGCCAGGACACAGGTGTCCACACATCAGTGGCTTACTCCTGGCCGAGCGCTCCATGGGCCCCTCATCTTACCTCAATGATACATGAGAATTTAAGCTTTATCCTGGGCTGTTTCAAAGGTCATTGCTAATAGCTTTGAAGTTATTAAAGTCTAAAAATTACAAAGGTTTTGCACTTTCATGCTATTCAATGTTTTAAAGCTTTTCAAGCTTATAGAAGACCATGCATTTAAAAATAAAAAGTTCTCATGAGTGAATTTCTAGAACGTTCTATTTTATTAAATTGAATCCAGTGTTATCTTTATTAAGAAGCTTCCTTCATGTCTGACTTTCTTCATAAAACTGAGAAAACGTTGCATTGCGTGTATCACTCAGAGAAGGTTTCAGTAAGTCCTCTCCACGACTTGAGGGCTCTGATCCATGCGGACTGACTGGGCACTGTGCTTTCTCAGATCTAAGTTCGTATGACATTTTCCACGAAATGCCCAGGGGTGGGGTCACTGGGGCATGGCGTTTCCAGTCAAGGCCGTTGTAACAAGAAGTCGCCTTGCTTGGTCGGTGTGAGTCAGTCGCGCCGGACACTTAACCAACCACCGCTCCCGCTCCGAGCAGCGCTCATCCTTACAGCCCTTATTGTTTCTCAGGTGTCAGTCATTGAGAACCATCTGGGTGACCTGGAAGGACGAGTGCTGGCAGACATGTTTGACTTTCTGTCCAAAGAGCTGGTGAGATTGCAGGAGGAGAGGAGGATCCACGCCTTTGCCATGCTGGCTGAGCGCCAACGGCGCATGCGGGAGGCGGAAGAGAGTGGCCGACGTCAGGTGGAGCAGAGGCGCCTGCAGCAAGAGGACCAGATATTTACGGAGGCAAGTGGGACAGGCGGGTTTATGCTAATTCCCGAGACTCTAGGGCCTAGTGGGAGCCAGGTTTAACCAAGGGCATCTCATACTGTGATGCCTCCCAAAAATCATACACACATTTCATGACGTAAAATGGGATTTGCATTTTGCTTTCATTTTATTTTAGCACATATTTGGAGTTTTCACTCTGCACTAGAAAATACAAGGACATTGTGGATACTCTGGAGGGAAGACACAGGCAATTTAAATAACACAAAACATGTGCATAATTATAGAATTAGAACTGCCCCAAAGGGAGCAAGTGAGGCCAAGAATGGGTCCTTGTTAAGGAGTTATAGCCAAAGAGAAACACGGGGAGAAATCAAGAAAGATGACTATTCTATGACTTATGCAACCGGAAGCTGTAAGTGTAAGTGGAGAGGAGGATGAGTCAGGGGCAGAAGGACAATTAGGAATTCAGCTGAAACTCAGTTTGGGACAGCCAAGTGGAAAAGGCAGAAATTTCCATCACATCTGGGAAGGACACACAAGAGTTAACAACACTTTCAGCCCGACTTAAAGAACACTTTGCACACGCACATGTGTGGCCGGTATTGAATTCCCCTCACTCTACTTTCTAACCCAGCCGTCTAGTGTTCTGTCTTTCTCATGAAAGCAAGCATGCCATGTATTCATGTGTGCTTTCTACACCGTCAGCGTGGACCTCAGACATACTAGACATCAAACAAGTATGTCTTGGTTGATAATGTATTGAACTGCCATTAAGAAGCTAACATCAGGAAGACATGGGGCTTAAGGTTGATATTGGGGTTCAAAGTATATAGAGTAAGTATCACGTACTTAGGTTGCCCTCCAGGCCCTCTAAGAAACAAGTCCTGGATAGTTGTATTACTTCATACCCAAAGAAATATTCATACATGAAAATGTTTTTGCCTCCATGAGACTCACAATCTTTGAGACATATACATGCATGCAAAATACATACATACAAAGCTTAATGTGTCACTGTTGATGCTCATGATATTTCCTGTGTGTACATGTGCATGTGGATGAAACAAACAAGGCTAATTGGTTTTGCCTGAGATTACAGAGAGAGCAAAATTCTAAAGGTAAGTAAGCACTTACTGGTGTTGGTTGTTTTTGTTACTCTTTACTCTGTTGGGGGACCCACCACCCAACTCCCAAATAAACCACACAGTCTTCTTATTACTTATAAATGCCCGGCCTTAGCTTGACTCATTTCTATCCAACTTTTCTTAAATTATCCCGTCTACCTTTTTGCCTCTGGGTCTTTTCCTTTTCTTACTTCTGTATATCTTACTTTCACTCTTATTCCGTGGCTGGCTGGGTGGCTGAGTGGCTGGGTAGCTGAGCAGCTGGGTGGGGTGGCTGGGTGTCTTGCTATTGGACATTCAGCTCTTTATTACATCAATCAGGTATTTTAGGCAGGCAAAGAATCACAGCTTCACATAGTTAAACAAATGCAGCATAAATAAAAGCAACACATCTTTACATCGTTAAACCAATGTTCCAGAGCATAAACAAATGTAACATACCTTAAAATAATATTCTGCAACAACTCAGTAGCACCATCATGAAAGTGGAAACAGGCTGTGGTCAGGAAGGACTCAGGGGCCTTCTTGGGTACTAGCAGCAACTATATGGATACTGGTTTTATCCTAATTCCTTACACTGAACATTTATGTGCTCTGCATTCTGTCTCATGATTTTAAGAAATCTTCAAAATGAAATTAAGGACCATTATGACAATTTACTAAGTCCTCTAGTTACCTGGGATCCTCCTACCTTCTGTTCTGCAGCCTCTAAAATGTGGTCCTTGTGGCAACTTAAAGTGACTACTATCATCAAAGGTTTCATATCCATAAAAAGACAGAAAAGGGGAAGCTAAGTCTTTCTTTGTAAGAACCTTTTCAAGAAGTTGTGTGTATCACCTCAGCACATGTTCTCTTGGTCAGACCTCGGTCATGTGGCCCTGACTAGACCTGACAGGAACTAGGAAATGAAGTCCTTGGGTACTTGATTGTCTAGCTGAAAACCAGAGATCCCGTTATTTAAGATAAAAGGCAGAAAGGGTACTGGGAAATATTCCCTAGCCTCTGCTAAAGTTGGGTGGCTTGGTCACGTCACACAACTGATAAAGACAACATCCAAATAGGACCCACAGTAATGGGATGGGCTAAATGGGTTGGTCTGCTCAGAAAGCATAGATAGATGGGTGAGAAACAGACAAATGGCTTAATGAAAGAAGTGTAAGAACAGTGAGGTCATCAAGCAATGTTTGTGTGGGTTTTGTCTTGTTTACAGTAGAAGTTCTTAAGCAGGAGTGTGTGTGTGTGTGCATCACACACACACACACACACACACGTATACATATATATTTTTGCAGGTGATTAAGGTTCACCAAAGTACAGTAACCTCCTATCTGGAAGACATCATATTGAACACTGAAGAGAATACTGCAGAAGAACAAGCCAGAGCAGAGATAGAGAAGATCGCTGAGGAAATCAATGACATTGCTTATGAAATGGAAAACCGGTGTGTATGCATCATGAGAAAAGACTGTGGAATGGATGATGACATATTTGTTGTTATTCAGCTGTAATCTTCCAGGCACTGAAGGCCCCACCAGCAATGTATAAGCCATGCTTTGGTGTTTTACTAGCATAACTGGCTGGAACTGAGCATGCCCACACCCATCTTGGAAGGAGCATGGGGATTGATTCTCAGTTGACCTCTACCCTTCTGGCTTATTTCCATATTATACATCCTTACAATGCCCAGGACATAAAAGCAAAATAGACATATGTGTTTGACATTATTTGAACTTAATCCCAACATTTTAGACTTCCAAGTATTTGCTGAACAGGGTCAAATTCTATTTTTTTTTTTTTTGTGGAGTCAAACAAACTTTCCAGGAATGTGCTCTTTCAGACTTTCAGAGCATCTGGTCAAGGAAAAGGGGATGGTGGCATTTTGGAGTTGCTTATGTAGGTCTCCGTGCCTGTTAGCAGCCCAAGCAGAGAAATTTTTTATTTATCCGCTTGTTTGCTTCTTTTTGTTTGTTGTTTTTCAGTCGAACATATCTTCAGTCAGAGGAAATTGTTGCCGAGTTGGTTTATAGTTTTCTCATCCCAGAGGTGCAAAAAAACTTCGTCAAAGAGAAAGGTAAGGATTGTAATTCTAGACACAGTTGGTTCTTCAGAGTTTATCACTCTTGCTGCAGCTTGGCTGCAGAACCCAGCCACCTCCAGCAGGGGGCAGGATCTGCTCCAGGCAGATTGGCAGAACGCCAAGCTCTGCTGTCTTTAACAGGAAAGTCCTCAAGTTCCCAGGGAGCTGTATTCTGTGACACAGCTGCAGCCTTCTGCAGACAGGGCTCAGAAACAGTGGGCGCTGAAAAGCAGGGGTGCCTCAAGAGTCTAAGGACATGCTGCTGCTTCCTGGGCCACTACAGTGTTTCCCTAGGGCGGCATCTAAGTATAACAGTTTCAATTTGCCCTTTGTCAAAAACAGCATGTTTTAAAAACAATGGTGGCTTTAGTCAATAGAAAAGGAAACAATCGTCTTAAAAAGAATAAGATTCAGAAGGATTTGGGGCTGGAGAGATAGTAGTTAGGGGTGCAGACTGCTCTTCCCCAGGCAGGACCTGGGTTTGATTCCCAGCACCCGCCTCAAGTGGCTTACAGCTTCCTGTAAACCCCAGCTGCAGGGGGATCTGACACCTCTGACCTCTGTGGGCACTTGCGTCCATATGGACATCCTCCTGCCCACATCCACATAATTAACATAATAATATGTTAAAAAATGTTTAAAATGAAGAAGGAAAAGATTCTTCCAGAACCTTCAAACTAACAGGGCCAGGTCTGATCCCAGACAGGAATGTCATTAGGATGACACCATAAGGTTATAGAAACCTCTGGAGAGATTGAAGCAGAAAAGCATGATATTTGCTTGGTTAAGGACACAGGGATTCTAATGCATTAGGTCAAAAAAATGTTAATATTTTGCCTACACATGGTAGCATAATTTTAAAACAGGTACTCTCTAGCCCTGGACTGTTTAGTTGGTTATAGCGACTTTTGTGTTGTTCTTATTTTATTGCAATCAGTATATTTACACACATCCTGGCCACGACCCTTAGATTCCCAGCAGCATAAGTGTTGGACAGCAGAATGTATGTGGTTTATGTTTCCTTTCTTCCTTCTTTCCTTTTTAAAGATTTATTTATTTATTATGTATACACTGTTCTGCCTGCATGTATGCCTGCATGTCAGAAGAGGGCACCAGATCTCATTATAGATGGTTATGAGCCACCATATGGTTGCTGGGAATTGAACTCAGGACCTGCGGAAGAGCAGCCAGTGTTCTTAATATCTGAGCCATCTCTCCAGCCCCAGTTTATGTTTTCATAAAACTATCTATTACCACACAAAGATGGCTTTTTTCCCACCATGCACCACAGTGTCCATAGTGGCAGAGTTAACCATTCAGACCAAGCAATATATATATATTATAGTGTAAAGCGCTGCTATGTTTTCAATACCCTTGAGAATTAATGGTAAATATTAAGGCACCTTTCCTAAGGGAATTGAAAGAGATGGAAGAAAAAAAAAAGACTAAATATTTATCAGTTTGCAGCTCCCTCCCGGCAGCAAGAGCAGAAGTCCCAGTTTTGCTTCCCAGCGCCATGCTGGGTGACTCCCAACTGCCTGTAACTCCAACTCTGGGGGATCTGACACTTCTGGCCTTTGAGGGAACCTGCATTTATTAGCACATACATATAAAAAATTTAAAGATGAAATGATTGAAAAAGACCTTTCTTAAATCTCCTTCTGGGCCTAAGGGGAAAGATTTGGAGGGGGGGTAGTGAATGTTGGGAGCCCAGAGGCAGCTGTCAGTGGGTAAGTTGGGTGAGACCTCAACTTTTTACAGAACAATGATTTATTTCTATTTTATGTTCATTTCCTTCTACATATAGACAGAATGAGCACTTGAAACTTTCATTTCTCTATGTGTAGCTCCAGCTGTCCTGAAACTCTCTAGCTATGGCTTGGGATAGATTACCTAATTAATTCCTTTGTGTCTACATCCTTCTAAAAAATAGGGCTGCTAATAATATTCTCTTTTAAGGTTGTGATTGGATTAAATGAGTGATCACACATCAACAGCATAAAACAGCATTTGGCACAAATTAAGGACAAGTGCAGATTGCTAACACCACCATTGTTATCAGCATGAACACCCATCCTTCCTAAGTACTTCAGCATTTGCTGTTGTCTACATGAAAGCTTAGTAATACATGTTCATAGGATTGGCACCTAGGACCACCTTCCAAGTTCATGATCATAGCTGTTCACGCCCATCGTCAGTGGATTTGTTGTTTCTGGACCTTGGTGAGGCAGAAGAAGCACAGGAAAGTGTAGCTGAGGAAAGATGTTCATGCCCTGGCCCCACCATGACCCAGAGCCGAGTTGTAGTCTTCAAATACACACACTCAATGACCTCCTTCCTCTACTAGGGCCCCACCTCCTAATAGACCATGCAACTATGACTCAATAGATTCTTTGTTTTATAAACTTTATTATTAAAAAAACCCTTTTGTGATTAAAAACATCACACCTCAAAATTAACCAGTCTAAACAATTCAGTGAACTTCTATACGGTTGGATTTGGCCTTTGGATTAACTCCCTGGTGGAATTAGAATGCTGATAACTCAATCACCTCTCAATAGTACCTCTGCGGAAGAATACTCCAAATTCAAAAGATAGCGGGTCTGGTTTACTTTCAGAAAATGTCCTTCTAAGGCCAAGTGGTGGTGGCACACACCTTTAATCCCAGGACTTAGGAGGCAGAGGCAGGTGGATCTCAGTGAGTTTAAGGCCAGCATGGTTTACAAAGTGAGTTCTAGGACAACCAGGACTGTTACACAGAAAAACCCTGTCTCAAACAACCAAAAGACAGGAAAAAAGAAAGAAAGGAAGGAAGGAAGGAAGGAAGGAAGGAAGGAAGGAAGGAAGGAAGGAAAAGGGGAGAGAG
Source organism: Cricetiscus sungorus (assembly GCA_030556225.1). Taxonomy (NCBI): domain Eukaryota; kingdom Metazoa; phylum Chordata; class Mammalia; order Rodentia; family Cricetidae; genus Cricetiscus; species Cricetiscus sungorus. The sequence continues at coordinate 17,827,759 of JANBXA010000651.1, read as the reverse complement.
GGAGGGAGGAAGAGAGATGTCCTTCTAAAACACACAGTGGGTCATTTTTATTGAGTAAAGTTAACCCAAAGCAGAAAATGTATGTTTTGAAAATTAATGGGTTTTTTTTTCACTCTTATTTTAAAAAGAAGGGGGGATGGGTTCAAGCAGAAAAGTAAAAGTTTGTCCTGTTGCTTCGGTTCAGTGAGGAATGCGCAGCGGAAGCACATTCTTGCAGCCCATCAGATCATTCACAGCCACACTGAAAATATGATGAAGAAAAATGCCATCAAAGAACAGCAGTTGAGGGAGGCGCTTGAGCAAGAGCAGGATGTGGACTCGGCCTCTGACATACTATCTGAAGAACAGGCTTCAAGCAAGGGAAACAGCTAGGTGAGCCTGACGTTTCCACCTGGAAGGAAGCCCCGGAAGAGGAGAGGCAGCTCCATTCATTTCGAGGGGGCCCTACTCAACCAAGCGTGATGGGAACGGACTGCCGGCTGTTTGAAAAAGGAATGAAGTGCTTCCACCAAAACTAACTCATCTCGTCTAGGTTATGCCACCCATTGTTGAGTTTATTAGAAAGTTAGAGTTGGTCCTCTAGCAATTGGATTCTTGCGATCTAAAAAGTAAGGCTATAGGTTATTTTTGAGGGGGTTCCTTTCATCATATAAGTGCACTCCATCATGAATAAAGCATCATGGAATGTGTGAACATTATTTGCAGAGCTTGTTCTCACAGAGTCAGATAAGGTGCAACATGGTACACTGTATACCATGTAAGCACAGACACAGCATGATGCAGAACCTGCCAAGTTCAAACCAAGCATCTGCAGTGCACTCCAGGGGCTGGTATTAGGCTCATCTACATGTCCGTGTGCACACAACTAAGGGGATCCATATTAGCTATGGGGATGCTCAGTTACGGTATAAGATAGGAGCACATTGGGTAAGTACAGGACCTGCCTGGTACATATGCCTTACACCCCAGAGGCTAGACTAATCTCTTGTAATAATTCTCTTGGCTTGGCTTCCAGAAGCCCCCCCAAAAGGTTTTCCCACTTAGAAAAGTTAACATACAGAGAAAGGCTCACAGCTGTCAGTCCCTGGTGGGCACTAATAGAAAGTTTACAAGTCATCCAAATACAGATGTGTTTTACCGTCAGGGCCATTTTTACCTCAAATAGTTAGTTGCTTGGTAACACAGTTGGCATTTGGCACATATCTACCAGGTCACTAGGAGAATAGAGCTGAAGAGTCAGCCCACCGAGAGGAGGGTCCCTCATGATCCATGGTTGGTATATACAACATTTGTAAAAGATGTTTGTAGAAAGCCAGAGAAACAGTGAGAATCAGAAACAGTGCTCACCATCTCAGGTGTCTGCACCTCGCCTTTGTCCAAACGAATTTTGCATAGAACACGTTCCTCAAGGAAAAGAAGGCAGGGTGTAGAGGGAGGGTTCCTCACGGAGAAGCGACTGTGGTGAAAATACACTTATGAAGATGCCACATGGGAACCAGGTTCGTACACTAATGCACAGCAATTGACAACAACAACAATAGAAAACCAGTCTTCAGAAACATGTCTTTCCCTGACTTTTGTGAGAGTCAAGAGTATGAACTGAAAATATTAAAAAGTTAGCAAGCAATCTCACACACCATTGGATAATGTGTTCTACCCCACCCGCTTTAAGATAACGTTAGAAAGGGGGGGTGCGCATGCAAAATGACTAGAACACAGGCTGTATGCACTCATGAAGGCATGGATTCTGCTTCAAGTGCCTACCTTGAGTTCTGACCTGAGTTCCCTCAATAATGGATGGTGTCCTGGATGAGTAAGTTAAACAAACCCTTTCCTGTCCTCCCCTAAGTGTCTTTGGTCACCTTGTTGGTCACAGAAACAGAAAGCAAACTGGGGGCATGTGTCCTCCAAAGAAGAAAAAGGAGACGGTCCTTCTAGTCTACTCCATGGGGACCTCTGTGCTGTGGATGTCAGCTTGGATCACACACAGCCAAGAAGGATGTTAAGAGATTTTGAAAAGGATCACTGGGCAGGCTGATAAACTCCTGCCTTCCTTTGGCCTCATCTGGATTTACACTATCAGTGTGTCATGATTTATTGGCTCTCTGAGTTTGTTTTTTATTTACTTTGTTTTGTATAAATTTTTACCAAGGGCCCTGACTGCCTAGGCTCACCTTTGGCGGGTACCTCAGGAGCTGTAGCAGAAGGTAATGGAGTAGAGGTGAGGGCTTCAGTTTCTCCTCCTTCCCGGCCATGCCTGGGAGTGACTCAGGCTGCCCCACCAGGCACCAGTCTAGGGTTCTCACCACCATGTACAGGGTGTTTTAACTGGCTTCCGAAGGAAGCCCTGCCTGTGTGAACACTGAGGCCCAGCATCCCTGTAGGGAGCCTGATAGAGTATATCCAGAGGAAGAGAGCCCAGACAGCCCTTCAGAGATTGAAGGGTATTTCCTTCCTTGGATAGGCTCTAGCTTGTTCTAGATTGCCATTTTTATTTGTGGTGTAAATCCAGACCTTTGTGTGCCAGAAAAGCTTTGGGAGATGACAAAGGCTATAATAATTTACTTGTAGCTCCAGGACTTCTGGCCTGCTGCCCCACCTCGGCTAGAATCCTGCTCATTCTCCTCAGCTAAGTGTCCCTTTTCAGCCTTCTAAGCCACTTAGACTGTGGTTCCCAGGGCCCAGGACATACCCCATAGTACTGTCCTGCTGCCCCAGAACTTACTGGACAGATAGTTTTCACAAGAATCTTAATTCCTATTTCATCTGTTCTAGGTCTCTGTTGAAGGCCAAGGCATCCTTGCAGATGGTGGGATTTATTAGCAACAGCTTCCCAGCTCATAAAAGTTAACTGCTGGGCCAGTTCCCTGCTCCTAGCCAGCCTTCTAGAAGGGTCTGAGGGGAGAAAAAGCTCTCAGAACTTTCCCAATGGCCAGTTGTCTGCTCCCAGACAGTTTTCTGCCCCGAGGCTGGAACTGTAAAATCATACTTGTCTGGCAGCCACCTCCTTTATTGTCCTGTTTCTCCCTCCTCCCCACATTAATATGCCAGTATCATAACTCAGTACCTTTATACTGCTGTCCAGGAAAGACGTGTTTGGAACTGTAGACGCAAAGACACTTTTGTCTACAGTGGGAAACACCCTCAGAAAGGCAGACATTGGCCCAGAATTAGGGCAGACACTTAAAAACCCTTAACCCTTTTATGTTTTACAGTGAAGACAACTATGAAAAAAGGGAGGGTGTAGAACAAGAGTAAATACGGTAATCTGGTCATTGCTAGTTCAGGTGCTGGACTTGGGACTTAGGAGTGCCAACTGGGGCCTCTTACTACATTGGACCTGGGGTGAAATGTGGGCACGAAAAGCCATAGTTCCTATGCCCGGGGACGCCATAGCCTAAGATTAGCTGAGAAGGAGAAACAGAGATATTGCTCATTTGTCTAACAGGAGGCTCACTCTCCCCCTGGGAACCTGACCTTGGCCCATACAAAACACTACAGGCTAAAGCAAGACCTCTGTGGGCAACTAGGCAGCCATTGCAGGTGAGCTCTGAGTAGAGCCATCAATCCTGATTCTTCAAAGTGGACCCCAAGGGAGAAATCCAACAAAAGCAGGGACCACCAAGCAGGTATGGTTTTGCTTTCTCTCTCTTCCTGGGAGTAAACGCTCCTGTCTCTGTACTGAAGGCTTACAGGAACACAGCTGAGGTCTGAGATCAGCAATGCGATGGAATATGGGGCATGGTGGGAGCTGGTTCCTTCCTCTCCTCTCTGGGTTAGACAAAAGAGGAAGAGAATTGCTGAGCGTGAAGCCAAAGATGCCCACCTTCCTGGCCTGCATTCGTGTTGCAGAGGGATCATCAAAACAGAAGCTTACTTGTGTATGTGTTATCAGGGTTAGACGGGCAGCCAACCCCCTCTGTGACAGGGTGAGTCCCTGACCTAGGAAACACCGCTGCAGGAGACTGTAAGAACCAGGGACAATTAACCCTGGCTCCTGGAGCTTGTCAGCTTGGTGTTTCCAGCCCCCAGGGCTAAGATAGCAGCAGGACAGTCACAAGGCCTCACATCCTCATTGGCTGCGTCTCAGCACCCACTATACCTTGGCACGATGGTCAGTTTCGGAACCCTGCATTTTTTATCTCTGTAAGGAGCAACAGTGTGCCCCCGTATTAGAACCATCCCTGTGTATGCTCAGCATCCCCAGACCCCTTCGGTGCCCCATAGAACACCAAGAGACAGTGCTTTTAAAGCCCTTCCACACCTAGGGCCTCTTAGGAAACACTTTCATGGCCACCAAACCTTCCCTCTGCATTTCAGGTGTGGTGCTGTCCCTTGCACATGCGTGGCTGTTTTTCATTGCTCCTGGGAAGGTGAATGGCCACTGCCCAGATGAAAGGTGGCTAGACTATCTACACTGAGATAAATGTTTGGTCTCTAAGGATGTGACCAGAGTCTAAACTATTCTGAACAAGATCTCTGAAGCTGTGGCTTAACACAGTTGGCAACAGAAAGATTATTTATTATACCACTAAGTACTTGATTTAAAATGCTTTAATTACGAGGTAAACTTAATCTAAACTGGCATCACCACGTCATAACTCATTGGCCAAATCTGGCCCATCAGCTGTCTTTTATCAATAAAGTTTTATTGGAGCACAATGTCATGTGGCTGCATTTGCCCTATAACAGTGGAAGCAAATAGTCCTTCACAGAAAACATTTGCCAACCAGTCTAAGGGCAATCAACTTGATGCTAAACGATTGTGAAATAAACATAGTAGACCACCACAAAACTAATTAGACTGTTTTTGTAGGTAGTCAGTGTCTAAATTATGAGGTGATTAATTATTGCATGTTCCTTGTAGAAAAAAAAAAGTAATGTAAATTCAGCTAACTTCTCCTTTGGCCATCATGCTGATTCTAATCCCTGGCTTCCACCGAAGCAACTGACATGATGTACTTATGCCAGACCACAGTCTTTTCATTCATATCTGTATACACATACTAACAAATAGAATTGTTGTCTTGTTATCCTCATTCTGTTTCTCCATTACACATGATATATAGTGGTCTTGCATGTCCACATAAAATCCTATCTCATTTATCTTAACTGCTTTGAGATATTTCAGTGTATATTTTAAAATTATTTTATTACCTGCATCTATTCCGTGTGTGTGTGTGTATATGTGTGTGTGTGTGTGTGTGTGTGTGTGTGTGTGTGTGTGTGTGTGTATGTGTGTGTATGCCATGGCATGTGTGATGGAGGTCAGAGGATAGCTTGTAGGAGTCAGTTCTGTCTTCAGGCTTGATGGCAAAACACTATTCCCTGCATATGTTCACTATTTCTGGTCCTTACAACCTTCCAGCTGTCCTCTTCTATGAAGATTCCTGAGCCTTGGAGTTGGAGGTGTGATATAGCTGTTCATTTATAGCTGAGCAACCTACTGTATGTTAACCAGTTATGAGTCTATTAATCACCAACTGCAAGAAAGAACCTTCTCTCATAAAGGTTGAAAGATACACTAATCTGTGGGTATAAAGATAAGAACTTAGGGGGCAATTTAATATTGTCTACTTGGCAGAATACTAATCTTGAGTTCCCCTCTGGAGCCTATAACCTAGACAGTCACGGGATTTTTGGCCCAGTTAATGGTACCTAGTATGAATTCTGCCTTGTGAAGTGGACACTAAATCCAATCAGAAAGTTGTTGGTTACTCCCATAATATTCCTGCCATTATTGCACCAATGGTTATAGATTGCCAGGCCAATCTTTATGGTAGCTTGCCTGGTTCAGTTGCAGGGGAGGACCATGGATGACTTCCCTCCCAGGTTGCATGCATAGAACCTATCAGTACTATTACAGCTAGCTAATGGTCAGTACGAGCTTGACTTCTCCATGTCTTATAACTCAAGTATGCAGTATCTGTAGCAATAATCTTGCCATCAAGTTCTGGAGGGAAACAGAATGACAACAGCCTGTAATGTTTACAAAGGATCTATGAAACTACATTGACAACTTGGATAGAGGTGGCCCGAACCTAGCTCTGGGCCTTTTATTTTATAGCCTATGGTGTCTGGGGGAAGGCATTGTCTTTCTCCTTCTCCCATTACAGAGTACCTGCATTTACATTCTTTAATATATTTGTATATTTTAGGAAGCTTCCATAGCACTTGTTTCCTTGTGACTTTTTCAAAGGTCTTTAGTGACAGTTATCCTCCCCCACACCCCCTCCTCTTCCCTGACCTCCCATCTTGCACCCCACTTAACCCTTCCTATTCCATTATTCCCATTTCCTCTTTATACTACTTTGTTCTAACCCCCTTCCTTGAAATCTCTCCTTCATGCCCTCTTACTAATTTTCTGCCTTCTATGTGTACTCCCATTTAAGCACACATATCTAAGGAGTCAGAGCCAGCATCCACATGTGAGAAAGGAAACATCATTTGTCTTCCTGGGTCTGGGTTACTGCATTCAGAATGATAATTTTTAGCTCCATCCATTTACCTACAAATTTCATTTTCCCTTACAGCTAATAATATCTCATTGTGTATCTATACTACATTTTTCTATTCATCAGTTGATAGACATCTAAGCTATTTCCTGGCCATTGTGAATAGAGTAGCAACGAATGTAGATTTTAATTTCCCTGAAAATGAACTGAAGATGGGCATTCTTTTTAAAATATTTAGCTTTACAGCTACATGCCTGTTCTCAAATGTCCATATACACACCATGTATGCAGGTGCCCACAGAGATCAGAAGTCAGGGTGTCCTGAAACTGGGTTACTGGTGGTTGTGAGCGGCCATGTGGGTGCTGGGAACCAAACTCTGGAGCTCTACAAGAGCATCAAGTGCTGTTAACCTCTGAACCTTCCTTTCAAGCACAGCTGAGTGGTGTGGTTTGTTTTCTATAACTCTGGGCCATAATGTTTTTCTTTTCTTTTTTGTAATCTTTATTTTCCTCTGTGCATCCCTGTCTGTCCTGGAACTCACTCTGTAAACCAGGCTGGCCTTGAACTCAGGGACTCATCTACCTCTGCCTCCTGAGTTCTGGGATCACAGGTATGCACCACCATCACCCAGCCCGAGTTTCTTTTTAAGCTTCTTATACACACCCCTAGCTCATCTTTTTTAGTTGTTTAGTATTTTGAGACAGGGTCCTATGTAACCCAGGCTGGCCTCAAACTTTCTACGTAGCTAGGGCTAGCCTTGAATCTCTGACCCTCCTCCCTCTACCTCCTAAATGCTGGCATCACCAGTCCGTGTGGCTCCATGCCCAGCCTTAGCTCATCTCATGTTGAGCCTTTTTCCTCATCTGGAGGAGCATGTTGCTTATACTTGGAGCTAGTGCTTTACTCCAGAGTTGTAAGTTTCCTCTGAGTCTCTTGTTGAACTTGTAGCATCCTTCTATTAGCGGTGTGGTGACTTGATTGACATGGCTTTCTGTTCGGGGAGACTTAGTTGAGGCCTTTTTTTTTTTCCCTAGCCTCTGGGATTATGAAGATATTTTAGCAAAGTTTTCTTTTATCATTTAAAAATAGGTTTGTAGGTCACATGGAATGTATTCTAATGGATTACTCTGCACCGATCATTTGAAGGTCCACGTCTTCCTGACATGTTTGAAGCATTACCTTTATCACACAGTAAGATGTTTTGTCCTCTCAGAGCCTCCCCTGAGCCCATTCCACTATGGATTTCATATTTTCTGATTTTTCTCCTGGAGGTCTATTTTGTTGCAGCTGTTTTATCTGGTTACGGAATTTCTGGATAGGCAGCCATATCTTCTATGTACAGTGAGAAATTACGTTCCTTTGTTTTTTTTAATATAGCTTAATTTTTCCTTACTGCTTTTTCTTGACCTTTATGCATAAAATGAACAACATCCATGGCAATCTTGGATTGGTGTACTGGACCAAATGGTCCATATGCTATACTTCTTTGTTTCGTTTTTTAGATTGCTTTTTATTTTATTTGTATGGCTGTCTTACCCGCATGTATGTCTGTGCACCACGTGTATGCCTGGTGACCTTGGAGGCAGAAGAGGGCATTGAATTCCCTGGAACTGGAATTGCAGATGGTTGTGAGCTGCAATGTGGCTTCTAGGAATCAAACTCAGGTTCCATTAAAGAGCAGCCAGCTCTCTTAGCCACCAAGCCATCTTCCCAGGCCCCGGTATACTATAATTCTAAGGAGCGTTGTACATGAAAATGTAACATTCTTGCCATGTTTCTAACTTTAATTTCATATTGTAAATTCATATCTCCCGGAACCTTCTCTGTAGGATTCCTTGACGTCGTGGCTGACTCCATTTTCCTCTAGAGGACTTCAGTACCTCTAGGACTGATCAGACAGGCGTATAAATTGGAACGAACGCAGGTCAATTTGCTTATGGGCTTGACAGGAATTATCAAAGCAAATGTTTCTTTCTACCCCAGCTGGAGCCACACCAGGAAAGGCTATGAACTGCTGTGTTGGCTTCTGTGGCATCACACTGAGGCAATAACCCCGAGGACACCCTGGTTCACACTCAAGGCCATGACCTGACCTACCATGCCTCCTTAACTAGGGTTCAGCCTCCTGCCTTCCCGTTTCACCACAGGCTCCAGGTCTGGAGGAAAGAACCCTGTCTGTAATGTGCTGGTGATAAAACCTGGATTCTCACTTTACTGAGAAGCTTGTTTGTGTGTCAAGGTCTCTGGGAAATGGCCTGTGTTGAGCTCATAAAGTTCCTGTCTATTCCTCCTGGTTAACCAAGAATTTTAAAGTCCTAAGTAGGTGTCACGATCTAGCAAATGCTTTTTAGCCTCTCTTAGTCTCTCTGTGTTCTTTATGAAGAGGAGAAGGAAAAGACCTCCTCAGCCCTCCTGAGTTCAGAATTGGGACACTTCTGTACCAACAGGCTAACAAGAGAATATTGAGGATGCTTGTGAGTCCACACTCACTCCACAGACAGAAAGCAACTCTACAGAAAGCAGCTCTCTCAAAGCCATGGCTTGGAACTCGGTCTTAAAGAATAGTTCGAAGAAGCAGAATGCAGTAATAAGTACTTTCCTGCAAACCAGCACTTAGGAAGGCAGAGGCAGTGGGTGGGGAGGTGAGGAGGGGAGAATGGCATGAGTTTGAGGCTATCGTGAGCTCATAGACCGACCCTGTCTTAGATTAGAGTTTACAAGCAAAGACTAGGCTTTGTTAGAGTAGTGTCAAGTTTGCAAATGGGATGAACTGAGGGGAAGAGCAGTGGGTTCCCAGAATCTATAGGCCCTACTGGTGACTCTGAGCTGAAGAAGTTTGTGCAGGGTGTGTGTGTGTGTGTGTGTGTGTGTGTGTGTGTGTGTGTGTGTGTGTATGTGTGTGTGTGTGTAGGAGGAAGAAAGGAGTGGAAGAGACCTTTGGTCCCTGTGATTGCTTGCACTGGTTTTAGTGTGCAGGAAAGGGCAGCATCCTCCTGGGTTGCAGCCGCCTTTGCTGCATACTCTCCAGGACCTCAGGAAGAAATATTTTTGAATGGACTCTCTCAGTTAGATGGCTTATCCCAAGGTGGGTGGAAACAGAAATGGCCCAGTAGTCACTAGGACATTCAGAAGGGAGACCCTTGATTTCCTCCTGAAAAAGAGTAGAAATCCAGAGACAGAATGGTATTGGTTCACTTGATGGGGCTGTGGTGATCTGTACTCAGTCTCAGAGCCACTCCAGGTGTGGGTGCAGGCACCGGGATATAAATGAGACCTTGTTTGCACATGGGACATTCCACAAGGTCTGTTTGAAGGAGGCTGGGAAAACACCCTGCTTCCTAGACCCTGCTCACCCACCCACCCACCCATCACACACTCCTCCTGCACTCCTGGGGCATGTGGAGGAATTTCCCTCTGGTCCACAAGACAGAGAAGCAAATCCAAATCTATGGGTGCACAACTCTCAGTCTCTCTGAGCCCCACACAAGGAGGCAAGGTATGATATAAATATGGGTGTTGTGGCTCTACACATATCCATGAAAGACAGGCACTAAATCAAAGTTCAGTGTTCTGCTAGACACTGGACAGGGGTACGGGGTGTACTTGTCCTGACAACCATGCCAGCTTTCCCCTCTGTCCAGGCAGAGTCACAAGCTTTTTGACCTCTCACATCTGTTGACTGAGTCCGGGAAGCACAAAGGCCAACTTTCATTGATAGCAGCTGAACTGTTTGAATGACTTGGGTTTGCTATTTAAATGTCCCGTGGAGGTGGCCTCTATGCCAGGGGTGGGGGGATGGGGATGGCATTCTGTTTGCAATACTTAAACCATTTCAAAACAGTCTTACCTCCATGAACTATGTGGCAGTCTATCCATATATAGTCCAGAATAATGAGATAAAGGGGGAAACAACAGGTCCAGCAGCGTACTGTCTTCATTAAACCAGACCCATCCCAGAGTCCCTCAGTTTTTCTCATTCCTTGCTCTGCTCCTCTGGGGATAAACCCTGCTCTGCATCTCTACATGAATTCATGATTTTTGTTGTTGTTGTTGAGATTTTTATTTATTATGTATATAACATTCTGCCTCCATATATGCCTGCACACCAGAAGAGGGCACCAGATCTCATTATGGATGGCTGTGAGCCATCATGTGGTTGCTGGGAATTAAACTCAGGACCTCTGGAAGAGCAGGCAGTGCTCTTAATCTCTGAGTCATCTCTCCAGCCTGAAGTCATGATTTTGAAATAATTTTGTAAACAGCAAAAGCTTATGTAAAGGTTAACTAATACATTTACTAATCTTCTCCTTCTGTTGGACTTAGCTGGTAGCTGGGTAATTTCACAAGCTCTGCTTCCCAGCTTTGGTCTTCTAATATTTTCCCTTTGCTTTTTTTTTTTTTTTTTTCTTTACACTCTTTGCTTTTCCGTCATGTATACATGCTCTGTCATGTATACATGTATCTGTACATCTGGTGTCTCCAATAGTCCCAAGGTAAGGGACCACGTGGGAGAGCATAGCAGGTTCCATAGCAGGTGAGGGTGTCCAAGGCGGTGAGGCAGAGGGAACAATATGCCAAGAAGATAAATAAGTTTATTTACAAAGGAGAGTGAGGGAGAAGGGAAGAGACATAGAGGCACCCTGAACAGAAGAGGAGAGAGGGGAATGGAGAGTGGTGAGAGAAGAAGCGGTGGGGGAGGTGTAGCTTGTGGCCAACGAAAGCAGGAGAAGGAGCAAAAGAGAGCATAAATGGGCAGGGGTCTGACTTTAAAGGGGTCCTTTACACCTACCTGCAGACTAGTACTCCTGGAACCCTGGGCTGACCAGAGTACTGCCTGAGTGCATTCTGCCAGGTAACGGGCAGGCCAGCGAAATGCCTGAATCCTTACATCAGCCATGACCCATGTGGAGACCAGTATCCTCATGGGGAAAGGACTGTTTCTTTGTATACTGGCTTTAAAGACTAGTTACAAAGTGAGTGGTTTTGCATCTCTATTGAAAGATGTCCTATCAGAGCGGTCATCTCCTTCACACCGTTTTGTTTTTTTTTTTTTTTTTTTTGTTTTTTGTTTTTTTGGTTTTTTTTGTGCACTGCTGATTTTGGGTTCTGTTATCTGGGTTTCTGAGGTCCTTCTTTTTCTCCCAGAATGGCAGCCAGGCCAGCACTATCAGTGTCACAGGGAGCCTGTCAGAGTCCAGAGCCCAGACCAGATGAGAAGCTCCCAGGGGACTGAGAGTTAACTACAGCTAGAAGAGCACCCCTGGGGGTTAGCCCAGCTTTGGATTATTACAAACAGTGGGGATAAGGAAACAGTTGTTAAGAAGGAAGGTGGAAAATCTCATTCGAGACTGCGGCCTCACAGGGTTCCTGGCACAGCTCAAAATCCACGCCACTCAGATCTAGCTGGCTGAATGGAGCGGACTGCCTGTAGATACCACATTCTCTGCACTTCATCTCCCAGCCTCCTGGCCTCCCTGACCTCTTTTTCCCCCCCACTGTGTTCTGGTCAACTCCGTGCACAAGGCAGGGTACTTAAAATCAGGTTAATATCTAGATTTCCTTTTCTTGTAAAAGCCTTTAAATGCTTGATCAACGTTTGTTTTGCATTTTTTTTTTACATTTTAAATAGAGTTAAATACTAATAACTTTTTATTATAATTTTTTTTAGCAATGCTAAGTTTGAATTCAGAGTCTCATCCATGGTAGGAAAGCATTCTACACAAAGCCACATCCTCAGCCTCTTAACTAATTTCTTAAATTAATTTTCTTCTTTGGCCATTTCATATGTGCATATAACGTACTGACTACTCTCTCTCCCCCAACCTCTTTTATTTACTCCTATGCTCAGCAACCCCCTTCCTCACCCCTTCCAATCCCTTTCCCAGACTCATGTCTTTTGGGTTTTGCATTGTGGTCCATTTAATTTAACCAGGGCTATCCTATTTAGCCATGAGATTGGAACTCTCCTCTGGAGCCTGGTGGAGTCATCAGGGTACACAAACTGAGGGCAATGACTTCCCTCTCCTAGTACCTGCCCTCAATTATTTTTGAGTTTGTGGCTTAGTAATGATAAGAATATCGACCCTGTTGTTTGTGCAAACCATCTCCAGACCTGCTTCATTCTATGGCACTGAATCTCTGTGCCTATAAAGCACAGTAAGTAATTCTGCTATTCAGTTTTGTTGAGGACTACAATAGTGTTTTTATAGTGGTTGTGCCATTTTTCTAAATTTTATTTATTTGGTTTTTCCAGACAGGGTTTCTTTGTGTAGCTCTTGTAGACCAGGCTGACTTTGAACTCACAGAGATCCTTCTGCTTCTGCCTCCCGAGTGCTGGGATTAAAGGTGTGTGCCACCACTGCCCAGGTCTGGCTGTACCATTTTGCATACCAGCAGCAGAGCACAAGGACCCTGTTTCCTCCAGATCATTGCCAGTGCCTTTCATTTGTTGCCTTGGAGATGGCTGCCACCCTAATGAATGTGAAGCCTTATCTCACTATGATTTTGATTTGCATTTTTCTAATGCTTAATAAGGTTGGACTTCTTTTCAGGTCCTTTTCGGCAAGTAATGCACTTTTAGTTTTTTAGAAAAAGATGTGCCATGTGCTTTATGAGGAGCATAATCATTTCTTCTGTGCAATTTCCAGCAACTTGGGAGACATGATTAAGCGATTAGATAACATTCCACTCACTTCCTGCAAATGGCTCTGGGACACATATTATTGTGTTTGCTCTGTCTTCTGCTTGCAGCTGGTTGTCCTTTTGGAAGTTGGTTGGAGTAACCCTGTGTGACAGCACATAAGCATCCCCAACATACTATAGAGCCTAGTGTTTAATCTTCACTCGACACAATGACAGCTCTGTAGGATAACAAACAGTTTACCAGTTCTTTTTCACTTTTTATTAATTTCCCCAATGTTTTATATAATGACTTTTGAGTATGGCAACCCGGAGTTACAGTCAAAACAGTCAGCCCTTTAATGGGGTTCTGTCCACATGTGTGTCTGATGTCCAGACTCAGCAGGACAGCAGTTGAATGAGTCAGTGGGCCACTTGTTCAGGGGACAATCCTGCCACTCCTTGACAGCTCCAAAAAGCCTGCAGATACTTCCTTCAGGAGCCTGACCCTGCCCTCTGCTAAGCAGTCTCCTGCAAGTTCAGGCTGGGCAGTTTGAAATAGTCTCCTAAACAGGGCCAGAGGGAGCTGTGCACACTCACATGACACCACTGTCTCTTCACTGTAATCATCTTCTTCTAATAGGGTCAGAGAGGAAGTTACTCTTTTGTCTTTCCTTGGTCATTATCCTCAGAAGAGGTCAACCGATGGGCCCCTTCTCCAAGCACCGTTCTTCCTGTCCCACCCTGCTTCTGTCCTGCTTTTCCTACCTGAAGTGTGAGTGGCCTCCGTCCTTGCCAGGAAGGTGGGACTCAGGAGCAATGGTGCTGCAGAGACAGAATACAGGGTCCCTTGTCGGTCCCACCAGTGGGGACTTCCTTCTGCAGAATCCTTGCTATCTGCAACTTCAAATTGGCATACCTTCCTTGAGTCATGTCTCTGTCTTGCATGTTAAAAGCCAGCAACTTCAGCACTGACTCTTTCTTTAGGATTGCTCTTTCTGTAGCCAAACCCTCATTTTCTCTGATTTTAAGGTTCCTGAAACAAAGCAAAATACTGCAATCCCTGTCTCTAGGTCCCTGACTTTTGCACAGACCCTTTGGCTGTAGTAGGAAACACATTCACATGCCCTGAGCTTGGGATGCTGCTGTCTTTGGGAACCACTATGTGCTTATCTGAAGGGCCCACACGAACTAGTACGCTACATGACTAATTTAAGTGTTGTATGATTTTTCAGGTTTTGTAAATTTGACCCCTAATACTCATAATTTCTTTTCTCGTTTTCCCCCCTTCATAAATGAATATTCTCTTTGGTGCCTGTATTTGTACTTGTAATCTTCCATTCCTTTTATAGTTTACTGGTTTATTTTATGGGTTTTTGTTTTGTCCTGTTTTTCGATACAGAGACCAAGACAGGATCTCTCTCTTGCTATGTATCTCAGGGTTTTTGGAATGCTCAATGTAGACTAAACTAGCCTCCGACCCATAACCCCTGTTCCATCAGCATCCTGAGTGCTGCTAAAATTATAGGACTGAGCTGCCTGCCAAGCCAGCTTGGTATTGTTTTCCTTGGGTGGGATACAAGCTGCCAGGGCACACAAAGAATTTTACCTCCCAAATACCACTGACTCAGGCTTCTGGCTTCTGGCTGGTGTGGTAAGTGTGCAGGCCAGCAAGGGCCCCGGGGAAGAGTGAATTCAGCAAGCTTCTTTGGTGAACCTCCTTTGTGTGTGCTCCCAAAGACCCCTGGGCAGACAGGCTCTTAGGGGTACCCCTGATAACAGACCAAAGCCAGCCCAGCCTTCTGTTACCAGGTGTGGGGGCAGGGCGAATGAGCACTGTGAAGTCCCTGAGGATTATGCTATCAGCATAGTTTTGGCAGAGACCATGACTTGTGCTGGTTGCCCAGGCAGCTGTTTCTCCCTCATTTACTGTGCCCAAACTGCAACTTGTGGCCATTTTCTGATTCTTCCCAGGCCTCTGCACCAGCCAGCTGCCTCTTGGCCTTGTGCAACCTTAAGGAATTCATTCAACATCATGGTTTCTCTTAGACCTCATACCGTCTTGGCTGACCTGGACCTCACTCTATAGATCAGGCTGATCTCAGACTCACAGAGGTCTGCCTGCTGCTGCCTCCTGAGTGCTGGGATTAAAGTTTTATGCCATTAGGCTGCTCTCCTGTCTCTTAAGACGCACACACACACACACACACACACACACACACACACACACACACCCACACCTTAGCACTATCTGAGCATCTAATCTCCAGGAGTTTCATCCTGTTCCTTGTCTCTTTCTAGTTCACTTTCCTGCGTTTTACTCCCTTAGTTTTCTCTGTCTCTGCCTGCACTGAGTGACCAACCTCCTCTCCATAGGCCATTCCTTGTCCAGGCTTTCAGCCTTCCTTTCCTATCTAACAGGAACTCGCTATTCACCCTTTCTCTCTGGCAAACATCCCACCTAATCTAAACATCTTCTTTCTTGCTCCAAAGACCCTACTTCCATTGCTGCCTATGGGCATTAGTAGCATGGCTCACCTTTGTTCTTCAGCACTTTCAATCAGTTAGCTCCAAAGGTTATCTGTGGAGTTCCCCCCCCCACCCCCGTTCAGCTTTCCCAGGACTCAAAGTCTCCTCTAATGACTTTAGAAGAGACTTCTCCACCTGTCTGTCTGTCTCTCTCTGTCTCTCTGTCTGTCTTTCTGTCTGTCTCTCTGTCTCTCTGTCTCTCTCTCTCTCTGTCTCTCTGTCTCTCTCTCTCTCTCCCTCTCCCTCTCCCCCTCCCCCTCCTGGACTATTGAGTCATCTGGGATCATTTAAACATTCACACAGATGTGTGGCACGCTGTGGCATAATCTCTGTGGGTTAGCATACCTCAGGTCCCTGGAATTACATCACGGTCTCGCTGGCCCAAAGCTGAATCTGAACTTCCTCTGAGGGTCCTTCCCAAGAATAGTACCCTGCAGGGTCCCTGCACTGAGCTGTTTTCTAACCCACTGTCCCTCTCTGTTGGCCATGCCTACAGGAACTTCAGTTCTAATCCCCCAAGATGACTCCCACAGGCGTTTTCCCAAGCCTGCCAGGGCTTCACCTGGGTGCCTATACTTACAGCCCCTTTCTCTCCTCTCCTCTCCTCTCACTCCGGGAGAGTTTCTTTCTAAAGCAGAAATTTAGCTCCATTGTCCCTTGAAATTAATCAGGCCTCCTCAAATCCAAGTTTATCTTGTCTGAGGAGCAAGCTGGGCTTTTGAGCAACAGTCTCTGGAGCAGCACACGCTCTTCGTCCTCATGCCCGCACTCGCCAGACTCTGCCAACAGCCTCTGTTTTGTCATGTGGAAACAGTGCCTGAGAAGCCGTGCGTGCGTGCAGTGAGCAGTCAAACAGCCATGGAAAGGCGGGGCTCATTTGATCTCCACCCTCAGGAAGCTGAAAACAAAGTCCTCTGACTGCTGGGTCCCATGGTAAATTTGTGTTTACCATTTCTCATCACTCACACCCCTGCCAGCAGCATGAGGCTCAGTGTCCCCACATGTCACCTACACCTGTCTCTGGGATTGTTGTCACTCCTGGGTGTTGTATTTCTTTGTGGTTTTGAACTGTATCGCTCTAACAGTGCCCTCGAGTGTGCTTGTGTGTTCCTTCATCTCCCAGGTAGAAGTTGGCTCCCCATTAAGGTCTGTCATCTATTTTGAAAATATTTTTGTAAATGATGTCAGGTAAGGGTTTATGTTCATTTTTTTTTTTTCTGTGCATGAAATTCCAGTTTTCCTGGTGCCATTTTGAAAGGTTATTCATTCCTCCATTGAGCTGCCTTGTGTATCTGTCAGACACTGACCTCAATTCTGATGTATCACACTCTATGCTGATTTATGCCAATATCAGTGTTTGGGCAATGGGGGCTTTGTAACAATTTTTATAATTTAAAAAGTACATGTCTAAATGTGTCCTTTTAAAACATTATTTTCATGGTTCTGGGCATTAATACTGGGTATTAATAGAATTCAATTCTCCACTGAAATTTTTTTCAACTTTATTTTTGTCCAATTTATTTATTTATTTTTGTTGTTATTCATCATTGTTGTTTTTAAGTTTTTACTATTTCAATATTTTGGTCCAGTGTAGGCTTGATTTTTTAAAATTACTTTTTACTGAAAAGTTTTTAAAAATATATTTTGATCATGTTTTCCCCATCCTCCAACTCTTCCCAGATCCTCCCTATCCACCCAAATTTATATTCTTTCTCTCTTACTCTGTCAAAAAACACTAATACAAAAGTCAAAACAAACAAATAAAAGACAAGACAAAAACAAAACAAAAATGAAACAAACATTGTTTTCTTTATTTATGTGAGTATTGTGCCTGCATGTATGTTCTATACCATGTGTATGCCTGATACCTGCAGAAGTCTGAGCAGGACATCAGATCCCCTGGAACTGAAATTAAAGATGGTAGTTAGTGACCATGTGGGTATGGATGCTGGAAACTGGATCTGGGTCCTGAGCAAGAGAAGCAGGCACTCTTAACTGCTGAGCCCTCCCTCCAGCCCCAACTGCTTATCTTCAAATAATTGTCAGTATTACAAGAAGAAGGGTGTCTTAGTTAGGGTTTCTATTGCTGTGAAGAGACTCCATGACCACAGCACCATGGCAATTCTCATAAAGGAAAACATTTAGTTGGGGCTGACTTACAATTTCAGGGGTTTAGTCTATTATCGTCATGGTGGGAAGCATGGTGGTGTGCAGGCAGACATGATGCTGGAGACAGAGCTAAGAGTTCTACATTCCGATTTCCAGGCAGCAGGAAGAAACTGTGAGCCAATGGCCTGGCTTGAGCATCTGAGGCCTCAAAGCCAGCCTCTAGTGACACACTTCCTCCAACTATTCCAACAAGGCCACCCCTCCTAATAGTGCCACTCCCAATGGAGGCCATTTTCCTTTCAAACCACCACAGAAGGGAAACACTGCAGATAGGAAAAGAGCAGCTGCCTCTTTCTTTAAGGTCTCTTGAGGCTTGTAAACATGGATTTTCTGTGTGCTATGAAGTTGGCATTTTCAGTAAAGTAATCCCCAATATATGCCTTCAAAATGGATGAAAATCTATTCATAGAACCCTAACTTGGATTTCATTTAAAAAATGTTCATTGTTCTTAGGTTACCCCCAAACAAGTTAGATGACTATTTAACCATGACTAAAGGGCTTGAAAGTTACTGATGAACTTGCTGCTAAGGTTCCTGCTGCTCCACTGGCCCTGGGCCTCCTGCAGGTTCATTAGGCACCTAGCTCAAGGCCCATGCTAAGTGCTGTTCACTGTAAGGCTCTTCAGAGAGAGCAAGCCAAAGTCTAGCTGGAGCTTTTCTGTGTCTTGGCAGTCACTCCCAAATAACCACACAGAAACTTACTAATTATAAATGCTCAACTGATAGCTCAGGCATATTACTAACTAGCTCTTCCAAGTTATGTGACCCCATTCATATTAATCTACACTCAGCTACATGACATTACCTCTCTTTCATCTTGTACCTCCTGGTTCCTCTCCATGTCTCACTGGCAACCCCTCTGACTCTACCCTCCTTCCCAGAATTCTCTCTGCCTCAAAAATCTTGCCTCGCCATCAGCCAATCAGCTTTTTATTAACAACGAGATCAATACATATTTACAGTGTGGGAAGATTGTTCCACAGCACCGAAGCTGGTAGTATTAGGGATTTAGCAGTGAAAGCCTCCACTGATGAGAAACAAAGGAAAATACCTCTAACATGAACAGAGTAAGACACTAAAGCTCAGAAGTCAGAATCGGCAGGACATGGTGTGATGGTAAGAATGGCTCCCATAGGTTCATATAGTGGAATGCTTGGTCATCAGGGAGTGGCACTACTTGAGAAGGAGTAGGAGGTATGGCCTTGTTGGAGGAAGTGTGTCAGCTGGGAGTGAACTTTGGGGTTTCAAATGCTTAAGCCAGGCTCATTGACACTCTCTCCTTGCTGCCTTTGGATTCAGATACAGAACTCTCAGCTACCATGCCTGCCTGCATTCCCCCATGTTCCCTGCCATGATGATAATAGACTCACCCTCTGATAAAGCAAGTCACAATCAAATGCTTTCCTCTATAGGAGTTTTCGTGGTCATAGTGTCTGTCTTAGTTAGGGTTTCTATTGCTGTGGAAAGACACCATAACCACAGTAACTCTTATAAAGAAAACATTTAATTGGATGGCTCCTTTACAGTTTCATAGTTTTGGTCCATTATCATCACGGCAAGCATGGCAACATGCAAGCAGATGTGGAAGTCAACTGTGACACCAGCAAAAGAGACTTCAAACCCCACCCCCCACAGTGACACACTTCCTTTAACAAGGCCACACCTACTTCAAGAAGGCCACACCTCCCCCTAGTGCCACTTCCTATGAGCTTAAGGGGGCTGATTACATTCAAATTTTCACAGTGTCTCTTTGCAGCAATAGAACACTGACTAAGACACAGGAATAAAGCCCAGGAAAACAAGTTCTTTTCAACACAGGCCATCTGGTTACAAAAGCCTCTGCTTGTAAACATATTGTGTGGCTTTTTATCATGGGTATTGGTTTTGCGAGGCTGTATGCACATGAGTTTTGTGCATATATATTTTGAATCGTGCTAGCTTCTTGACTGACTGTTTCCTCCATCACTACTTTACCTCTTCTGACCAGTTTTGGCTTGAAGTTTATTTTGTTAGAACAGTGATGCTTGCTTACTGATTCCCTTTGCTTAGAACACTCTAAGGCAGTGTTGATGATGAAGTAGGTTTCTTGTAAACAGCAAAACGTTGGGTGCTGTTTTCTAGTTCATTCTGCTAGTCGGTGTCTTTTGATTGGGAAACTGAGACCATTAATTGAGAATGGCTACTGAAAGGTGTGAATTTAATTATCACCTTGCTGACTTTGTAGTGTTTTCTTAGGCCTCTTATGCTTAATATCTGTCCCCGTACCATTTATTTGTTCCCTTAGGTCTCTTGGATGTTGCTGTTATTTTTTTCTCCCTTCACTCTCAATCTGAAGTATTCCTTCCAGTACCTTCTGTAGGGATGGTTTGGTGATCATTAATCTTTTTATCCTCTTTTTATCATGAGAATTTTTCTCTCCTCTTCAATTATGACTGATAACTTTGCTGCACATACTAACCTGGGTTTGCATCTGTGTCCTTTCAGAGCCAGAAATACATTGCTCTAAGGCCTTCTTGGCTTTTAAAGCTTCCTTTGAAAAGTCAGCTGTGAAAAATGGTGATGTGATCTGTGTTTGAGGCTGATGTGAGAATGCTCACATCTAGCCACATCCACTCATGACCCTCATCCCCATGTACCTCTGTGTGTGTGTGTGTGTGTGTGTGTGTGTGTGTGTGTGTGTGAATATATATTGTGTTCCCTTTGGTGTGAGTCCCCAGTGAGTGCTCTCACTCACAGGAACATGCCCACCAGGACACAACTGCTTCTATTTTCCTGTATGAAGTGGTTGGTACCACTCAAGTGTCCAAACGAGAGACTCTCTGTCTTAATAAGCCTCCCTGCAGGATGGAGTGTTTCAATCTCAGACAAAGCTGCTGCAGAATTACCTGAGACAAATTCAAATACTAGCAACACTGTCTTCTAGAAGCGACTCTTGCAAGTTATCATGGCACTTTATAATTGTAAAAGTCTCTGGGTTTCAGCAGTAAGTCTGTAGGAGTCCTTAGAGGATTCCAGAAATGTCTAGCAATTGATAGTCATGTTTGAACAAAGTAACTTATTGCATATGCTTAACAGTATGCTGCCAGCTGAGTCTGTTGCTAGCTTATTACATTATCTGTCATTTTTCTAAAATGTATCAAGATTTAAAATGAGACCTTTATTTTATGGTAAAAAGGTTTCTTTAAAAAAAAAATGAAAAAGCTGTTGACCTTTCTTTCATAGCTTCCAATACACTGTTTTAGTTTCATGCTGTTTCATGTTTTAACTACAATATGATGTGAGGTGTTTCTGTAGGCCTCATACCTGGACATAGAGGTTAATTTTCTTCCATTGACTTAGTTAATTTTCTTCTATGATTTTATTGAAAATACTTTTTCTGCCTTTGGCATGGAATTTTTCTGTATCCATAATCCAAAACGTTGGTCTTATCATGGTGTCCCAGTGATCTTGTATGTTCCATTCATGTATTGTATTTTGCTTTTTTTTTTTTTTAATGTATATTGGTGTTATGCCTGCAGGTTTGTCTGTGTGAGGAGGTCAGATGCCCTGAAACTGGAATTACAGATAACTATAAGCTGCCATGTGGATGCTGGGAATTGAACCTGGATCCTTCAGAAGAGCAGTCACTGCTCTCAACTGCTGAGCCATATCTCCAGCCCCTATATTTTGACTTTCAAAATTTTCATTATCTTTGGTGATTCAATTCCTGTCTCTTGTTGTTAATTCTTGGTATTCTGACTTCCATGTGATCTATTTTATTGTTGAGACTTTCCATTACACTTGCGTTTAACTCATTCAATTTTTCATTCCCAGCTTCATTTCATCTAGGGTTTTCCTTACCATTTCTACCTATTTATTGAACTCTGTTTTCATATCCTGAGATGTCTTCATTCATCCATGTTTGCTTGTGTTCTTTTGAATTTATTCAGGAATTTACTCCTGTCCTCTTCAATTTCATTCTGGTGTCTTTGAATTCTTGCAAAAATATTTACAACTGTTCTTTTACACTCCATGTCTAGAATCTCATTTATTGAAGATTCTTACTATTCCTTTGGAGAGACACTATGTCTTAGGTTTTCATGTTGCCTATGGTTTTACAATCCAAGTTATGCAGCCTTCACTTTGTGACTCATGGTATGGGATTCTGGTCCTCCTATGTTTTGTGTTTGAGTCTTTGCTTAATATTGATTGGGTAGGCTCAGTTGGGACATTTGGAGTTCAGTCTTGGGGTCGTTTGATACTGACTCTTTGGTGGGGGTGGATCCCAGATTGAATAGGGCAAGTGTGTCCTCCAACGTCACAGGCGGGTACTGTGTGTAAGTTGGACAGAGTCATGGGTTGCCAGGGTTGCAAAGACTGTGGCCTCTGACCTGAAATATGAGCAGATGCTTTAAGCAGGTCCTGAGTTGCTGAGAGCTGGGTCACAAGAAGTGCTAGGGCCTCTAATCTGAGGAGTAGGCTGATGTGCAATACTAGTCCCAAAAGGGCTGAGACACAGGTGGCAAAGGGCGATGAGGTATGACTTCTGACGTGGAGAGCAGGAAGATGTTCTACACTGGTGATGAGAAGGTTAGAGTATTGGAGTGGGGGTGCAGGTGTGGTCTCTAATCTGAGCACTTAGCTCTGTTCAGATACTGAAATGATGGTGTATACCATACCAGAGGTGCAACTTCGGGCGCAAGCTCTGCTTTAGGTTCCGAGACACTGTGTGGCCAGCTTTGCATGTGGCCTGAGATGTTGCAGGTTGGGAATGCCAGAGGAGAGAAGATGTAGTCTCAGACCTGGGGAGTAGGTGCCAAATGGGTCCTGGGTCACTGGGTGTTAGGATAGTGGAAGGATGTGACCTGTATCCTAGGGGGTGAGCACCACTCAGGTCCTGATGCTCTTGGAACAGGTTCCATGTAGATTCTGAAGCATTTGTGGTTAAGCCACTGGAAGAAGGGAGATGCAGCTCTAATCTCAGTCCTGAGATACAGGGTGGTGAGTTTTATGTGGGTCCCGAAGGGCTGGAGGTCCTGGTGATGCAATGAGGAAGATGGAACTTCTGGTCTGAGATGCTGGGAGTTGGGGTGACTAAGGAAAGGAGAAGTAGCCTCTAACCTGGGGTGTGAACTCTGCTCTGATCCTATAATGCTGAGAACCAGCTCCATCCAATGCTGGCAGGAAGGAGAAATGACCTCTTACCTGCAAATCAGTCTCCACTGCGCTCCTGAGGTACTGGGGACAGATTCCATGTCCATTGTGAGAGGCCATGATTAGGATGCCAGAGGAAGGTGATGTGGTCTCAAACCTGGCCAGGTAGCTCCAGTGAGCTCTGTGGTACTGGGGAGTGAGTTCCAAACCTGCTCCTTAAATGCTGGGGGTTAGGATGGTGTGTGTGTGTGTGTGTGTGTGTGTGTGTGTGTGTGTGTGTGTGTGTGTATGTGATCTCTAGGGAGAGAATGCCTTTCAGGTCCCCCCAGGCACTGGAGATCATAAGCCTCCTTTGGAAAAAAAGTCTATTCAGATAATTTACACAGACCCCCATCCCCCACCACCCCCTTTGTGTTTGTAAACGGAGGCATGTGCCACACATGTGCCATTGCACCAGGCTCTTTTTCTCCTTGTGCCTGCTGTTTAACTTTTGGGTTGTTTTGTGGTGTGTTCTTTATCTAGTCTGGATATCAACCCACTGCCGGATAAAAAGTCTGCAAATATTCTCTCCTCTTCTGAAAAGTTTCTTTTCTGCCCCCTGCCCTCTGCCCCTGGCTTCAAGGAGGAAGAGGAAGAGGAGAACCCTCATCCTCCTTGGCTTATCATCCAGAATATGTCAGATAGGCTGGGGAATCTGAACCGCTCGCTTTGGGAGAGGGGGACCCTATTTACTCAGGAAACTGCCCATCTGACTCAGCTGAATTGGGCAATAGGTGACTGCACCGCCTCACGGTTAATTGGTCTTTGTGCAGTGACACAAACCTAGAGACCCCTGGGAAGAAGGAACTGTTAGGTCAGGCAGGACTAAGGGATGTGACTTGGACACGAAAAAAGACGGTTTAGTGGGTTGAAAGGGAACTTAGAGGAAGGAGCCGGTCAGTTCAGTTCCTAGAAACCAACCGCGGTAGGTATGTTGATCTTAACAGAGAGGCTTCCAGGATCCTAACAGCCCACAGGTGTTATTAGTCAAGCCAGTTTTCCGGGTCTTGATTTTCTCCGCCAGCCTGAGGCTACCAGGTGTTTAACCCTCCAGGAAGCTCACAAGATGAATTGCTTGCATCAGATTAGCCTGTAGGACATTTTCCTTATTGTTAAATGACGTGGGGGCGGGGCTATGTTAAAAAAAAAAAAAAAAAAAAGGCGGCTGGCTGTGCGCCTGGGAGCCAGTCGGGTCCTTCCTGGAGCTCCTGCCCTGACCTCCCCTAATGATGGGACTGTAACATGTACAACGAAATAAACACTGTCCATAATTTGCAAAAGATTAATCAGCTAAAATTCTCCCGACCCCGGCAGGGGCGGGGGAGGGGGGCGGGACTGCGACAGTAAAAATTTAGTATTTTCTAAGTCACAGTGATGTGACAGCAATGTAGCCCTCTGTCAGTTCTTGATGCTCTTACCAGAGGAAGCCAGAACACGAGACAATTAACCAAAGCCACCCTACACGAGTGTCTTCCAAGTCTGTTGTCTTAAGAGAACAAGGAAGCGTGGGTAGGAAGGAGCAGAGCAAATGTCAATTTATTTAAGAAAGAGTGGAAGAGGTCGCAAGGCTGCAGTATTACCGTGCTGTCCCTCCCAGTGGTCCCTAACGACTCATAGAAACTGGGGTAATTTTTTATGAGGTTGTCCATTTTTGAGTTTGCCGAGTTTGCCGAGGGCAGAGCCAGTAAATGGCCTCCACTCCCCTCTGTAGGTGTCCTTGGTTAGTCAGAGAAGTCATTGTGCACTCCTTATAAAGCCAGGGAGTGGCCACTCATCATGGCCACCTTCATCCACTCCCTTTGCCAACTCTTACTCATCTTGTAGACTCTTCACTGAGTCACTTCCTATGTGATTAGCTCATGTTTTACCATGGCACCTGCCCTCACTTCCTGTGGAAAACCCGCTGTCCATCTCAGCCACCGAGATGTACTCAATGTCTTTGCATCTCCGTGTCCTGTGTTAGTTGACAGAGCCCAGTGACTCAAAAGAACCTCAAAGACCAACACACTTAACCTTCTCTATCATATGGCAGCTGCCTCACTGGTTCAAAGGAAATTCCAAATAGACAAAATTTGCCTTCCAAATGGCATAATAGCCCACATGACTCGATAAATCACCAAGTAGTTCAGAGGAACCCCCAGGCCAAATGGAAGGCAAAGACCAAGGTAGACTGATCAGAGAGACCTTAGCAAGGATCAGTATTTCTTGAGAGTTAAACCAGAGTCCAGACATTTATTTATTTTCCTGCTAACAGAATGAGTAGTAGAGCAGCTGACACTGGCTGAGTAGAAAGATTTTCAAAAGAGAAGGGATTCTTACATCGTGATCCTGGCATTTTCCTGTCCCAACCACCTACTCCCCATCTGGACAGCTGCTTCCAAATTACCACACGGAGACTTAGTATTATTTATAAATGCTCAGCCAATAGCTCAGGCTTGTTACTAGGTAACTCTTACATTTAAATTAACCCATATTTCTATTTATGCTTTGCCATGTGGCTCATGGCTTGCTACTTCATTTTCTACACATCCTTTTTGCTCAGCAACTGCTTAGTGTTTTCTCTGACTCTGCCTTCTTCCTTCCAGAGTCCTCAGTTTCTGGCTCTCCCACCTATACTTCGTGACTGGTCACCGGGCTGTCAGCTTTTTATTAACCAATGAGAGTAATACTTATTTACAGTGCACAAAAGGATTATTCCACAGCCACTCTCACTGTCTGTTCCCTTGGTATTCAATTGAAAACCTTCTCTGTTGGGGTACCCTTTTCTCTTTGTACAGTTCTGGGCTACACCACACCTAAAAGGCCATCTTCCTCCCAAGGCCCAGAAGTAATATGGAATGCTAGTCTTTCCCATGAGTTGTTCCCCTTTCCAGCCTATGGCCAACTCATGACTTCCCCCAGTTCATTCAGTGACTCCATAATCTAATCCAGACAGCTTCTCCTTTCTTCATTTATCAGCCCCCCTCCCATAATAGCCTTCTTTCCATTGTTCTGGTTTAAGTGTTCTGCCTACTGTGTATATGAATGTTACATCTTTCTTAACAACAATTTAAATAATCATCTACAACGTGGGGTGTCAGGTCCAGCACCAAACCCAAAGGGGAGCCTTGCTCAAAAGGAGCTGCTGCCAGCATTGCCCCTGAACAAAATCTCAACCCCGTGTCTTTTCAGTTCTAGTCCAAGACACACAGATGCAAACCTGGAGATGAGATCTGAAGAAAGCTGGAGCCATGTTGACCTTGTACGATGCCAGGAAGCAGATTCTGTCTCAGAAAAGTCCATCATCAATGTAGACGAAGAAGATGGTGGCCTGCAAATCTGCCGTGTATGTGGGGACAAGGCCAACGGCTATCACTTCAATGTCATGACGTGTGAAGGATGCAAGGGGTTTTTCAGGTATGATTATCTACCATCATTAGCACACTGGGTCAAATCTAACGGGTTTTTCCATGAACTGGTTGAGTGATGTCTCAAGGCCTCAGCTTGATCAGATGTCTAGGGTCAATGCATGGGCTAATGGGCCACCCAAATGCTTTCTAAATGCTTCAAGACATACATGTAAACTTTAGAAGAATCCTCATCTTCAAATCTTCCTCCATCTATGACCCAGGAAAGGATCATTTCCATCAAGATCACTTTTTTCCTCTCTGTATTCTTGAGTAAAATAAAATGGCAGTAAAAGGTAGGGGAAAAAAAGAAAAAAAAGAAAAGGCAAGTATTCAAATGACTTATGTTAGTTGTTAAGAAAAATATGTCATGAAATAAATCAAAACTGAGATAATTCCTTCTAGAAACAGATTTTTAGAAAAGACCAAAATTAAAAAAACAAAACAGCCTCATGTAAAAGAGAAAAAATAATCTACTTTACAGTATGTTAGGTCTGGACAAAAGGGAATCATTGTCAGGCGAAGGACAGAAAGACCAGTGACAGCTCAGCAAAGCTACCTTCTGCACAGGGACTGAGATCCAAGGTGGGAGGAAAGACAAGAAGCAGGATGTGAAGAAAGAGCTCCAGTTCACCTGAAGGAAGGCAAAGGGTTTGTGGTTCTCACCTCAAGGCCGCACTAGGGACATTCAAACATTCCGAAGGCAGACAGATGTTGTGTAACTTCCTGGAAAGACATCAACAAACATCTATTCACTACAGATAGGCTGTCAACAATACACCTGGAAATTATTCTACTCAAGTCTACCTGGTGAACCAATGGGTTTCTATTATTTATAAGTCCATGGGTGACTCAGGGAGATGCATCCCTGAAAAACACTGTTCAGGCACCAGGGATGGTACAGATAAACTTAATTATTGGTATTTCTCTGCACAACTTGTAGGCAACTCAACAACAGTCTCCTCTACTGCAGCAATAGGTTACAGTTTATGTAACCTCGTGAGTCATACAAGGTCTGAGTTCGTTAACTTCCCAAGTGTTGTGAGCTTGCCTCCTCTATCCAGATGGGAATGTTTCCACCCAAAGAAAACAATTACACAACACCCAATCCCTTCCTTCTTTCAGCTCTTAGATGCTTTCCAACCCCTCCTCTGTAAATCTCCTGAACCTCAGAATGGATGATGTGTATGTCTGGTAATTTTCTTCCAATGGCAGACAAGCACTGGGCCCCCAAGCAATAGTGACAGTCATCAGTAGTGTGACTGGTTATGAATCTCTGAAATGATGGCCACTCACTGCAAAAAGTTTCGACGACTGAGGTGGACAATAGCAGTGCTATGTAAGCATGAACACATTCAGGAAGTGTCCTCCTTTGCGTTCTACTGCTACAATGGGACACCGTGACCAAAAGCAGTTTGAGGAAGGAAAGTTTTACTTGGCTTACATGTCCAGAACTCAGTTCATTATGAAGGGAAGTCAGCAGGAGCTCGAGGCAGAGATGCAAAGGTGTGAAGTAAGAACTAAAGTAGAATCCATGGAGGAATACTGCTTACTGGCTTGCTCCCCACCTCCTTACCTTTTTAATACAACCTGGAACCACTTGCCCAGGGGTGGCACTGCCCACCATAGGCTGGGCCCTTCCACATCAATCATTAATCAAGAAAATGCTCCACAGACACGCCCACAAGCTGATCATCCGTTATAAGCATTTTCTCAGTTGAGGGTCTCTCTTCCCAGCTAACTCTAGCCTGTGTTAAATTGACAAAACAAGCAACACAAAAGAAAAAAAAAAAGAAAACTAACCAGTACAATTGTTTAACGAAACAATAGCAATCACCTCCAGGTGGGACTTATACCCTCTCTAGCTGTGAGATTTTGCCTTGGATTATAGTACCAAACATGTATTCCCACCTATAGAACTGGCCATAAATTCGATAGAAAAGTTATGTCTTGCCTGCCAGGCTTGTAGTGTAATGGGGTCTTCAGTGTCTATGACTACCAGCAACAATTTCACCTCCAGCGATCTGCATAGTGCTTTTTAGCACTGTACAAGCCACAGCCAGCAAAAAGGATCTCTCAGCTCAGTCCCAGCTTGATCTCTCCATGTCTTTAAATACAGCTTGAAGTGCATTTCAGTCGAAGTTTGCCAACTAATGCTACCATGCGTGACTGCAACAGTCTATGGTATGTGGGGTCTCCCATGGAATAAGCATAAGGAGGTAACCCACCTCTGGCACTGAAATTTTTATTCCACAATTATATGGCTCCTGGATACCACACACACACACACACACACACACACACACACACACACACACACACACCCCTTCTGTTTACATTCTTTAATACTGTTTTAATAACGCATTCTTTCGATCAACCCAGCTCCTATAGGGTTATAAGGTAGGTGGAAGTACCATTGAACCTGGTCACCTTTAACTCAGTTCTTTACATCTTTATTTATAAAATAAATACTGGTGTCAATTCCTTGGGGAAAGCCAGCATAGATCACCTAACACCAAGATTTAAGAGAGATCCTGGAGAGTGGATTCAGTGATTGTTTATCTGAATGGAAATGCTTGGACAATGCCTGTGGCCATGTCTACACAGGTGAGATCATATTTCATAAGCAAAGGCCCTGTGTAGTCTAGCTGCCAAGACCACATGAGGTAGGCTGAATTACACACATCATCATAGCATCTATTGGGGCTGCAGTTGGGAGCAAGGCTTGCGTGCTTGGGTGCTATGAGGAACATCAGAATGTCTCATGAGAATACAGTTACTTTATCTATTTGTCAACCTTTGCTAGCTTCCCCATGGCCAGACTGTGTATGACTCGAATGAGCCACCTCTACTGATGGCCTACATTTGGGTAAGGCTGTCCTCTTTCTGTCTTCTGAGAGGACTCAGCGGGCTATGGCTGCTAGTGGGAAACTATGAGGGGCTCTGATTTCTGATGAATACTATTATGTATTTCCTTCCACATCTGTTTGTCCTCATTGTGGACAAACCAGCAACTTTGAAGTCTCCATTTCTCAATGAGTTATCCCTACAGCCAGGCCTCTGAACATAGTACAGATTGTTATAGGTCTAGTCTCCGGAGTTATGATTGCCCATGTTGCTGTTAAACTCAGCCTGCTGGCGGCTCTTTTCCTCTTGTCAGCCACATGTATCAGTATTTATTTGTATTGCAGCAGCCACCCATTTCTACATGAGTAGGTGTCATCTCTCCCAGCGCTTTATTTGGCTTTAATGTTGGTTTAGTCTGCAGGGGAGGCTCCAGTGGATACTTCATGGCATGGGTGACAGAGCAAATACCACTTAAATCGCTGTAAACATGCATATCACCTTTGCAGAGTTTGAGTCTGTGCTATCCAAAAGGCCTTCAGTTCAAAACCTGGTTGTATGAGACATTTTCCCGGTTGCTACTGGTAATGGATCCCACTCAGCTTACAATTGCTGTTCTAGCGGTGTTAATGAGATTCCAACGCCCTCCACTGAGGGACTGATACCATACTGGAACTGTTTGTTCAGGTGGTTTTTGTCATGCCTCTCCTCCCTCCAGCCCTCTAAGTTGCCATCTAACACAAAGGGATCCTGAGGTACTCTGCCCTTTCTGGCCCAAACACTTCTTTCTGTCCCAATCTACCTAGCACCTTCCTCTTATCAAGTTATACAAAGGTTGGGCAGCTTGGATAGCATGGAGTACAGACCTTCACCAAGACCCCAGGAGACCCAAGGACACCTTACCAGGGTTGCAGTGGAGGCCACCTGTACTGATTTATCTTCCATTCCATCTGCTCACCTTTGGTGAACTGCCATTCAAGTTTTAAGGCCTTCCAGAGACAAGCATGGTGCTTGACTTTACATCCCCCCCCCAAAAAAAAACCCTCTGGCTTGACATAAATACTGCCATATTTGCTTTCATGTGACTTAATAGGTCCCACCATTCATTTTCCCTTTATTTTATCTGTCCATTAATGCTTTAGCACCTAAAAGAACCCGACTTGCTGACAACTAAATTGCTCAGATCCACCAAAGCCTCTCCTACCCCATACGGATCATGTCCTAAGCACTGGGCACAGCTAAATCACTAAAAAGCACCATACCTGCACCAAGATCATTGTTATGTAACCTCTTAATTTTTTTTGTTTGTTTGTTTATTTGTTTGTTTTTTGAGACAGGATTTCTCTGTGTAGCCTTGGCTATCCTGGAACTCACTCTCTAGACTAGGCTGGCCTCGAACTCTCAGATATCTTCTTGCCTCTGCCTCCCAAGTACTGGGATTAAAGATGTGCACCACCACTGCCCAGTCTGCCTCTCAACTTCTTAACTCTCATACTAACACATTCCTACCTGGCCCTACAAACCAGATACAAAACACTGCCTGTCTCATGCTTAATTCTATTAGTAATTGCTGCAATTTCTCTGTTGCCTCCCAGTTTCTAACATTCATAGGGACTTCAGCTGGTGATAACCAAATGTGTGATGGTCTTATGAACCAATCCCTCAGGGACTGATGCCCTCACATGGCTTCAGGTTACACAGCTTCTGCCTCAGAGAGAATTGAGTGGTTGATTGTATCGATGCCGCACTCAGATTTTCCTAGCTGCACACATGTCCCACAGCTGCACAAGCCAGGGTGTGAGAGGCTCTTGTTTCTTGTTGAAGTCTTTCCCGGTTCACACAGATCTGATGCCGTGTTTCCTGACTTTCATAGTTTCCTGTACTGGGCCAGTATTAAGGCCTCCTAGTACTGGTGAGTCATGGATTTCTCTCTTCCTCTGTACTAAAGGTCGAATTGAAGAAGGCTTCTATCATTTCTGCCTTGCTCTCTGTTCCTATGGTCCAGTTCTTCCCACAGCTTCTCGGTTCTGGATCCCAGGAAGACTTCTTCTCTTTGTCATATGTCTTCCCAAGTGTTCTTAAGCCAAAGATCCACCCCATCCCTTTGCCCTCCCATTGAAGGACAATGTGTAAGGTGCACTTGTGTATTTCCCAGTATACTTCCTCCCTTTGCAATAGAGCCATCTGGTCCATCATCATTTTGTGGGGTGTCCCCATACTTGAGTGACAGACCCCATTTACCAAGGGGATGTGTCATGGCCACCCCGGGGTTCTCCCCAAGGATGCCCTACTCTCAGAAGGCTCAGCTCAGTTATGTGTCTTATTGCTCTCTGCAGGGGTCACCTTTGGTTCCGTTGGTCCTTGCCCAAGTATGCAACTTTTTCTGGGGGGACATGAACAAGCTATATACCTCAGATAGGGCAGTGAGGATAGATCAAAGAAACAACTCTACCTGAGTTTAGCTTGGCGAATGAGTGAGTTTATTGGAGACACCTATAAAAGCATGCTGAAGGGTTAATTGCAGGAGCAGGGATGACTTGGGCAGATGCATCGTTAAAAAGTCCTCCTGCAGCATGGGGGATAATGCACGAAAACAGTATCAGTGAGATGTCCCTGCACAGTTTGCAGTTAGCCCCACCAAGAGGTCTCCTCTCCTCCAGCAACTGGTTGCTCCTTATAGAACTTTGGGGAGGGGGATCTCTCTCTCTGGAGTCTTGAGTTTTGTGAGTTTAGTGAGTCTTTGGGACCCTACTTCTCCTTCAAGGATTGAATGTTCCAGCTTAACTTGGCAAAATTTTTGTTAGTAATTGGTCTTTTAAATGGAAATTAATGTTCAAGCCAAGACTTATCCATCAAAGACTCAGCTGTTTGTCCCTTACAGGAGGATATACAGACAGTCCTTGATGATTCCAAGGGGGTTTACAGGTGTTATGTCCAGGTTGGTGTTTCCAGATCCCCGGCTTTGGGCTTGACGTGGCCATGAGGAGCTGCTCTCGGGTCACATGGGGTTAACTCCTCTCAGGATAGGTCTAAAGGCACCATGATCTAGGGAGACGTAAATATTGACTACATGGGCTACACATCATCAGTGCCAGGCCATGTCCAGCCCTAAGTCACAGAACACTTGGATCAACTAATGGGACAATAAGGGAATGGTGTGACCAATTAAAATGAGAAATCTGGAATTTCCTGAGTTGATGAGCCTGCATGTTTCTCTTTGGCTGACACAAGAGCTCTGATTTTAGTCTGGCTCCACTTGGGAAAACATACTGCCAAGATACCCAGATAATAAAAATGGATGCTCAACCAAGGGTATGGGAATCTGTCCCAGAAGACACCATCACATCATGTAGGCTAGGGCTGGCTTCAGCCTACTCCTGAATCAGACACTAGCAAAGAGCACCAGCTAAATTACTAAGCTGAGTGTGTACCACAAACCCACACATGAAGGCAAGTTCTGGTTCTTCAAGCAGTTTCTATGTGGACTGCCCCAGGAGTGGGAATGCTCACATTCAGGTGCCATCCTGGGACACCTAGAGGGAGGTGAGGTGTCAGTGGCTGGACCTGGGCTTCTTATCAAGAAAACTTGGATTCAAAGTTTCTCACGTATCTGGAGGACAGGTAATAATTGGTCTCCTTTGCTGTGTCTTGTGTGTATGTGTGTGTGTGTGTGTGTGTGTGTTAACAGATGAATTTCAGCACCCTTCAGGCTAATGATAAGCTACGGCAGAGCCCCTACCCCACCCTGGGCTCTGTTCTACAGAGCTTCCAACCTCCCCACTCCAGGCTAATCGGAACCCACTAGAAGGGGAACTGGAGAAGGGAAAGGACTGTGTGTCTAGAAGCTGCTGGGGGCAGGGGAAGGGCAGGCAGGGGAAGGGGGTAAGTAGTATAGGTGACAGGTTTCTTCTGACTCCGTTTTCCAAGGAGAAATCCAGTTAGAAGCCCAACTCCAGCCTAGAGCGTGGTGGTGCATGTCTTTAATCCCAGCACCCGGGAGGTAGAGGCAGGTGGATCTTAGTGAGTTCCAGGCCACCCTGGTCTACAAAGTGAATTCCAGGACAGCCAGGACTGTTACCCTGTCTCAAACAAACAAACAAACAAACAAGAAGTCCATCTCCATGGAAACCATTAGTAACAAGGTATGAGGATGGGAGGTGATTCGGGAAGGCCTGGAGCCTGAAGTTGACTTGTTCTGAAAAGAGAAGTTCTGGGGGGCTATACATCCCCATGAGAAGCACGTCTCATTTCCTGTAGAATCATCGCTTCTGAGTCCCGGACTTTGGGGTAGAGTGTCAACCTACATGTGTCCTGTCTGCCTCTGGCAGGGCCTGAAGAGACTGGTAGTATGGCCTATAGCGCCTGGCCCAGGAGCTGTGTGTCCCTCATAGACTACCTAATGCTTTTTCTTGTCCCACAGAAGGGCCATGAAACGCAATGTCCGGCTGAGGTGCCCCTTCCGCAAGGGGACCTGCGAGATCACCAGGAAGACACGGCGACAGTGCCAGGCCTGCCGTTTGCGCAAGTGTCTGGAGAGTGGCATGAAGAAGGAGAGTGAGTGGCCGGGGTGGGGTGGGGGTAGGGGGCTCAGGCTTGGTGGACTGGGGCAGGTGCCAGAGAGCTCAGGCGCCTGTGCACATCCGCATACCACAGCCCCAGAGCTCATGTGTATGTGTGAGCCTGTGGGACTTCAGAGAGACCAGGCCCCAGAAGTGTGGTGTGAGATGCCGGCCAGGGCTGTGTTCTCCCCTTCTTCTCATCTGTCCCTGCAAGGTTCCCTTTGTCCCCATTTATAACTAGTTCTGGTGGTGTATGGAGGCTGGGGAAGGACAACCCCAAAGGGGCACATGTGCTGAAACCTGCTTCATTAACTCAACAGTGATCATGTCCGATGCCGCTGTGGAGCAGAGGCGGGCCTTGATCAAGAGGAAGAAGAGGGAAAAGATTGAGGCTCCACCGTCTGGAGGGCAGGGGTTGACTGAAGAACAGCAGGCGCTGATCCAGGAGCTGATGGATGCTCAGACGAAGACCTTTGACACCACTTTCTCGCACTTCAAGGATTTCCGGGTAGGTGCTTAGAGCTTGGACCACGTCTATGGCTATGCCAGCTCCTCAAAGCCGGTCATTTCCCAGGGTCTCTCACACTGTGGTCTACACTAGGATTCACCAAGAACTTGCCAGAAATGGGGAAATCTCAAAATTCTTCTCCTGGCCCCAAACTCTGGGAAGGGAAACTCTTTGGTTACTCCCCAGCTGACTGAGGTTGGAGACTCTCTACTCTGTCCATAGCAGGTAGGGAGGCAGGCATGCTGGCTGCACTGAGGTGTTGTGAGGACAGTTACGACCATAAGGGGAATGGCTTTGCTGAATGGCTGTTGGCTAGCTCTGTCCTCATTCCCAGTGTCACCCCTCCCTCCTCCAGAATGGTCACAAGTAGTTGAGGTGACTGGACCAGCAAAGGGGAATGGTGTAGCTCCCTACACCCCAGGCTCTGTTTCCATCTACAGCAATGGTTCTCAACCTTCCTAATGCTGAGACCCCTTAATATAGTCCATGTTGTGATGACCCTCAGTAAATTATTTCCTTACAACTTCATAACTGTAATTTTGCTGCTATTATGAATCTGATACTTTACCTCCAAGTTGAGAAACATTGATTCACAGCTCCAAACCCTTATCTCTCACTCCTGGGCCTAACAGGAGTGAACTTAGGCAAGAAGTCCCTTACCCTTCACACTGACCATGTAGGGATGTGACTGTTAATTCATAGACCACCACCTGTCACACACACACACACACACACACACACACACACACACACACACACACACTCACGTGGGTGCACATATGTGTGCATGGCTATGATCATTTTTTCTCAGACTATAGCTTGGTTATCAGGAGCCTATATAGGGACTTGTCTATAATAACATACCTTTCTTCTCTCTTTGCCTCCTGACCTTCATCCCAGCTGCCTGCGGTGTTTAACAGTGGCTGTGAGCTCCCAGAGTTTCTGCAGGCCTCACTGTTGGAAGACCCTGCCGTATGGAGTCAAATCATGAAAGATACGGTTCCAATGAAGATATCTCTGAAGCTGCGGGGAGAAGATGGCAGCATCTGGAACTACCAACCCCCATCCACGAGCGATGGGAAAGAGATCATTCCTCTGCTGCCACATCTGGCTGATGTGTCAACTTACATGTTCAAAGGTGTCATCAACTTTGCCAAAGTCATCTCCTACTTCAGGTAGGCCTTGGGAGCTGAGTGAATGGATGTAGGAAGGAAAAGTAAATGGTCAGATGTTTCAAAGAAATCTGCAGTAAATCCCTACAAAGTTGGTGTCAAAAGACTGTATGTTGTCTCTGCCCTGGGGGACCATTGTTACTGGAGAATAAAACCTATATGGTTCATTAGCTTGGTTGCTGTGGGCTTGTCAACTTTCCCATTTTGGAATGGGAGTGGTCATATCAACCTTGTAGGGTATCTTAGTTAGGGCTTCTATTGCTGTGATGAGATACCATGACCACAGCAACTCTTATAAAGGAAAATATTTAATTGGGTGGCTTACAGTTTAGAGGTTCAGTTCATTGTCATCATGGCAGGACATGAGGCACACAGGCAAACATGGTGCTGGAGAGGTAGTTGAGAGTTCTACATCTTGCCCAGGCAACAGGAAGTGAACTGAGACACTGGGTGGTGTCATGAACATAGGAGACTTCAAAGCCCGACCCCACAGTGACACACTTCCTCCAATAAGACCACACCTACTCCAACAAAGCCACACTTCCCAATAGTGCCACTCCCTATGAACTTAAGGGGGGCAATTATATTCAAACTACCACTTAGGGTTGATGAAATGAGAAAACATCTGGACAACATTGGCAAATGCTGGCCATCAGACCTTCCTATTTTGCCCATAAGGACAGAAACCATGACTGGACATTTTCAGACTTAAAAGTTGAAAGGAAGGAAAAAGAAAGAAGTACATAGAAAAAGAGAGATGTGGAATTATTATCTGTCTGCTGTCAAGCAGTCTGTGGGAGGGTGCCTGGTCCTGTAATCCAGCGTATCACATCTCCTTAGAGCTAGGCATGAGGTAATGATCATGACAGATGGTGTCAGCAAGAGAACCTGGAACCTGATGGTGTGGCAGGAACCACCACGCTATAAAATGCAGTCTGTGGTGCTAGTGGTGATGCCAGGTCTATGTGCACTCAGGCTCTCCATTTTGCCTTGCCCAGTGTGGTCGAGTGAAGTTGAATTATACATGTAAGGGGCACATTGTCAGAGAACAGATGATAGGAGTGTGACACAAGGTCTTCATGTCTGGAGAGAAACAGTCAGGAACAGGTATGTATTAAATTCAACATCAGGTATCAGCTGTTTCCAGTGCAAGGTGCAACATGTAGAATGATTCCATTCTCTAGAAACACTTCTGGGAAGGGAGGCCACTCCTTGTCCTGAAAACTCACCAGAATTTAAAGGGGCAATCATTCCACATAGGCAAATAGAGGTAAATGTCTATGGGTTAGCAAGGTAGAGCCAAGGCATTAAATGTTGGTCAGAGGCTGTGTGGGGCGTTAGAACAGACAGGCGTGGACACAAAGCTGAAGAAGCATGGAGAGTTCCTGGAGCTGGAGAGAAGACCTCAGTGGGCAAAGTAACCCATGGCCTGGATTACGGGGGAGAGAGATTGGAGGCAACCTGGAAGGAGCTCACCCTCAGAGGGTGGCCGCTCCGTTTCTCTCTCCTCCTTTTGGATTATGAGATGGGGACTGTGGACAGCCTCCCTAGGAGCTGTCATCACCTCCTGTCCTTGCTGCCAGGGACCTGCCTATTGAGGACCAGATTTCCCTGCTGAAGGGAGCCACTTTTGAGATGTGCCTACTGAGGTTCAACACGATGTTCGACACAGAAACTGGGACCTGGGAGTGCGGTCGACTGGCCTACTGCTTCGAAGATCCTGATGGTGCCTACGAGATGCCTGGCAGAGGGAGGGAGGGAGGGAGGGAGGGAGACTGGGTGATGCAGTAAAGGTGAGGGAAGCCTGAGTTCTTGAGTCAGATTTCTGAGGTGCTGGCTGTCTACCCTCTATCCACCCACAGGTGGCTTCCAGAAACTTCTGTTGGATCCAATGATGAAATTCCACTGCAGGCTCAAGAAGCTGCACTTGCACAAGGAGGAGTATGTGCTGATGCAGGCCATCTCCCTCTTCTCCCCAGGTGATGGATTCCCCCGGCTGCTGGCTACCCCAGCAATCCGCAGGAGGACAGCAACCTTCTTTCTGTCCTCCCCGGGGAAGGTCTCAGCCATCTACAGCCTTGATCCCCACTGCACAGACTGCAGACTGCAGTTTGTTGCTTTCCTTTGTTTGAGATGGTTGGGCAGCAATTTCCTTCATCCTGGCTGGCCTGAGCTTTCCTTTGCTCCTGGCACCACAATGCCTTCCTTTCCCCTCCCAGACCGTCCTGGTGTGGTACAACGCGGTGTAGTGGACCAGCTGCAGGAGCGATTTGCCCTCACCCTCAAGGCCTACATCGAGTGCTGTCGGCCATATCCTGCTCACAGGTGAGGATGAGCAGGGAGGGAAGATATGAGGGGGAGCCTTCTTGTCCCCTCAACTTTGGGCCTGATTTCAGAACCCCTGCTATACCTGGGGCAGCCTCTGATGACCAAGGCTCTGGGACTGTTTTGTCCCAGACTTCCAGCCGGAGTCTAGCTGAGGGATACTTGTCTGCCCAGGACTTTCTACATTTCTGTCAAGGAGGTGTGGGAAGAGCCTGACTCTACTGTCTCTCCTATAGGGTTTTCTATCAAAGACCAGTAGAACCACAATGATGGTAGTAACTATAGTGATACCACTCATAATGGCAATGCATCTGAAATAGCTACTATCGATTGAGAAGTGTCAGTCTTGGAGCCAAGGAGGTGATGCATATTATAACCTGTAATGTTCAAAACAATGCCTGAGGAGGGTACCGACACCATGCCACAAGGGAGACAAGGCAATGCTCTGGATTCCACAGGGTAGAGGGCTGGAGCCCAGCAGTTAGAGGATTGTCACAGCTCAAGCTTGTCAGGGGAACCTGCTTGGGGACTGGTATACAAAGAGCTCCCATGCCTTCTCCAGTCCTCAGATTCTTGTGTTCCAATACCCAGTCTCATGTCCACAGCCATGAAGAGAGCAACACACCTGATTACAATGAGCCTAAGGCTTTGAAGATTAAGGCCAGTTTTGGGTATTATAGTGTAGGCTTGAAGATCCAACATTCACTTGTCCTGCCCTGGCTTTCTTTTCTGTTCAGTATCCTGGGATGCTGTGGTGGTGGTTATATCTTTATTTATTTAGTTACTTTCTACAGGGAGGCTGGAGGTGCTAGCTTCCTTACCTAATCATGGGGAAATCAAAGTGTGTGTTCAGATGTTGGATACAGCAAGAGATCTAGGGAAGGGCTGTAGATTGCAGGTCCTAGTCATAGCAACTACATGTCAAGACACTGGCCACGATGCTGACTCCTCTCGACTCTGTATTAACCCACGAATTTGGCACCTGCAAGGCCTGAGCTTTCTACAGGTGTCTCTATGTACAGGACTCAGCTAGTTGGGGTGGGGAGGGAGGAGGTAATGACAGCTTCTACCTTCACACGCAGAGGCGGAAGGGATTCCAAATCTCCTAGCTTGGCTGATCTCAGATTTTGAGATTGAATTTGTGTGCTCTCAGAATGGGGCCATGGTGGGATGGAAAGGGGTGGGCTGAAGCCCCAACTTCTTCTCTGGCTGCCTGCAGGTTCCTGTTCATGAAGATTATGGCTGTCCTCACTGAGCTGCGTAGCATCAACGCCCAGCAGACCCAGCAGCTGCTACGCATCCAAGACACACATCCCTTTGTCACCCCCCTCATGCAGGAGTTATTCAGCAGCACAGATGGCTGAATGGCTGCTCCTGGGTGGAGATCTCATGGGACAGCCAGATCCATGGCTGTGTCTGAATTGACACTTCAAGGGCTAGGCAGATGGACATACTGGTAGCTAACAATGCCCTCTGACTGTAGCTGGCTAGCATTCTCCGGGGAAAAGGACATGGAGCCCCAAGCTCAGCCTATGGAAAGTGCTGGCCTACTATAGGTTAGCCCCATCCTTGTGCTTGGGAATAAAAGCCCAAATCCCACTAAATTCTAAAGTGTTGGGTGAGAAAGGAGGAACCAGGTCAAGCTACAGAGGGTGTACACGCCCCACACATTCCCAACCCCAAGCTTTCTTTTGAGCTGCTTTGTGTGTTCCAGACTTGAGCTCAGGTTCATTAGTGTCACTGCTGAATGCTAGAAGCTTGTCGTGATCTTGTTCTGTACACATCACTCAGGTTCCTGCATCTGACCAGACACACTGTTAACCGCTGACACTGTGACCTTCTGTGGGGGATACAGCATGGACTCAGATATGGGTCCCAACCTCAGAGTTCAAGAAGACAAAGCTAAAATGTCTGTCAATAGCTTGTAAAAGAAAACAAACAACAACAAAAAACTTCTAACAGCTTATGTGGATCCTAATGAAGGCCATGTGACAAGTCAAGGAGCCCCGTGTTGGTTCTGAGCTGTACTGGGGTTCTGTGGGTAACTGGAAGTCAAATGAAGGTTCCCAATTGCCAGGTGCTTGTTGAGGAAGGGGTGGGTACTGTGGCTATGGGGACGTCTGTTCCCTGTCTGACCGGGGTCTGACTTGCTCCCCAGATGGGCACTGAGGTGATCTAGGACAAGGCTATAGTGACAGACAATAAATGTGTGATAGCAGAATTACCTGTGTATGACAAACTCCTGTGTACACTTGGATCCTCAAAACTGAGTGTTATGCAGGTATCTGCCTCATTTGTAATAGTTGGTGGGACTGTCTATGCCTTTCATAAGTTACACTTTATTTCCACACTAGGAGCTCCATGCTTAAGAACTAAGCAAGGGTGTTCCCAGGTTTAAACGTCAGATCAAGACAAGAGGGTCTCTATAATGAAATTCTGCGTAGAGATATAAACCACATTCTTAAAAAGATTTTATGTGCGTGTGTGTATATGTGTACTTGTGTGGGTGCCTGAGGAGGCCAGAAGGCATTGCATTCCCTGGAGCTGTAGTTAGTTACAGGTTGTTGTGAGCCTCCCCACGTGGGTGCTCGGAATTGAACTCTGGTCCTCTGGAAAAGCAAATGCTCTTAAACTGCCATCTCTCCAGTACCTATTTTTTTTGACTCCTTCCCCCCCCCGGGGGGGGGGGGAGGAAGGAAAGAAAAATGTGAGAATGAGAAAATAGAAATAAAAACAGAGCTGAGTGAGGCTGAGGTTAAGGACATAGGACGGTCTAGGCAAACAGTGAGACAGTGTCTTAAAAAACAAAACAAACCTCCTCCATCCCAACCAAACCAAACTACACATACACATTTGTACTCCTTATTTCACTGTTACCCTGTTTAAACCCGACATCCTGCTGGTAGAATATAAAAAGAAAATCATTCACCTAATTAGCTTTTGTGCTTGATTGTTACATATAAAACACACAGATACATAATATAAAATGTAGTAACCAAAGTTTGAAATGTGTGATATTTCAGTTGTAAAGGAAGCTGAAGGTACCTGAATTTTAACTGGCAGGTAAAATTATATAACTCTAGCCATCTTACAAGCAGGCCAAACTGCAATAGCATCAGATCAACACAAGTCAAAACAAGTTAAGCATGTTCCCTATCCCAACCCCGCCCCCCCCCATTCCTACACAAAGAGGTAATGAAAGCATTCATGTTTGGCAGAGAAAACTGAGACCTTTTCAGCAAATTCATGAATATAGCTTTCACTCCATGAAATTTGGAATAATTAAAGATTTGGTTATAACTAGAACTGTATTTCTCATTTGGAAGTCTAAATTCCACTCAACTATGTTCATAAATCACACATGCATCTCTCCTTCCTCTGGGAAGTTACCTGTGTGCTATTCATTCGAAAGCCTGATAGTGGACAGATGTGGTTCTGAGAAGTGAGGTTAAGATGCAACACAGAATACACCCCCCAGCCCAGCAGATTTTTAAAACACCCAGGCACTAAACTGGTAAGGGCATAGGAATCCTGGACAGTAAGCACTTATTCCAAGGGTGTCTAAGATTCAAGAACGCACACAGGATATACATCCTCTTAATGGCTAGGTTTTAAGACTCAGAGATCCAACTTTCCTGCTCCCCAACTTCTGGCTTCCTCTTCACCCCTCACCCCCTGCAGAACTGTGGAACAAGTAGGAGCAAGCACTGGCTTCTAGGCATCTTGGTGTTTACAGTCTTTTTTTCTGGTTTCCCACTCAAGAGGGGATGGTCCATTTCCAAAGGGCAGGAAAAAGATCTGTGAGCCACTGTCCACCTCTGGTTCTGCTCGAGAGCCACTCAGCAGTCACTGTCCACGTGACTCAAGTCTTGACAAGAATAACAAATCTTCATGTGGGATGCCCAGGAGTGGCCCTTGCTTTCTGGGAAAAAGAGACTTAAAAATGAACCACCCCACTCTCACCACATCATTGACCAGCAACCCCAGCTCGACAGCTCCAAAGCAGTTGTTTTCCCAGGATGCTTCACTTTGCATAGCCTCAAGGCACTCAGAGAGACTATTCCAGCTGCTTTTACAAACTAAGCTGCTCTCCTGCAAGCACAACCTTTTTGAAGGACTCAGAAATAAAGAAGCTTTCAGGATTGCAAGGGAGAGCTGCCAGGTCCTTTAGTCCTACCTCAAAGGATCAAGTTGGACCTAAACAACAGGGTGATGAACCCCCAAACCACCCCACTG
Organism: Cricetiscus sungorus; assembly: GCA_030556225.1. Taxonomy (NCBI): domain Eukaryota; kingdom Metazoa; phylum Chordata; class Mammalia; order Rodentia; family Cricetidae; genus Cricetiscus; species Cricetiscus sungorus. The sequence goes on along the minus strand of JANBXA010000651.1, from coordinate 17,785,785 downwards.
CAGACAGTCCCCTTCTCCCATTCTGCCAGTGCTAAAATTACAGGCAGGTGGCACCACAACAAGCTCCCTCTAAAATGTTAATATAACTAGCCCACAAAATAAAAGACCACACTTAATCGAATATAAATTTGTCTTTATTGAAGCAGCAGTCACATGACCTTATATCTAACCTTTAGGCCTGACCATGAGCCAGCCCTAAAAAAAATGGTGTTTCTGTTTGTACTAAGAGACATAACATGTTAACATACATTATCCAGTATTGGAAATGAGCAGACTCAAACACGTGTTGGTTATAAGGGTGACACAGACCCACTGTCCATGGTGTTCATGTTTTACACAGACTCCCAAAGACCATTACTAATAAGATGGAAGTTAAAAGAAAATACAGTCACACCAAACCATGGACACAGCAACCAAAGACAGCAGCTTACACATGTTTTTACAACTGACCCTTTCAGGGATATGTTCTTTCTTTCCAAAGCATGTCTGCAAAACTTCCTCTACATTAAGTCCAGGGGTTTCCAAGCCAGAAGCTGCACCTCCTGTCTACACATCAGAGAAAGGCCATTTCAAAGAAAGTCCTGTGTTTGTATCTTGACTTTTATAACAAGGATTCATGTTTCCCCAGTTAGGGGAGAGGAGATGGCGACGTGACTACATGTTGCAATGGCAAAGTAGGCAGGGTGAAGAAAGAGGGGTGGGTACTGAAATAAAGACCACACACTTGTGAATTTTAATTTCATTTCCAGGCTAACCTACTTTTTATTTAATGCAAATTACAGTACCAGTTAACTATTTCCAAACCAAGTCACATAGAACGAAATGTATTTACAAGGGAATGGGGGAAGGGGAAAAAAAACATTGAGCATACTTTCCACAAAAAAGTTTATATTTAAAATGAAAAAAAAAAAACAAAACAAAACAAAACAAAAAACTCAGTCACAGAGGCATTCAAGTAGTAATGTTATACAGCGTTTGCTTTTCCTTTATATCAAGACAGATTTGCACAAGTGTTTGTAATAGTTGTATACAACCCACAGTCCTTTATATATATATATATATAATAATAATAATAAATTTTGTTTAGATTTGTTTTTAAGATGGAAGTGGTCACGCTAATTGGTTATGTGTACAGGCCCAAGTGATCCATCGGCAACACATTTATAAATGCAAATTTTACAGGCAAGCACATTTCCATAAATCTATCTATCTGCCTGTAGACAGATATAGTAAGAAAAAAAATTAAAGATTAACACAAGGTAGTCTACTTTGTCAAGTTAACCCCTTATGTACTGGCTGTCTTTTTTTGCTTGTATTGTGGAGATACACAACGGAACAACATACTTGAATAAAATGGCGTAACCCAGTGGAAAGGATCCAGACCCCAGGGGTCACGTCCATCCAGACCTCAGGGGTCACGTCCGAATCCTCTCCAAGGAGACATCAGTCTGGGACTCTCCTGTGCTTCCAGCAGTGTCCTTATGTTCAGTGACTTCAGTTTCTACCAGAAAAGGCAGGCTTCACCATAAGGGATGTTTATTTTTGCAAACAGGGGAGAAACGTGTTCATCTCTGTGATTAGAACAATCAGTAGTGTGAGTAGGAACCAGACACAATTTCGATTCAAAACAAAGAAAGAAACAAAAACAAAAACCCCAACTTCTGGGAGATCTGGCATTGGCCAAACTTCCTTTGGAAGATTCCAAAGTTAAAACCCTTGCAAAGGGAAGGGAAATGTAACAGAAATGCCAGTGTCTTTACATCCACAGGGATAGAAAACACAGTCCTCTCAGGACCTCTGCATTGTCGTGGACAGGATGACCGGGTAGGTATACTTTGCTAAAACACAAACCTAATAAATGGATCTAAAAAATTAAAGACTTAAAAAAAATGACACAGTACATTATGGGAAAGAAGGTGCAGTCTTCTGCCATGTGCAATAAACACATGATGTCTCAAAAGTAGCAACCTTTGGTTTGGTAGTGGTTTTGTTTTTATTTTCCTTCTTGTATTCAAGACATACAAAGTAGTTGGTGGCAAAATGAATACTTTTTCTTTTTTTCTTTCAAAAGGCCGTATCAGGCACAGTTAGGAAACGGATTTTTAAAAAAGAAATTAAAATGATGTTTCATCCAACACGATAGCAGGAGGGAGGAATGGGCTCCATCCATTTGACAGTTTTCATCAGCAAATCACCCGGTGCAGTAACTGCAACAATGTCACCAGTGCACCCAGACCACTGACCTACCAAACCCACATGCCACCAAGACAACATGACTTGTTTTTTTGTTTTTTGTTTGTTTGTTTTTAAATAAAATAAAACCAATGTCTCTCTCCCGCGCCTGGGAGGGAAGTAGGTGAGCAAAGATTGAGCAGGGAGGTTCCCAGTATCTGCTGCAAGGCCCCAAGTTAGGGCCTGGAGAAAAGATGAGCAGACCACTGTGGCTGTTACTCAGGAGGAGACAGACACACCCAGAACCAAAACAAAGGCAAGGCTACAGTGAAATGAGATTTCAAACCTGGTTTCCTCTCCCCACTCAAACTGTGGAGGGGCAAAGGTGCTGTTACATTGTAACTTCAGAGGGAAAGGGGACCGAAGGGGACACATGGATAAAGGAAATCAATTAAAAAACAAAAACAAAACAAAACAAAACCAAATACACAGAAGCGAAGGCACTCCAAACTATATAGATACACTATACATTGCTAGAGTTATTGTTACAATAATACAGGCCGGTACCTACTGTACAGAGTTAAAACTATATGGCTTTAAAAAGCTCGTCTACATTTTTGTCTGGTTATTAAACAGAATCACTGCCCTGAACAGTAACTTTTTGCTCATTAATAACAGTTCCTGGGTCCACATATTTACATACAAAACAATAAAACTTAAATTTAAAAACATTGAAAGAAAATATAATATACAAGCTTGAATTTGGTGAGGAGCTTTTAATTATTATTATTTACAAAAAGATATTCAGAGACCTGGATCTCACTTGTGTAAGAGTTCTGTGATCCTGCCATGATCCTTGAGAAAGAAAAATCATGCACCTCAGCCCTCACATATGCACACGCGTGGGTGTAGACACTTACACACACACACACACACACACACACACACACACACACACACACACACACACACGTTCGAGAAAAGCACCTGACTTTCCTCTACTCTTCTCTTACCCCATCTTGGGGGTGTGGGTATTTGCTAAAACAAGCACTGAATTTTATGGACTCTAGCAAGTACATCAAGTCCGGAGTAGTGTCTGTGTCTGGCTGGGCAGTTTAATCTGAAAGCAGGTTCCCCTCTTAGGCCACAGACCCGCTTGTTCAGATTCTTCACAAATTCTTTCTGAAAATGGTCTTCCAAGTCACCCCTTCAAGGAACTATGCTGTCAAATACTTTGATTTCAGAATTCTTTCAAACTGTAATTATCTCTCGGAAGCACTTCATAGAAAGTAAAAGCCTATTTGTTTGATTTGGTTAGACTAAGCATGCTTCCTTTCTCGTGAACTTTGATAGAAGCAGAGGTTTGAGAAACCCCTTTGGTGGCCCAAAGCGCTTAGCCGCACAGTGAGTAAAAGTCAGATGGCTCACCACTGTCTTTCTAGTATCAATTCATTTCGGCAGGCAGCACAACTCTCTTGGAGAGTTACACACAGGGTCGAAGAGGCATGACAGGGTGCTAGGGCCCTTATAAGGGCTGACAAGAGACCCCCTCTTTCCAACCACCTGGAGGGCAAGAATCCACCATGACTTAAGGTGGTAATGACGGTAAAGGGGGCTACACACAACTAAGGGCTCTGCAGTCCTGGCATCGGCTAACCTTAGCAGATATGTGGGGAAGGAGGGAGGAAGAAGGAAAAGTGGCCATCACTCAAGAGATCTTTAAATGTAAAAGGTAACTGATTGTGCCTTAAAGATTCATAGGTCAAGTAATGGCCCATAAGCACCAAGGTTCATTTTAGAGTATATAAGGCCCACAAAGATACCAACCTTATAAGGATCAACAAACTAGTTATGAATTCTATTCCTCACTCAAACATAATCCTTCAATCCTCCTTGCTTTCCAAGGAATATTGCTTTTTCTTCAAAAAACAAGAGACTGATTCTTACACCATTCACTGATAAACAAAGAAAACAAACAAAACTCCTAATGGTTGGGGGGAACATTCTTTTCATGATTCAGTCAGTCAATTTTGAGACTGTAGACAAAAAGAAAAGGCAGTACTGAATATATGTATATATAACATATATACACACATTGATATAATCAGTTTTCCTGTAAAGTCAGCAGGTACAGGTGACTTTATCATTTTGATGTGTGGTTTTTAATATGCCTACCATTTAAAATCATAATGGCCTATCTGACACGCATCAATAAATAAACTTAAAAAGCATGATGTTAAAAAAGCAGAAATTAAATACAGAGTCTAGATTTGATTTTAAAATTAGAACTATGTGTAAGAATGTGGCAATTCATGCAAGCTTGATTTTCAATTAAAATAAGAAAAATAAAGCAGTAGACTGTTACAGTTCACATTATTTAGCTACAATGTCTTCTCTCAAGTGTATTTTTCTAAGGGAAATAACTTTAGAAAAATCTGGACAAATTCATTCACAGTGGTGAGATCTGCCCCTGGCCTGCTGTCTTCCTGCCATTTGCCTTCTGATGCACCCAGAGTTGCTAGCTCGACATCATCTCCAGCCTCATCTTAGGGCACCAGCTCAAAACAGTATGAAGAGATGCACAGCCAGCCTTTGGTCAGGTGAGCCGAGACCCACCCCAGGGCATGCAGACGGCTGCCCCCTGGCAACCTTCCTGAGCCAGCATCTGCAACACCTGCACTGGTCAAGAGCAAAACAAACCTTTAAATAATCAATCACAAATCTTCCCTTATAGCTTCAGACTTTAGTGACCTCCCTGGGCTACAAACAATACATATTTCTTCTCTTATTTTCCTTTTTTTTTTTTTTTTGTTTTTGTTTTTGGTCTGTCACACCTGCCATCAACATGTCAAAGGCAAGTCTTCAAATACCCGAGGACACCCGAGGACATGAATACATTTTACAAGTGACATTAAGTCCCTGTTGAGTACACCTGCTAAGCTCCCAACCAATTTCAAGCTGTGCACTGCATCAAAGTCTTACACCAGACTTTAAAAGGAAACAAATTCAGAAAATAAACCAGCACAGGACATGTTTTCTTCTGTTGTGGTGGGGCCACCAGGCAGAAGTCTGGTTTTTAAGGTATACAATAGCAGACGTCTGATTAAAAAGAAAAGAAAAAGATTGTCGTGGGAGAGATTGTGTGTTCTAGTGCTCTTCTCCTCCCCCCACCCCCACCCCCTACCCCTTGGATCTCCTGAAAAGTGAGAATACAATGAAATTGGTTTGTATTTATAGATATTTTACAAGGTTAAATAAGAACAACAACAATAATAAAAAAGAACACTAAAATGAACAGGGTTTTTTGTTTTTGTTTTGTTTTTTTCCTCTTTAATTTTCTTTCCAAACGTGACCAGTGTTGCTGAGTGGCACTCAAGTAACTGCTGGTTGTTCCTGTGTAGCTGGCCACTTGGTGCTGTTCAGGTAGAGTTGGAAGCTGATGCAGAAGCAGCGTTATTGGTCTGTCCACGGTCTCCAGCATTAGTATCTGCAAATCCAAAGTCCCGAGAGAGCATGAGCAATGTTATGACACGCAAAGAGCACAAGTACACTGCTTCACCCGCACACAGTGCTGTGGCCTTCCAAACATTATGTACTGTGCTGGCTCAAACAGACAACACCATGACCTCCTTTCTGCTTGGAGCTGAGTGATGGTGCTTATGTGAGGAAGACGGGGTGAAGGGGTGGGGACCAGAAGTCATTTCTGCCAAGGCTTTTGCTATAGCCGGGACTAGCAGTACTCAGGTTGGAGTCTAGTTCCCCCCAAAATAAAAGAAGATGCTCAGCTAGGGAACTAGCTAAAGACTGTGAGCCATGTTCCAACAGGCATCTGCTCAAGTTGACAAGTGAAGACACAGCAGACCGCAGGAACACACAGAAGCCTTACTACTTGAGGGTGTGCCCTTCAGTCTGCCAACTCCATAACCACTCTATGTATTTCCAAACTCCTCCTTTTCCTGTCCTCCAGATAATCTGCCTTTTATACTCACTGAGGGACAGTCAACACATGGATGCTTCTGTTCAGTTCATTCATTTTTACCTCAAAATATTCACATCTTTCAGTTCTACTTTCATGTAAATAGGTGACCACAGAGCCACACTGCCAGAGCATGGGGACATCTTAACTCACTGGTATATGGCACATGGACCAGAACATACTCTCCAAAGCCAAGCAGACAGCCTTTCCTAGCAATCAGAAATAGCTAGGGCCAAGGCTTCATTCATAACTTCCTTAGGCATGCCCCGCTAAAATGGACTGTTATTCTTCAGTCACTTGAATTTGGTGTGCTAATAACACAACAAGAATTCCTGCCCAGATGACAGATCCCCAGGCCTTTCTTCATGGAGATGATGCAGGCACAGCTGTATTAAAAATGTTTCACATGCAGCCTGGAAAACCAGAGTTACTCCAGAGTTGTAGCATTCCTCACAAACCCATCCTTCTTGCAGCTTTTGCTGGCTCTTGCACAACTGCCAGTAAACACACAATCAACACCAAACCACACACGCCCCCACTTCCCACCAAACCACACACATCCCCCCTTTTCAGAAGAAGATGTCAGGAGGAACTGCTGTTCCATCTTTAAGCTCAAGCCTTGAAAGGAACCCACTACATCCACATACAAAGCAGCACTGTGCCAGCCCTGGCCATGGTAGCCACTAGCTGTGCCAGCTGATGCCAGCCAAGGAGAGTGTACTAAATACCACACCCACACAAGCAACCTGCACATTTACGGTAACTTACTCTTTAGCAAAGTCCTATATAGCTACTAGTTTTCAGATGCCCTTTCATGAGCTATAGCCCATTAGTGTATGACCTGATCCAAACTAGTCTCCCTTTGAGTAAAATCAAAGTCTGTTTACATGATCACCATGAAATGCAGATACCTTTTTTACATGATCACGTAACTGGAAATGAGTTTACTGTTTGAATAATAAAATTTGTACACTCATTTCCAATTACACGGTTAGAAAACCTTCTTCTGGGAAGAGGAAGGACAACACAAGACCATCCTAATATACTGTAGCATCTTCCAAAATGACATCAGTGACTCATGCCTCTAGGCACCTATGTCCCTAATGTAATCTGTTCCCACACCAAACAGGACTGACCTGGATAACCAACCGGATACTACAAGTATAATGGTATATCATTTCTAAGGCTAGGATAAACACATATGGATTCTACCTAACTTTCTCTACTGGATCACTTGGTATAAGGAAAGCCAGTAGATATGATGGAAAACATTCCAACAACAGCACCATGATGAGGTCCACACAAAGGGGTGGTTAGATCTCCTGCCAATACATGTTGTTAGCCACAAAAATGATCCAACCTAGAAGTGGATCTTCTAACCCCAGGGAGCCATCAGAAAACTGCGTCCCTAGACAACACCCCCTCCTTTATTAAAAGTAGATTTTTTTTCTCATATAATAAATCCTGATTATGGTTATCCCTCCCTTTACTAATCCCAGTTGCTCCCCATCCAAATTCACTCACTTGGTTTCTCATTAGAAAATAGGCTTTTAAGGGATAATAAAATAACAATAAAGAAAAAATATAAGATAAAACAAAAATTAACACATCAAAATAGGACAAATCATACAAGAAGGAAAAGAGCACAAGAAAAGGCATGAAAACCAGATATAGACAAAGAGACCCACTCATTCGCACACTCGGGAATCCCACAGAAACGCTGAACTAGAAGTCATAATACATAAGCACAGCTTAACCACACCATTCAGACCCTCACCTAGGTAGGTGGCTTCTGTGTTCTAGAAAATGTCTGCCCTGTTATAAAACCTATTGCTAAAAAATGGGATGGCAATTCAGAGCAGTAAGCAACAAATCACATCAATGTCGAAGAACTTAAAATGCCACGAAGGGTTGTACTTGTAGGCCTAGGAAACCATCATTGATTGCTTCTCTATGAAGCGCAAGTGTTTCTAACAAACTGTACAGGGCTGTCTTAACTAGGTAAGATAAAGATGACACCAGATAAACAACTGCTTCTTCCTTAATTGTTTTCTGAGAAAGGTATATAGTTCCTGTGATTTTGTGCTACGTTCCACTAAAAAAGTTACTGTAAGAATTACAGTACTACTTTTATGATTGTTTCTTTTCATACATGTGTTCACATGTATGTGGGGGTGGGTATGTGCCCGAGTGCATATGTGACTCTGGGGGTTTGAGGCTGATGTTGGGAATCTTCCTTGACTGCTCTTTACCTTATTCTTAATCAAACCAGAGCTCACCTTGTTCAAGTCTCCTAGCCAGCTTGCTCTGGGGCTCTATCTCCACCTTCCAGGGAATACGGGTTGGCAGCCACACACACAAAGTGTTCACATGTGTTCTTGCTCACGTGGACAGTAACTACTTAACTACTGAGCTATCTCCCCAGCCTCAAATCATTCTGCATTTGTTTGGTAGTATTTTTTGAGACAGTACTTCATTCTCAGCCCAAGTCATACAGGCTGGTCTTGAACTCTCTGTGATCCTCCTGCCTCAGCTCCCCAAGTGCTTTATTACAAGTCTGTGCAGCTACATGAGCTTCTAAGTTTTTGTACACAGAAGTCTGTATCTGGTAAACAGACATTTTTTAGGAGAGTGGGATAGGATTGTGTGTATGTTTGCTCACACTTGTAAGAATGCATGCTGCTCCTGGCCCCAGATTCTCAGAAATGTGGAAGTTATTAGATTCAGGAGTCATGGACAACTGTATCAATTCGGGAGAAACTAACTCATCCTAGCTTTTCAAGCCACAAACCAGAAGTCGTCATCTTGACTTCTCCTTTTTCTTCACTCATTAGTATTAGCAATTCTTATCCATTTGGGGACCAAATGTGATTACCAAGTGTGAGAACTAGGAGATAGTGAGGGTCACACTTTATACACTGTTGAGAAGGATCTTGAAGGCAGAACGTGTGCATTAGGTTGAAGAGACAAAAGAGAATAAACATAGGAGCTGAAATTCTAATGGTTCTGCTACCACGAAGCCAGTATTCCCAAAGTGTGGGTCTATAGCAGAACGACTCTAACCTACAGAAATGCTTACGCTATGGCCCAGTGGTAATGACCAATGTGGCAAAAGTGGCCACTAGATACATAGGGCTGCAATTAAATATTAATATAGTGCCTTATTTGTCCTAAACACTTTTCAAGTTCTCAAAAAACTAGTTATTAAAATTTTAATATTTCTACAACTGGCATATTAGTAAGAAAATATTTTGGACAATCAAATTAATCTTGGGTAAATGAATATATCCTTGAGAACTCAAATGCATTTCATTCCCTTATTTCCTTTATTATGCTCTAACACTAGTCTAAAGCCAGTGTGTACTTAACTGGTTTAATGGTTAGAAATCTCATGATATGATAGGTCCTATAAAACAAAATTTTGGCATGCAGAAATATATTATTTAGACTACACAGGTAATTTAGTCAAGCTATTCTGAGTGGAAATAGTGCTAATGTAGACTGAAGTCATGTTATAACCTATAGGGACAAACAAAACTAGTCTTCACCAGAATCAAAGTGTACCCCAAACTCACACTGAGACTGAAATTATAATCCATACCATGAGACCAAGCCCCAGTCACAGTCAGGGTTTGCGTGCCAATTTTTAACACCTATTATGATGTTGACAGTTAATAGAGCAACACATCTTCACCTCTGTCAGGGTTGTTCCCAGAAAGATGTGGCACAGATACCAAGGAAGCCGTCGGCCATTGAGAAGACAGCGAAACACAGGTGCTTGTGATTCAGCCCACCCAGCAGAGTCCACAGTTAGTCTGTCAGTAAGACTATTCATATCTGATGTTCAGAGGTAAGGCACATTCTAAAAGTAAGAGGCTTTACTGTTCAGGGTAGAGAAGCAAAGCACATGGGGTTATGGGTAATATTTTCATTTTATAAGCTAGAAGTGCTAATTTAGGAATAATGAAGAAAGAATAAAAGCAGGTAACTTCTGGCAAGAAAGTGAAATCCGGAGAATACTTGAGGAACATACAGAAGAATCACGATTTTAAGTTACTTTAGGAGGAGGTGGAAATCCCTAGGTACCATTTGACTTAATAGGACAGGACATGCTTAGGGGTTCAGTTGTAAATCCAACAAGCATCCTTACCTAGCAAACTGTCCATATTGGGGCAGGATCTCTCCCTGGCCTGGAGCTCACCAATTGGGCTAGAATAAATAAATAACCAGCAAGTCCTAGGGCCCCTCCCACCTCTGCCTTCTTAGCGCTATATCAGAAGCAAGCATCACCACACCTGCATTTTTAAGGGTTCTGGGGGCTAAACTAGGGTCTCATGTTTGCAAAGCAAGCACTTTACAGAATGACCCAGGATCTCACACAGCTCAAGCTGGCCTGAAACTCCTGGTCCCCTACTTCTACCTCCTCAATGCTGGCAACAAAAGGATGTATCACCATGCCCAGCAGGTTGCATCTTAGCTACTTATATTCAAGTTTGTGAAGTAAACTTAGTTCTAACACAGAGTACATACAAACTTACCAGTGCAAGTTTGTTAAACTGCAATTGTTTACAACAGAAATCTATGTATCTAGGAGAGCTACACACATTCGGTTGCCAAACTGGTAACATGTAAAAGTATGTGTACAGTGAACACCTCCACATACACATACAACCCTACTCTCCCGGGAAATGAAAAAGCACTTTCACTGAAATGAGGAGTATAAATTGGAGCTGGGTTTGTGGAAGCAATTTGACAGTATATATTAAAAACCATCAAATTCTCCATTCCTTTAACATTACTCCCAAAAATATTTTAAGAGAATAAGTAGGGCTTTATAGAAAGCTTATTTCATGACAGCCAGTATAATCCTAGTTAATGACATCTTTTGTCAGTTTTCTTGCTTTTCTGCTTCTGTCCCACTTTTTTAGGACTAAGCTTTTCTCATAGGCCAAGAAGAAAGGCAGAACACCCCAATCTTTACAAGCTACTAAATGGCCACTTGGAGGCAGTTCCCAGGAGTCCTTGTAGCCTGACAGCTTTGCTATGGACCACACACCTACCCTGTTCAGAGTCAGGTGACAATTTCAGGATTATATCCAAGTTCTGAATTCATTTTGTGCTTAAACTTTCTCAGACGACTGACGGGCTTATCCCTGGGCTGCTGAAGACAGGTATCTGCTCCTTGGTAATATGGTTTTGTATGGTTTCATTATAAACTAAAAGTGACTCAGCCTCGAGCTTTGTAGCTTAAATGTTTATTTCTTTGAAGAAGGAAGCAGACATAGAAACAGTGTCTGAGGAAAGCTTTGTGTATGCCTAAAGGCATTCTTTCACTTTGTGTGGAGATGGGTGCCCACTTATCCAAGAGGAGATAGACTTTGCCTTTCATGTATGTGGATGCTGTATTGCTTTGTTTTGAGATAAGGTCTTGCTTTTAAGTGCTAATGGCCTGGTACTCACTCATGCAGCTCATCCTGCCCTTGAACTCATGTCAATCCTCCTGCTTCAGCCTGCCAACTGCTAGAACTACCAGAGTGTGCCACCACGACCAGCACTTTTTACACATTACTGGACTTATCCTATTTTGCAGAAACAATAATAGAATTAGTAATGGCATTTTCCTTTCATGGAGGGCCAACTGAGAGGCTAAGGGCTATTCACATGATTGTGTATGTCTCTTACTTCTCACAGCTACATAATCAAAGTTCTACCCTTGCTGTTTTATAGATATGGAGACAGAAGCAAGAAAAACAGAGGACATGTCTTTAAGGTTATTAAAGAATGTCATTCCCACTGCTAAACACACACATATATAACTAACTAGAGACAGCTATTAAGGTCATATAGTTAATCAGTTGGTGACATCAGTATTGAGGCACCCTTATTTGACATTCATTTGGTTCCTTAGAAAATCCTATCTTGGGCTGAAGAGATGGCTCAGCCATTAAAGGATAGGCTCACAACCAAAAATATAAGAAAATTCTTCCTTTGGAGTGTTAAAGAAAGTGCCCATCTGAAACACACACTGTTTAAAAAATGATGAACTTTTCATTGACTGTCATTCCCACCAGTATCAAGTCTGAGGACTGCAAGGAGAAACTGCAGGGCCAGATACACTCCTCCTAAGCCAACAGGCTTCATGTCCAACCAACAATGGCAATTCTTAACCAATGGTAATGTTGATTTCACCATTAGGGAGCTCAGAGCAATACATGCAATTCTCTCTGGTGACCACCGTGCACTGACTTTAATTACTTCTCCTCCACTAACTTCCTCATGTCCCGATTTACTCCAACTTGGGCATAAACTCTGAGGGTCAAAGTTCAATGCCAGTTCTAAAAACTATTTATAATAGTGCAATCAATATATTTTGCAAATTATTATAACCTGAACCAAAGCAATATGACCAGGTTACAACTGGCTTCTTTCCAAGAATACAATAAATTCCAGAACCTGAGTTATAAACATCCTTAATTGTTTCAGTATTTCACATTAAGAAAGTTATTTTAGAAGCAGGAGAGATGGCTCAGAGGTTAAGGGTACTTATTCTTGCAGAGAACTTGGGTTCTATCCCTATAGTAACTCACAACCATCCATAACTCCAGTTGCAGAGGATCCAATATCATCTTCTGGCCTTTGGGTACCAGAAACACAAATGGTGCACAGACATACATGCAGGCAAAAGACTCATAGAAAATAAATCTTTAAAAAGTTATTTTAAATTTTCTACTCTCTATTAAATAATTTTCATATATTTGTATTTGTGTATGTTCACATGTATGCCACGGTGTTAGTGTCAGAGCCCATAGGAGGCAGGTCTATCCTGCTAGCATAGCCTCCTAGGATTGAACTGAGGTCATCAGGCTTGGTACTTTTACCTGCTCAACTATCTTTCTAGCACACAATTCTAAAGCAGGGCTGCACAAACTTTGACATGAAGTTGTCATTTATAAAGGTGTTTAGTTATATCATAGCTATCCTGGGACTATCTGCAGCCTTCGGGATATAGATTAGACATGCCTGGTCTAAAGCAGCTATAATCAATCTCCTGGACACTAGCTCTATGAGTAAATATGTCAGTATAGCACTCGTGTCTACTTCATATTGTCAGTGACCAATCTGATGTATATGGTCAGTGATGCAGTAATTTATTAATAGTTCATTTAACTACTCTGTCTTTATTCCAAACAAACAGACAACAGCATGGGGGGGGGGGGGGGAATCACGTATCTTGTTTGTCTATTTGAGAAAGGCCAGATACTTGCAATGTAGATCAGGCTGGCCTCAAATCTCAGACATATGTCTGCCTCTGCCTTAGGAATGCTGAGATTAGATTGCACTACCATGACATAAAGCGATTTCTAATTACTCAAGGAGAACAATGTTACTCATTTTGCAGACCTAGTGATCAACATATTCATAAAACTAACGAAGTTCAAAGGGCTCTCTCCAAGTTTCACCACAGAAAATGGACTTTTCCTGCAAGGTGGGACAGACTGGAATGTTTAATCTCTAAAGATTTAAACTGGACAGAAACAGAAGTCTTTCAGAAAAGAAAAGATCTTTCCTCTGAGTGCTAGTATCTAACCACTGAGGAAAAACTTTTATCAAGGAAAACGACAAAGAGAAATATCTGATCTTCTGAAGGATAAATGTACTCAGGCCAAAAATGTTTCCATTCTGTGAAGGTGATAATGTAGCAAAAGGCCATCTCCTACCACTTGCTGCATTTTTGAGAAGGAAGTATTAACTGTACCACTTATTAAAGTTACCCAAGTTCTAAGGATATCTGGTTCAGGAACCAGAAACACATTCTATGGTCTAGCTATAACCTGAAGATCTCTATGAGATCTTTTTGTTTTGTTTTTCTGGAGGTGGGGGGTGGGGGGAGTGAGAAGGATGACAGTCTAATTACATTCCGATGTAAAATTAAATGTATTTTTATTGCAATTTTAGCCCTTTGAATGATTAAGATTACATCAACTTATATCCATACTTAGGGTATTGATGTAGTTTATATGCCGAAGTTAAAACTAAAGTGAAGTATTCTCCATAACATTCCATTTATAAAGGCTATTTTTCCCCTTTAAACACCTTATACTAAGAGAATAGGATGTACCTTATATGTAAAATGCATACATTATGTGCTAAGAATATTTGTGGGTTGCTTTTTTGTATGTTTTATGTGGAAAGCAGCATTTTATTCTCTTTCACTCATTTGACTATGATTTGTTTTCGATAGTTAGGGGGAATTACATGTTCCTACTTACCACAGGATGGAGATAATCACGTCTGTTTTAAAAACCAGCATGTTAGAAAAAACAAAGCAGAAAGGTCTCTGTACTCACCTGAGGCTGCTGTGGCGTTCGTAGAGGTGGAAGCAGCTGCTTGAATCCGAGCGTGGGGAGGAATAAGGATGGTGGCCAGAGGTGGATTACTGGACAGTTCTAGAGGAACAGAAACAAAGGTTAGCGTGTAATCTCCACCCTCTACAAGAATTCCTGTATAGGAAAAAGACACTATAGTAAAACAGTTTATAACTGAACCAGTGAGGTAGTCATCAAGTAAGAGAGGAAGAGCAGTCATGTGACACAAAACTGATATTAAAGAACCATATTTTTCTTGGGCAAAGGTAGCGGTGAAAAGTTGGGAGAGTAAGCACATTTTTTAACTCCCACCAATCACCCCATCACTGCAGCATGTGACTGTGGGTGCTCCAGAGATAAACTCAAGAGCAATAGCAAACCCTCTTTTGAAAAATCAACTTCTATGATGTCTTAGGTTGTGTTCAAGATGGACTGAAGCCAATGATATCAACGCTACATGTGGTAAGCAGTGGTGTTGAGCTTGCATATGCAACTGGTATTAGTTTCAAGTGTGAATGTCCTTCCAGTTTGCTAGGAAGAACCCTGTGATGCTGGTACTCTAGCATGTAATCTGTGAACACCCTTCTCATTCTCCCGGGTGCTGTGGTTTGGAATGCTAAGTATGTGCTCACACTCCCTCTGCATCCTGACAATTTAAATACATGGCATTAACTGAAAAGCAGAGGAATAAAGGAAACCCCAAACCCATTAAGTAGTCTGAGGTTTCTTTTTAATCCCCTGTAAACCTCTTTCTTCAAGATGCTGGAAAGAGAAGTGTGTTGATGCAACAGTGTAAAAGGGTTTGAGAGTCAAAACCTTTTTGTAGACAGTGACTTATTTATAGATTGGCAACTAAATATTAACTTTGTACTAAATTAAGATTTTAAGTAAGACTTATATTCTAGCTAAAAAAAGCAACAAACTGACACCCGAATTTGTGAAAAATTAATGGGGGAAAAAAAAAGCTTCAAAGGCAGAAAGAAGACTCACTGTTCGGTCAATGGGAACATTTTTCCAGCTCAGCAAACAGAAGTCTTTCTTTGGGAAGCTGTGTCCTAATTAGGATGTAAGAGGCATGTGTAGCTCCCAATAAGGAATGGGAAGATGCTACACTGCTCCCTTAAAGCCAGGCAGTTTAACAGTATTCTAACTGGGCCAGCAATGGAATCTGGTATGGCTGATTAATACTGCATTAAGATTAGTGCAGTATATGGTAGTTGTTCTTCATTAACCTAAATGAAATTTAAACTTGCTATCCCAAGTAAAATCTCCTAAAATAGAAAGGAAAAACAAACAAACAAACACCCATCCATGTACCCATCTATCTAGTAATATTGGACAGTATGCTAGGTCTCAGGGTAGAGAGATATACAAGGTAATTGTCTTTGTTGGTCAACAGAAAATAGAAATGGTCAGCTAGGTGATGGTGGCACACTCCTTTAGTTCTAGCACTCAGGAGGCAGAGGCATCTATCTCTGTGAGTTCAAGGCTATCCTGGTCTCAGAGTTCCAGGACAGCCAGGAACACAGAGAAACCGTCTCAGAAACAAAACAAAAAGAAAGAAGAAATGGTCAAATGAACAAAGAGGTAGTTCAGAAAGGACTTAAATCTATTAGGATGACAGCACTTTCAAATTAAAGTTCCCGACATGTTCAACATCCACAAGAACCCAAAAGAGGAAAGGATAGCCAAGGAACATGTATGAAGTATGCTGGCAAAGCTACTGTGAAGGCAAACCTTAAATCACACTGGGCTGGAGGTATGCTTCATTGCTCTCCTCACAGCACATGCTGCACATTTCCCCTTCATTCACTTGCTCTTTTCATGTGCACACTCATCTTACCCAGACTACAGCAATACAAGAAGCCACTTGTATTGCTACCAGCAGAACCTTAGTATTTATCCACAATTCCTTTACCTAACAGTAGCTATATGGATGTTCTCTACTACTTAATCAGGTAGAGGATTATGCCCCATTCTTCAGCCTCTTGAATTAACAATTCTATTCTTATCATCTATTAATTACTAACTACTCTTAAGAAGTCTACATTTAAAGTTCACTTACACAACTGCATACACACACACACACACACACACACACACACACACACACACACACACACACACGTATATACATAGAGACCGACAGATGAACAGATTTTCTCTCTCACTCACAAGTGAATCTTAATATATTTAGTCTGATAAGAAATGAGTCCCAGGATATATTTACAGAGTATATGTGAATAGATTCATAGGTCCATGTATAACTTTCTCTGATAGTCATAGAACCACAAAATACTGCTACCCATGACTAATCTATCCATATTATATCCAAACATACATGTGTAATGGTTAGATTTAACTGTCAATTTGATATGATCTAGAGTTCCTTGGGAAGAGATTCTTGATAAGGGATAGTCTAGCTCAGGTAGAATTGTGAACACACCTGTAAGGAATTTACGTACACTGATTTGAGAAGACCCAGTCTAAAAGTATGTAGCAGCATTCCCTGGGTTTGGTGTCAGTGGTGAACTGTGCTAAGCAGCTGCATTTACTCTCTCTGCTCCAGGTTGTGGATATGACTAGCTGCTTCAAGCTCCTGATGCCATGACCTCCCTTCAGTGAGGACCTACCTGGAGTTGTAAGTCAAAAAAAAAAAAAAAAAAAAAAAAAAACACCCAAAAAAACCAAAAAAAAAAAACCCCTTTTCCCTAACATTGCCTTTGCCAGGTATTTTATTACAGCAAATGGAAAGGAAACTAGGGCATGTATTCTTCAAATCCTGAAAAACATGTCCATAGTCAGACCATGTAGAATCATGTTTATATTTGATACATAGGCAAGTAAAACAGTTTTCAATATCAAAATATTCATTTAAAACGTATTAGGTATGTGTATGGTTAAAGGTTGAACTATATTAGTCTTCTTGAAATTCAGAGTTCGTTTTTTAAAAGAGACACACCACAGGGTAAGCATTATCACAAACTGTAGAACTTAAGTGTGTATACACTTGTGGGTGTTCGTAGGTGTGCATGCAGGCACATATAAACATGTACGTGTGTGTGTGTGTGTGCGCGCGTGCGCTCGCACGCGGGGGGCGCAGATACAGGGAAATTAGGGTGGCATTCCACCTTGGGATTACAAATGTGCACCACTAGCCTTGACTTTTTTATGTGGGTTCTGGAGATCAAACTCAGTCTTCATTTGTAATAATCAAGCACTTTACCAGCGAGCTATATTCTCAGCCCAAGTTTGCCAAGTGCTAAGGGCAGTTGATTTTACTAGCTGATGGTATAATAAAAGGGACCTACTCATGAAAGTCCTTCAGTATTTTCAAGGCCATATTTTAAAGTACAAAGCAATTTATTTCATGTTTATGGCTGCAATTTTACAAGAGAACAGATGTAAGGAGTGGAGAAAGCCCAGTGTGAATGTGTTGTTGACATAAGCTGGCCATGTCAAGGATTCCAGAGCCTCAGACCCATGGACAAATGGCAAAAATCCCCACGCTACCCCACCCCACCTCAGGATGAGGCTCACAGGAAAATGGCAAAGTGTTTCTATGTATGGAAATTTATAGTATGTGCACATAATGTCCGTCAGTGTTTTCTCCCCGTTCTCCTACAGAGACTGCATTACCAGGCTAAACCTGTTTGCTTGACCCATCTGTGTGTCATAAACCCTGCCTCCTTACTATATCTGTAAGTACTAGCCCTACTGCCTTTTTCAGCTGTATGCTACTTCTCTGTTCACCTCTATATAATAAACATGCTGAGCTTTCAGAGTGCTGAGCAAAGAGCCCAGACCACTGATCCCAGATTCACTCCATGTGTCCATCTGTCTGTCTGTCTTCTCTTCATTCCCTCAATACCCTAGCCAGATCCAAGCCCCTGAGCAAGAAGGACACAGCAAATAGGTAATAACATTTACTGAATTTTGACTCATTACAGTGTGCTACAGCTAAGATGCCATTTCATATCCACTAGGAAAAGAAAAACACACCCGTGGGGGCATTAGAACTCCTCTACCCTACAGGAATGGACGTAAGGTCTTCAGCTGTGGAGACAGTGTGCTAGTTTCTCTAAACAGAATCATCATGCGACTGAGTAGTACCCCTAGCAGTCAAGTAGGTATTAAGTATAAACTGTCACAGCAGTACCCAAGAGTCCATCACAGATGAACACCTAGTAAAACAGTTTACAGTCACACAATGGAATACTGTTCATACACAAGAAGGAACAAAGGACTAATATATCCTCTATGAATGAAAATAGGTTAAGTGAAAGAAATTAGATATTAAGGATCACATATTATGAGGTTCCATTTATATGAACTACCCCAAGTGGATAAATCCATGAAGACAAAAAGCAAACTGACTGCTCTAGGGGCTGAGAGATGAAAGAAGAATTCGTGCTTAATGGGGACATAATTTTTTTTTGAGAAGCAAAAAAAAAAAAAAAAAAAAAAAACCAAAAAACAAAAAACATTTTGGAAGTTAATAAAGGTGTGTGTTAAATACATAGCATGAGGAATACAGAAACGACACTATGTTGTTTGCTTTTTAAATTATTTCTATTTCTATTTATGTATATATTTTATGTATGAGTGCTCTGTCTACATGTATGCCTGAATGCCAGAATAGGGCATCAGATACCATTATAGACAGTGTGAGTTGCCATGTGGCTGCTGCGAATTGAACTCAGAACCTCTGGAAGAGCAGCCAGTGCTCTTAACTGCTGAGCCATCTCTCCAGCATCCCCACTGTTTGGTTTTTAAAAAAGAAATCCTTCATAAATTTCATCACAGTTAAAACAAACAAACAAAAAAACCTCAGGGATTTGTAGAATTGGTAACTTTAAATTTTTATTTCATTAGTAGTAATAGACGATTCTCACTGGTGAGTTAAAAATCAAATGGATTACTTCAAAACAAGGAGAACAATGTAAACTTAAGCATGGACTTTGAAATCTAATCAAACAACAAGTTTACATGGTATTTCACTTTACACACACACACACACACACACACACGTATATTTACTGAAGAATATATGCTAAATATATGTCTGGGGATAATGAGAATTATCCCCTCAAATCTACTAATCAGTATTTATATGCATGTATTTGTCACATATCTGACCAAGGTTTTGTTGGTTTATCTTGAATTACAAAAATATTTATCTTTGGAAGATAAATATTTGGTGTGAACAAAATCTCAATCAGTGCTGGCTTGTCATAATGGTTTAAAAAAGTAAAGAAATTTAACACAGTGTTTTCCCAGCACTTGGGAGTCAGAGGCAAGCAAATTTCTGTGAGTTCAGGGCTAGTCTGATCTACAAAGCAAGTTCCAGGACAGGTAGGACTGTTATACTGTCTTAAAAAACAAACAAACAAACAAACAAACAAACAAACAAACAAAATGAAAAATACTCCAGAGAATAGTTATACTGTACAGATAATAGAATACACCTGCAGTTTAAAAAAAAAAAAAAAAAAAAAAAGAAAATGGGCATCATAAAAATGGGTATCACAGACTTTTCAATTGTCCTCAAAAATTTTAAAGATGACTTATGTAAAATATCCAGGTGACATAACCAAAATCATTTCATGGCAACAAACAAACAAAAACAAAATACCCACATGCATAAAAGGCTTTTAAATTTATTTTATGTGTATGGGTATTTTGGCTACATGTGTATCTGTGTACAGCATGTGTATCTGGTGCCTGCAGAAGTCAGAAGAGGGTGTAGGATACCCTGGAACTGGAGTTACAGATGGATATGTGCTGCTATGTGGGTGCTGGGAATCTGGGTCCCCTGGAAGAGCATTAAGTGCTTGTAATTGCTGAGCCATCTTTCCACCCCAGAATTTTTCTTTTTTATTTATCAAATCCATAAAACAATTTGAAAATTGTACTTTTTGTATCATTGCTTTTTTAGTTAATAATAAAAAAAAACACAGTTTTTTTTTTTTTTTTTGGCCATGAAATGTTTTTGGTATTAGAAATTCTGAGGTGAACTACACTACAGTGTGCTACAACACAATTATTATGAAGGCTAACTAATCATTCAAGGGTTGTGCCTTTAGCTTTCTCTGTATTTCTCTTCTGTTTCCAGCATTTTCTTTATTATGCACTGTTACTGGTAAAAACCAAAGCAATAAGAAATAAAAAGCAATTTTTTTTTTTTTGTCAAGAGAACTAAGAAGTCAGTTAATACCTTCTGTCAAACTGCAGTTGCCCTCTCAATGACACGGGAAGCTACCCAGCCTTCTCTTGACACTTCCAGCCATAGGGACTGATGCCCAGAAAAACAACTGCCCCTGAGTTAACCAGGGACACGGATTCATTGGAAATGTTATTCAGACTATATATACAGTTGCTCTAATTGTCTGCTATCATTTTTAACTTTATAATCTGGAGAAAGACCATATATTTATTCTTCTCTTTATATCACCATCCTTTATTTGAAAGCTGAACATTTTCCCTCTGTATTTAGACTATTCTAAATTGAATATGGAGGAGGGATGTGTGAAATAAACGTGAAACGTGTAAGATTTGAGTAAACAGTAATGCTTAAATGTCTTAGTTTAAAAACTGTAATAATAGTGACTCCCATCTGTGCTGAGGCAGTCTTAAGCCACATGTAGAAGAGCATTCCGATGTCCCGAGACTATTAACTGTTGAGAGCTGGTCAGGAACTCTGAAGTGTTTGGGATCCTGATCTGCTCAAATTAGGCAGAGCAGTAATATATTTGTGTCAGAAGGTAGAGTGTTCACAGGAGCATCTGAATTACAGAGTCTGGAAAAAGGGTGTGTGTGTGTGTGTGTGTACCCTCTACATTCAAGAAAGTTAATGTCTCTTGTGGTCACAGAAGGCTCCCATCTCCCCCACTATTTCCTAGCCTGCCTAATTCTCACCATTCAGCCAGTCAATACACTCACCACTTCCTTCTCTTGTTTTATTGATAGGGAATTATAAACTTTTTGTGTTTAGTTTTTTTGGGGGGTGGGGTGGGGTGCAGGTACCACTAGAAGAGGTGAGTAAAAAACAAAGGCAGAATGCCTAGTCTTAATGAGGGTGGAAAAAGTGAACGCTAACACGGTGGGGAGATGATGGCTATTTTACGTTTGTCAGAAACCACCGATGAATGAGTGAACCCAGCTTCCCTTAGTGTTTACTCAGCAGCAATGGGGGCATGGGAATTTCTGTCTGCTCCTCTTGCATAAGTTCCAAGTTTTATTAGAGCATTGGGTTTACAGAAATGCAGGTGTGGTTTGAATAAGAACAGCCCCACCCCCACCCCCACCAAGCTCCCTGTTTAGTCATCAGGGAGTGGTACTATGTGAGAAGGGAAAGGAGGTGTGGCCTTGCTGGAGTAGGTGTGTCACTCTGAGGTTTCAGAAGCCCAAGCCAGGTCCAGCATCTCTCTCTGCTGCCTGAAGATCAGGATGTAAAGATCAGGATGTAAAGCAATCAGATTATTTTCCCCCACACCACCTCTGCCTGTGTGCCACCATACTCCCCAACTGATAACAATGGACTAAACCTCTGAGACTGTAATTAAGTGCTTTGTTTTATAAGAGTTCTGTGGTCATGGTCTCTCTTCACAGCAACAGAACTACGACAACAGGCAAAATTCATTCCTAGGGTTTAAACATTTGCTGTAAACGCTTGGGAAATAAAAAATACTGATACTCTACATTTTAGATTCAAATCTAAGAGTTATACTATTGCTTAGTCTTATTGTTAATAATCTAACCCACTGAAATTTCTATATATTTCTCATGTAACCAAACTCACTACAGTTTGGTTAAAAATGGTCAAATGATGATTGTTTGTAAACTTTCATCTGTCACTACTCTGTTAAAACACACAATGATTGGTGTAATAGATTACAGGCATTTCGTACTTCCACAAGTACTTAATATGACCACTGTTGTCTACAGATTATCACTAACAAAGTGTCATTTCACATCCATTTGTCCAGTGCCTTAGTTACTTTTCTACTGCTGTGACAACACATGACCACAGAAACTTACAGGAAATAAAAAGTTTATTTGGGGCTTATGGTTCTAGAAGTTTAGAGTCCATGAGAGTAGAGGGGAGGTGGCAGGTAGTTGGAGCAGCAGCTTGCATCTCAAACCACAAATAGGAGGAAGCAGAAAGCACACTGGGAATGAAACCTCAAAGGGTATCCCCAGTGATATACTTTTCAAACACCTACCTCCTAATCCTCTTCCAACAGCTACCAATTGGGGCCCTAATCAAATGCTGGAGCCTTACAGAGGACATGTCATTCAAATGGCCACACCCAGAAATGGATAAAAATGAAATGTCTGGAATTACCTTGAGTGGTAAAGTTGAAGAGTGCAGGCGTGTCTCGACCATTTGGTAGTTTGACATTTGGGTCCCGTAATTCATCAAAAAAAGAATGTGCACAAGCTTCCAGTGGTGTTAATCGAGCGGTTGGTGTATACTCCAGTAGACGGCTGCACAGTGCAATTGCTTCTGGTGGAGTTCGGGGCCGGAAGACCTGAAAGGACAAAGAAGTAGACAGAACAATTAAGTTCTATTATAAGAACATAAATAAACATCCGTTGAGTACTGAGTTAATTCCCAACACATAAAAACATGGCTACAAAATCCAGAATTAAAAAAGTTAACTGCATGTGATGTACCACATTGGGGTGCACTATGTGCTAATAAAAAAGTCTATGCAAGAAAAGCTCAGAGAACAACCTACCTCTTAAGTACAAAGTAACACAATTGATTAAGCACATCTAAAACTACTACAGACATAAAAGCTGAGATCTGGAGGCAAGCACAACTACAAGAATATTTTTTAACTTAAAAGTGTTCACTGCTGTGGCCTCTGGTACTCTTTTTTTGGCAGAACATTTGTTTATTGACAATGGACAGTACTCTTCAGATCTTATTTTTTAAATAAATATCTATTAAATACTTCAGTCAGTATTTTTTAAGAAGAGTATTTTTTTTTTTTTAAAGAGACAAAATCCTTTGTTCTAATTGTAAGAAATTCTAACGGTTTGGTATTATCTTCTTGATACATAGAACCTTCCATTATTCAAAGACTATAGAGTACCTAGACTTTCTGAAATGTCTGGCATTGGTCTCTTCATAGTTGGATAGTTCATTCTCATTTGAATTTCTTTCAATGAATAGTCTAGAGCTTTAAATCGGGCAAGAAGAACTTAGGCTTTCAGTAAGAGCCATTAATTTACAGAATGGTTAACTGAAGTCTGTATTGAAGCAATACTAATTAAACTAATTTGCTTAAAAGAGAGAGCTTTATACTCACTGTGTCTTAATAGGAATCGGTATACATAAGGAACATAGACTTTAAATTACAGCTAGTTAAAGGTTAAAACAGAGGGCGAAAACATAAGCATGAACAGATGGGATTCAGAACCTTTGAAATAAAAGAAAAAAAATAAAACATTTCTTGATATAAAGACTAGGTAAGCAAAGCAAGGGTAGGGATTGTGAAGATGGACAAATAGGGCATGCAGGGCTCTGGGAGGCTAAGGTTTCCTAATGAGAGTGGCTCATGTTACTTGGGCTGAAGATAGGAGAACTTGTTATCACTTTAGGGCTTGTTAATATTAAAGAGATTCGTGAGCACTTCCCCCCCCCAAAAAAAAAACTAAAGGTACCTGGAGGGGTTGTTTTCTTTCCCCTTTAAAAAATATAGTTACTACAGAAATTACAGATTATTTTCCACAGAAATTGAGAAAGTGCCTTGAATAGGATCTTAAGAATTTATTTTGAGGCTTGGTCAATTTAGAATTTTAAGGCTTGGTCAATTGGCTGTTTTAGAAAGTCCTTTGCAAGGTCAAAAGTGCCTTGTCTGAATGTACTGTAATTTGCCTTAGCCAAGGGAATCTCAAAGTGGCTATACAACTTAAAATGTTTGTTCTCCCCCCCCCCCCCCACCATTCTTGGTCACCATCCTGTCCCTTATTTCCAAGTGCAAATCAAATCTAGAAATGTAAAAAAGAAAAACAATAGAAATTGTCATAAAAATATCAGTTAGTCAAGTGGTTCTTTGTGAGGTCAGGGCTAGCCTGGTCTATATAGTGAGTTCTAGGATAGCCTGAGCTACATAGTGAGTGTCTGATTCCAGACAAGAAGAAAAACACTAAAATTACTGGCAGTTTGTATCTACTTGACAATATATGGATTTACTTGCTAGGTAATACAAAATGGCTTGGCACCAATTATGATATTAGGTGAGTAGAATTAAGACAGCACTTGAATGTAAAAGCAACTCTTGCTAAAATTCAAGAGCAGGAGAATAAGGGAGAAGGTATTTTAAATCTAAAAGCTCATACTTGATTGTGCATGGTGACCAGCACCTAAGAGGCAAAGGCAGATGGATGTCTGTGGGTTTGAGACTAGCCTGGATTACACAGTGAACATGAGGCCAGCAGAGCACATTGTGAGGCTTTGTCTCAAAACACAAACAAGCAGCTGGGCAGTGATGGTGCACATCTTTGATCCTAGCACTCAAGAGGCCAGGGCAGGCAGATCTCTGTGAGTTTAAGGCCAGTCTGGTCTGCACACAGAGAGAGTTCCAGGACAGCAAGGACTACACAGAAAAAAAAAAAAAAAACAAAAAACAAAAAACTGTTTTGAAAACCAAAAAACAAAACCAAAACAAAAATGAAAACAAAACCACAACAATCCAAGCAAATTAAATTATGCTGTATTAATGAAGGCTTTTCTGTTGAACATCTTAATTTGAGTTCTGGCCCTATTTTTTTTAAAATCCAATTCCTTTATCTGTTTTGGCATTTTACTGGCTACAAGTAACCATCTATCTATCCTTTGGGTACTAAGGCATATATATTAGCTTATTTTATGAAGAAATCCTAAGGAAGAACCAGAGAGTTAAAAAAATAATCTATGCCAAAAGTCTTTATTAGAACAGATTTAACCTGCCTTTTAAAAAAAGTATTCATTGACTTTAAATTTTTATGAGATTCCTCATGAGAAAACCTTTAGTTCAGTACCCTGTGGATAAAGGTTAAGTGGGAAATTATGCAAATCAAAGCCCAGTATCTCCCAGAATTCACATTTCTGATGAAGGGGTGTGATAGCATGCAACTTCCAGAATGAACAGTCCTAAGTGGATACTAGCTCTTTAAAAGAAAAGGGAACCAACAGCTATGAAATACAGTTTCTACTTCCACCTCGTTCCTTACTCACTGAAATAACACAGATAACTTTTGGCTGTATCTAAGAATAATCAAAAGTCCCTTAATTCATAAACTGCAATCTAGATGGTCAATGGATACTGGCGAGCAAAATATTCTATACGAAAACCTATACCAAACAGTACAAAAACAGGAACCATTTCTCCACATTGATTTTATTAGCATAGTTCAAGAAGAAACAGCTGCTCAGCCATTTCAAGAAACATTTTTCTTAGTGTTATAAAATTGACCTAAAGTTAAAAAAAAAAAAAGTACATACCCGTACTCCTGGGGTGAAATGTCCTGTTCCTGACGAATCCTAAAGGTGATAATGCAGTGAAATAATCCAAACAGGGGAAGTCAATGCAAAAGAGAATAGTCCAGCAAGAAAAATATATCCAATGTTATAAGAAATCCATGGTGTAGGGGACATAGAAAATGTTTATACAGTTATAAACTTTAAACATTCGTCTCCACAGTAGTAAGTCCAAATTTTAAAAATTATTTCACCACAAGTGTATGCAAAAAAAGTTTTTGAATTGTGCAATGGTGAGGCACAGTAAAGAAACATTTGTTTTAGTTGATTATGTTCCGATGCCAGTGTGTTTATTAAAAAAATACAAAACCAAAATAAGTGAAAATCAAAATGAAATCTAGAAGTAAAGTTCCCAAAGTAAAGTGGTCTCCTACGACCTGGATTCATCATCCACAGACATGGCTGGGAGGGGGCATATTGGCCTGCTTTTAAAAATGGATGTTCCCAATATGCTAGAAATTCAGAATTACTGTTTCAGTTACACAGTATAAACATTTTTTTTTTTGCTAAATTATTGGTCATAAGAGAGGTATTAATATTACTATAAATTTCAAGCCAGATACTTTTAATTTGTGTGAGCTAAGAATCAGGCCACCGCGGATTATTCTCTTTTTTGGATTGACTTCCCTGCTAGAAGATATTTATTTATTGACAGTCTCATTATATCAGAACTCTTCAGGAAGCTGACATATCACCTCAGGAGTGCGGGTATAAACTTGCTTTTTTCTACTGTGGGCCTTGCCCCCTCATACCCTTGCACCCATGACTTAGGAAAAAGACTAAATATAGAGCATTCTTTCCTTTTTGCAAAAATTCACTGAAAAAAAAATCCTTTATCTTTGAATAGTACCAATTCAACACAGCTTCATCTGCAAATATGCCCAATTCACCCACCAAAAGCTAAACAAAAATTTATACAATAAACAAAACAACTAAGGGACAGTCACAGTTACAGGTGACATGCAAAATAATGCACACCAACACCTAGGCAAAACGGAGCCAAGTTTGCAAGGAAGGAGAAGGGTCTATTGTGTCTAGGTATTGAGAACACAAAATTGGCAGAGCTCACCAGTAGCTGTGAACTCCCTTGACTAAGCTAAGAGAATGTAACATTCTTTTAGGATAGTTTCCAGTGGGGGAATTAAATATTTTGCAAAAAATAAATAATCCGCGGATTACTTTTAGTCTGCAGACTAAATTTAGTGCATGGGATTAAAAACTGGCCCATCAGAATAAAAATCTTAAAACACAAATGTGGACAAAAATAGAAAATCATATAAAAAAACAAACAAAACAAACAAAAACAAAAGCAAAAACCTAAGAGCATAAAGTAAGATTCAATTGGGCAAACTAACAATTAGTATGCAGACTAAATATGGCCAGCCAAGAAATGCAGCAAGGCCACAGACACCCCTTTAAAAGCTAAAATAAAAAATAATAAAAACAAAACAAAATGAAACAAAGAATAAAGAGGAAAAATTAAAGAAAAAGAAAAAAATTCAAATGAACCAAAACACTGACATGAACTTTTGAGTGCTTCAAATACTACCTCACCTATGCAGCAACATGTTTTCTTAAAGTCAAACAAACAGACACAGCACAATTTCTAGTCCATAGGGAAAAAAACTACCATAAAAATTCATTTCCCCCCCAAAAGTCTCTGTGTTATTGAACAAATGCAAACAAATCCTTAAATGAAGAATTAGTCAAAGTAAATTTGCATCTGGGTAACTCAGATAACAGAGACAATGTTCTAAAAGTTCAGCCTGGAGTTAAGTGCTATGGCTGAACCCAAGGTCCCTCAGAATGGCTCTTTGTCAAAGCTGCTTCTCAGTGTCAGCTCCCACCAACGCTGCTGTATTATGACCCAATCAAAGCAATATAAAATGCCTATTTCTTATGATTAGAGATAGTGGAAAATAATTTACAAGAACACAGTACAAATTCTGTGACTGTTCCAAACAGCTATCCCTTATACTAGCTTTCATTGTGAGCTTATGAAACGACACAGCTTTCTGGTCATAGGCAAAATATAATCTCCAGTTCTAAAAACTGGTAAGCCATGAATACCAAAGAGCAACTTCAGTCTCAAGTAACCTAAAGCTATTTGCAATTAATAAACTTAGAAGATTAAAGTGAAACAATATCATAGGTCTGTTGAATAGTTAACAACAACAAAAGAAACAAAATAAGAAGTTTTCTAAGTACATAACTTAATAATTAAGTAACACACTATTTAAAAATCCTTTATTGGTACTTTGCAAGCTCTCATACATTGATCCAGTGACACACTGAAATGTAAGGTAATTCGAGCCACTAAAAACTATAGCGCCCCCCCCCCCCCCCCCCCCCAGCTACTGAAAACCAACTTTCAGGGAGTCCACAAGGCGAGTTTATGTCTGAAATCACTCACTGTCTAATGATGGATCACAAACTGAACATAGCTCAAGCTTAATCAAGACATTCACTTTCTAACTTTGGAGGGTTAGAAAGGCAGATAAAGAAAGCCAAGAACAAGAAACACAAAGAATCCTTAGTCATGACAAAGCTAGCCATAGCATTTAATAAATTTCACCTGCACTAATTAACAGGCTGAATTTTCCTAAGTTGCATGATCTAAAAGGAAACCTTTACAGACAGTAGCATTGACCTACACAATGTAACTCCTCTTCTAACATCCTCGTAGATCAAACATTACTGCAGACCTACACATAAGCAAATGACTACTTACTTGTTAAACTTGTCATGTTTTTGCAAAACAGCTATTGGAATCAAGCTGGCCTTCTTAAGAGTGCATGAGTATTTCCTTTTTCATCCACATCTCCCACCTGACTCAGTTCTTTCCTTCTACCCTGTGGGTTCCAGGGATCAAATCAGGCTGTCAGGCTTGGTGTGAGGAGCCTTCACCAGCTCAGGCATCCCATGGATGCAAATCTTAAGCAAATCTTAATTGTACTTCAACAGCCTTTGTCCTATGTCATCTCTAGGGAGACTTCTTTCACTGTCTTCACTAAAGGTCTGTCTTGTGACACCCCATTGGACATAAACCGTTTTGGAAATTTATAACATATAATTTATATTACTTAATACTTGCTGTAACTATGCTTTCAAAGGCAAGAGCTGCATGTTTTCATCCTTTATAGGACCCAGAGTAACACTGGTGATAAAGAATACACAGTACCTAAAGAACAATGATAAATTAAAAAATACTGATTTTTGCCTTTTCCAATCTATCCCCAACCCCAGCTCCCCCCCCCTCACACACACACACACACACACACACACACACACACACACACACACACACACACACACACACAACTTTTCTTTTATAAATGGATTAATCACTCTAGGAGCTTGAGTGTGTACACATGTGTATGCATGTGTCAGCCAAGATGGCAAAATGCACTCACGAGGTAAGCAGTAACTAGTTAGTACAACATTCAGGGTGGAGAGCATTGAAAATGTAAAACCTGATTTACCCCCAACCAATGGAGTATATCAGAACAAACAGAAATCCCTAGTATGGCTTGATGGTTTCTGGAATACACGTGAATGTAATGATTATGACAAAAGGAGCAGACAGAATGGGTTTCCAAGAAAAGTTGGAGAGTTGTTGACTGCTTTGTAGGCCTCTTTGAATGTGCTAAGAGTTGAAATGAATAAATCTACCAGATTCTGAAAAAACATATTAAAGGATCATAGGGAAAATGTAGTTGTAGAGTCTTAAAAAAAAGAAACACAATGAGATTTTTTTTTGTTTGTTTAGTTTTTAAAGCAAAGAATATGACTTCCTCAGTGTGAACAATTTCTCTGATAGCTAAAAGGCTCTCAAACTCAACTTTCTGTCTACTCTGTTGGCTATAGATGGAAGTAAAAGTATTGGTCTACACTGAAGCATGTCCTAACAAATCAAGCTTGGGATGACTGCTTAGGGTGAGTACTGTTTCCTGGGTACTTGTCTCACGGATGGCCCAGTAACCTACACACATAACTGCTGAGTATTAAACCACCATGCCAAAAAGTTGGCAACAAACAGTTCTTATAAGGTTTTTCTTTACATGTATTGTTTTATTTATTTACTTATTTGTTGTGTTTGCAAGCCCACAGAGACCAAAGCTAGTTCTCTCCTTCTACTCTGTTGGTTACTGGTCCAAACTCAGCCCATCTGGCTTGATGGCAAGTTCCTTTACCTGCAAAGCCATCTTGTTGGCTCTCATTCTGAAGTAATTTATATCCCTGTTATCATTATGAAACAAAAAAATAGAAATACAATTTGACTCAATGGGCACCAAGGTAGTTACATGGTGATGAATATTCAGACTATACAGACAATGAGCAAATTTTAAGAGAGAAGTGAGACCTGAGATGATTAATATTTGCATAGCAGAGAAGAAAAGAAAGAATACTGTAGTGGGACATGGACAGGGAAGATGAAGGAAGAAATGTAGTATCTCCTGCATCAACTAGGATAGTCTGATTACATCAGAAGATGGAGCATGGTTGTAACACATACAGCTAAGCTAACTTATTAAGTAGTCCAACATAAGGATAAAAGATGGGACCCTAAGGATTCTGTTCTATTTCTTTTCACAAACCAATTAAAATTACAAATGACTTCCATTACTTCATAATATTATGCAGATACCTGCATTACTTATCTGACCTCAGGATTATTTGCTACCAG
Organism: Cricetiscus sungorus; assembly: GCA_030556225.1. NCBI lineage: Eukaryota > Metazoa > Chordata > Mammalia > Rodentia > Cricetidae > Cricetiscus > Cricetiscus sungorus. Next base: position 17,755,051 of record JANBXA010000651.1, on the reverse strand, counting down.
GACAAAAGAGACTATTTGTTAGAGTAATTTAAACAAAAAATATCAGCTACACAATACTGGGAACAGGAGACACTCACAACAACTACAGAATGAGAAGGACCTGATAGGAATCCCCAGTCCACCTTAATTAAACACTGAACTTTAAATTCATTGCCTAATGGTATGTATTAAAGAGGTGGAAAATGTAGAAGAATGTGGGAAGGAGATAATAAATTGAGACATTCCTAAAGGCTATGAGGCCTTAGAGAATTAAGAAAGCTAATTTGGAGTGCAATGAGAAAGATGGGCTAGACTTTCTGATAATGAAGGAGTGCAATCAGTAAGGAGGTAGGAGGTTGTTTTATAGGTCTATACTATCACAATGCCTAAACCAAGACCAGGATAAAGAGGCAGTGGTATATCAGAAGTAGACTGTTCTCCATTTAATCACCACTAAAATAAGACATTCCTTTATAATCTTTATAGCTGTATTTTGAAAAGAACCTGAAGACAAGGAAGATAATCACTATCTCACAATGAAAAGAAGCAACAGTATTTAAACTCCACTTCATGCCTAATGACCCACTGTTTAGTCATGCCTCCATGTTCTTAAGGATTTATCTTCTTCTCTTTTTGCAACCAATTCTCTGTTTAATTCTCAATCTACTATTGTATCATTTACTTTAGCTTTCAACCGGGTTATTTCTTCTTTGAAATATATAGCACACATCAAAACATAAGCCTTTATTTCCTTTCCCACTTAAACCATTAAGTATTTTATCAACAAATTAGGCTGCTCTATATATTTTATAACTTTTATGATATATTTAATTTTATGTGTATGTGGGTTTTCCCTCCATGTATGTTATATGTACCACATGTGTGTCTGGTGCCTTCAGAGGTCACAGGTTATCAGATTTCCTGGGAGTTCTGGGAACTGAACCCCAAGTCCTCTTCAAGAGCAACAAATGTCTTAAGAGCTGAACCAATGTTCTAGCCCTATTCTAGCTTTTTTGTAATGGTCAAGGACAACTTGAGTGGACTTTTAAACCCTTAAAAAAATATTTTGTTAAAATAGTTTGGTTTTAGAAAGAGACTGTTAAATGGGATTCCATGATAGATTTCAGTGCATTTTAAAGTCGATGTGAAAGAATGTGTGGTAACTACATCCATCTTTCAGAGGATCACACTGCAGCCATGAAGTCAGGGCGCACACTCTTGTGGTTTTAGAAAAGAGAACTGACATGGCTTCTAATGGAAGACAGCAGAAAACAAGGAATTCTTGTCTGTCTGTCTGTCTGTCTTTCCACACTCAAAGGACAATGTTTTCAAAGAATATCACATACATTTTTTTTTAAATGACATTACTAGCTAGCTCATGCAGGCAACATTTCTCAGCTGCTGTAAATACCACAATAGGAAGATACTGGAAAATTCAACTATATTATCACCTACTTCTAGGAATGTTAAAGTCCACATTTTATTTTTGAAAAAAACTTTTAAAAAGGAAAATCCAATACAAGCATATTCTGATTATTTACCCAATTGGAATTTCTGTGTACCATACAAGTTTGTATGAAATACAACTTTATTTATTATGGAATATATCTGCATAAAGGGAAGAGCTAAATTGACAAAGGATACTATATAAATTAAGGGTTCATAATAATTTTAGTATAAGAGGTAAGAAAATTAATAATTATTCTATACATGGCATAGAAATAGACATCTAAGTAAAAGAGCTTCACATTTCATTCAACTTTAAAATGTGTTTGGGGTATTAGAGAAACACCAAGAATCCAAGAAGGCAGAGCAAACTTTAAACTAACTCACTACCACTCTTTCTCTGCTGGTCACACTTCATAATTAACTGTTCTGCCTATTTTATTCTGGCTAATATTTCCATTTCAGAGAGGAAATTGGGGGTGAGGACAAAGAATATGATACACATCAACACTGGTGGCAGGACTGATTGTTAAAGGGATTTCTATAACTTCAATTGTAGCACTGCTTGTCAACTCCATTGTGTTTGTCAACATGCAGGCCAAGTGGCGAATACTTAAGACATAAGAAGACCGAAGACTTAAAAGAACTTCTCCCTTCTTCCTTTGTAAAAATAATGATTACTTAAAATATGGAAGTATAGACAGGCAGAACATGAACCCTCCCAGAATTATATTCGTCCTATACCAATCTGTATTTTGGAATACACCCTTAATTAGTTGGAATTACACTATAGTATAAATCCCACATGACAGACACTGGTCCATAATAACTCCAGTGGGTTCAATCTGTTACTCGGCCTCTAATTCCAACAAGTCACCTAGGATCCTTTGGGTTTAGAGCCATGGAAAAGATCCTAAGGATTATTTCACTTAGCTCCAAAATAAGCCTTAAACACAAAGATCAAAGACCAGTGTTCATCATAAAGTTTAAAATGAGGGGGACCTGGCCTCTTGGAAAAATGAAGGCCCCCCCCCCAACCTGAATTTCTGGCACTACAAAATTACTGTTGTCTCTGTTTATAGTAGGAAAGAAATAGTGAGTATTAAGTGTCTGTCTGAAGAAAGATTATGAGAATGTTAAAGGACATCATTAAGAGAACAACAGAACAAGAGGAAAAGAGGCAAGCATACCGATTACAGGGAGTATAAACTATTTCATCTATAGCCTTACATTACTTCCCCTATTACTTTTAAATGTTTTTACAATAAGCTGAACAATCTTATCCATGTAAGACACAAGTTATGATGACATTTTAAAATAGTATATTTAATGTTTCTAACCCACTATATCTGTCTGTCTGTCCCACTTCTGACTGCCCGGCCGCTTGCCCATCGGAATGATGTGGTACATGACTATGATTTAAAGACCCAGCATTAAATACACAAGAACTAGTGTTAGCTTACTACCAGCACTGTCACAGCCACCTACAGGCTGGGTCACTGGATTCCTGTCTTTGGCTAGAGTTTCTCAATCTATAAAATGAGGCAGCAACAAATGAACTCCATCTATGATTCGAACACATTCTATCTTTTCTCTGCACACTTAACCTCATCATACAACCCAAGGTGGAAAAACTCTTGATTACGCTTTCCCAACGGCTACTGACATTCCATAAACATCATACATTACTTTCCAAGCATGTATCCAACAAGATTATACCTGCTTTAAAAAAAAATCCTGTTCCTAAGTACCAATAGTATCAAGGAAACAAGTAAACAAGGAAATCAGGCAACATATGTAAGAAGATCTACATTTTGAAGGTTTAAAAGAATAAAGAAAAATTTAAAGGTCTTTTATTTGTGATATTTAATCATGCATCTCTATTTAAATAAAATTAAATTTAGAATCTTAGTTTTTTAAAATCCTGCCTTGTAATTTTAATGTTACAGGTATTTATTATTACTTGCAAATGAAAGCCCACGCTGAAAATTATGTACAGGCCATCAATAGGAATAAAAGCTGTCAAAAGAACACTGAACTACAGCCACTGAATTGACTTCACAGAGAAGTGCTATGTGTTTGAAATTGACACAAGCTATGTGGTCTCAACATAGTTTAGCTTAAGTACAATTTAGTTAACTCTTAGTTGACACACTTTCTCAAAAACTCATTTTGACTTACCTTTGTCCAAGGATGTGCCTTGATTTGAGGGAATTTGAATTCTGTGTAATTTGGGTTCATTTCTCTAATTTGCTCCCTTGTTGGTGTTCCCAAGACCTAAACCAAGAAAAGGAAATGTTGTCAACTTTTTCTCTCTCTATATATATATTAGTGCAGTTTTGTTTTTTGCCAAAATGAAGAATTCCAAGCAGGAATAAAATATAAAACTCAATAGATTCTTTTTAATTTAAAACCATGCTTTACCACCACATACTGATATGCTATGATAAGAATGATATTAAAAATCTGAGTCATAAAAATATTACTAGAAAGTATTCCATTATTAGTTAAGAACACAACTCTACTCCAAGGAGGTCCTATAACACCACCCGGCCTCTGAGGGCACCAAGCACACCCATGTTGCAGACACACATGCATGCAAAACACACATGCATATAAAATAAATATTCTAGTAACCCCTGCTTCCTTTCCCATTGTATTCCAATACCACCTTAGAAGCTGTAAGAAGGAAAAGCAACAATACTCATGTTGGCCAGGCCTAACAGTGCTGTAGCCTGAAATCTGTTGGCAAATTTCAAACAGTTCCTTCCCCAAAAGCGAGACTGTAGGTTTGATCCATACATACACAAAAAAAACAAACTAAAAGATAAATCTAAAAATTCAAGGTAAAATTATGCAGGTTCAATGTATAGAAGTAATCAATTTATGATGATCACATCTGATGTAAGACTATCTTTTATTTGTGGAATAAAACAAGTACTCGGTTTGTCCTATTATAAATGCTAATTAGGAGAAGCTGTATTAAGGACTTTAATCATTTCCCTCGATATTTAAAAGACACTACATGAAAATCTAGAGAAGACAAAGAACATGAGACCTCATGTAGCTGCTTATAGATAAACCGACACTGGACACAAGGACGGCAGTACAGACAAGACAGATTTCAGGGACATGTGTCTCCCCTACCCCCCAACACAGACACACACACGCCTTCATTACCTTACAGCCCAATATGAAATAAGTTTGTTTACTGAGTTAAGCCTGGAACTCAGAAATACACCCAACTACTCTGAGTACTGGGCTTAGAGTCGTGCATGTATCACTATGACCAGCTAAAACACGTTTACTGGGGGGAGGAGAATCATATAATTTACAAGTTAATGGCAGTTTTACTGGAGAGTAATATAATGTTAAATATTTAATTTGTGCTAGGGACCAATGAATAACCAGGGGTAGTTCTATAAATACTCTAAACAAAGTAAAGATATTCTTTCTTTCTTTCCCTTCCTTTCTTCCTTCCTTCCCTCCCTCTCTCCCTCCCTCCCTCGCTCCCTCCCTCGCTCCCTCCCTCCCTCCCTCCCTCCCTCCCTCCCTCCCTCCCTCCCTCCCTCTCTCTCTCTCTCTCTCTCTCTCTCTCTCTCTCTCTCTCTCTCTTTCTTTCTTTCTTTCCTTCTCTTTCTTTTTAAAGACAGTCTTTCTATGTAGCCCTTGCTGGCTTGGAACTCATGGATATCTGTCTGCCTCTGCCTCCTGAGTGCTGAAATAAAAAGCATATAGCACCATGCCTAAGCCACACTCCTTAGTTCTCGATTGGCTTTAATTCTCTAGACACCTTTAAAACCTTTGTAACCTCACCGACTTTTTAAATAGACTTTTCTTCAAAAGAAATTCTTATGAAAATAAGAAGTGAAAGACTGAGATAAAATTGTAAAACACTTTCTTGAATATATCTAGTCTTGATGAGGAACTCTACTGATTCAGAAAATATTGAAGAGACATCTGCACTCACATGCTTATTACTTTACAATGGACAAGACATGGAATCAACCTATGTGCATATTAATGGGTAAATGGATACAGGCAAATGTGTGATCCATACACAATGGAGCATTTCTTTGCCATAAAATAAACAAACTTCTGTTATTAGCAACAACATGAATAGAACTAGGACATTATAACAAACTAAGTCAGCTGCAGAAAAACAATTATCACATGTTCTACTTATTTGGAAGCCATAAACTGATTACTCAGTTTTTACATTTGTAGGAGCCTCCTTAAGCACAGTGCATTAACAGTGGACCAAAATCTACTCAACTGTAGTGTTAGAACTTCCTTAGTTATAGCTGTTGATCAGAACTTAAATGGTTTTTCACCTTTAAAACATGCACTTGTGACTTTTAAGAAGCTTCAATTACTAACTTGTAGACTGTCATTAAAAATCTTATGATTATTTTAAAAATCAATTAAACAAAGATATTCCCCAGCAAACTTTATTTAAAGCCATCCAACCTTGAATTTACTAAGGCTATTAGATGGAGGGGAAAGACATCCAAACTTCACAAAATGTTCCAGATATCACTTCTCTTGCTAAACACTGAACTAGAGTAATTTTTCTACTCTTTTAATTAGTTTTTAAATCTTAAAACCAAAGCTCTTCCTAGGCAATTATTTTTATCTATTGTTGATTTTGGTAAAGCAGGAAAATCTAAACATTAGAACACATTTGTGTGTGTGTGTGTGTGTGTGTGTGTGTGTGTGTGTGTGTTTTTAATACTTATTTGTAGGCTGGGTGTGCAGGTGCACACCTTTAACTGCAGTCCTGGGGAAGCAGAGGCAAGTGGATCTCTGTGAGTTCAAGGCCAGCCTGGTCTATACAGCAAATTCTAGCCCAGCTGGCCTACACAGAGAGAAACTTGTTTTTCTAGAGTTGATCATGAAGGATTACAGGAATAAAATTTACAACTTGATGAGTGATGGTCTGATCTACAGGTCAGTGTAGCCTTTTTTGTTTTTCTCCTAGAAAGGGCCAAGAATAAGCAGTGTAGGTTTGTGGGCTACCCTTCCTGTCCACTCTTCAGCTCTGATGCTGTAGCTCAAAAGCAATTATTGTATTCCTTGGGAATGCTGTTGTTCACCCTTAAACAAAACCATTTCAGTTATATCTGGTCCCATCCACGTTTCTTGTAGTGTTTTTATTTTTTACCCACAAGTTACAAATTGACCCACATACAATAAACAGAAACTGAATTGCTATCTTCAAAAAAAAAAAAAAAAAAAAAAAAAAGACCAAAGATCTATAGAAAGCTCCTTAACAGGCTCTTTTTTCATGGGCTCTTACAAATAATTTTCTTACTTTTTGAGATTATACCTGTATCACCTGTATTGTCTTCCCTTTTCTTTTCTTCCCTCCAAACGCTGCCATGTGCCACCCCACCTCTATTCCCTTTCAAATTCCTAGCTGCCTTCGTAATTGTTGACTCCCCCCTCATACACACACCTCAGTCTATATAATGTTATTTGTATGTATGTATTTTCAGGGGTGACCATTTGTGTTGGATAACCAGTTAAGTTCCACACCTCAGTCTATATAATGTTATTTTTATGTATGTATTTTCAGGGGTGACCATTTGTGTTGGATAACCAGTTAAGTATGTTCTTCCCCAGGAAAGACTATTTCTCCAGCTCTCAGAATTCCTTAGTTGCCCACAGGTTTGTTTTTTGTTGTTTTTTTTTTTTTAAATCTAGGGTTGAGGCCTCCTCAGCTTTCCCCTAGGGCTGCCTGAAAATGAACTGAACAAGGATTACACCAGTAGACACGCCCAGGAGGTATTAGTTTCTTTTTTTTACGGCTCAACACCAGAGGGCACCAAACTTCAACAATGGAGCTGTATATGCAGCTAGTTTTGTTTAAAGCTACTGTAAAGAAGCCATACTAAAAACATTACTCTTCCACTTAAAGTTCTGCAGTAGCTTTCCAACTCCCTCGAATATAGTACATTCCTGAGGTTACGTACTAGCCTTCTTTCAATAGCGGATGTATTATTTTCTTATAAAGCCTTTCCAGATAGCACCACTGACAACAGGAATCCAGCCTTTGCACAATGTTCAGCCATCTGAGGTATTGACCACTCCCCTCTATTGATCTTGAATGTTTTCTTCTTTGAATTACGTCAGAGCATGAGCTTCCTCTATATTCTGAACACAATACTAAGCCAAAAATCCTTCACTGACTCAAAAGATGTAGTTAAAAGTGTGATTACCTTAAAAGACTTTTAAAGGACATATGGTGTGCTGGCTAGTTTTATGTCACCTTGAAACAAGCTAGTGTCCTTTAGGAAAAGGAACTCTCAATTTAGAAAACGCCTCCATAAGACTAGCTTCTAGAGAAGTCTGTAGCGATTTGTCTGTAATTAATGATTGATATGGGAGGGCCCAGCCCACTGTGGGTGGTATTACAAGCCATGAGGAGCAAGCCAGTAAGCAACATTCCTACATTCCTTGATGGGCTCTTCATCAGTCCCTGCCTCTAGAGTCCTGCCTTGAGTTTCCGCCCTGATGTCCCTCGGTGATAGAGTGTGACCCAAGAGCTGTAAGTTTAAATAAACCACACCATCGTCCATTTTCTGGTTGATTTCATAGCCGGGTTACTGCAAATGATGCTACAATGAACATGGGAAAGTACAGCTTCCACACACTCAAGGTTTTGGGATATACTCAAGAGAAAGAAGGCTTGATCATATTGTAATTCAACTTTTAGTCTTGTAAGGAACCTCCAAATGGGTTTTCCACACTGTACTAATTCACATTTCCACTAAATGCATAAACGTTATATTTTCCCATAGAAGTGTGAGGGGGCTCCAACTTTATTCCTTTGCATATACATATCCACTAGTCCAAGTATTATTGCCTCTAATGACTGTTTTCTCCCAATGACTGTTTTTTTCCCATTGAAGTGTCTTGGAATTCATGTCCAAAAAAAAAAAAAAAAAAAAAAAAAAATCAATTGGCCATAAATATAAAGATATAATTCTGGACTGAGTGGTGGTGCATACCTTTAATCCCAGCATTCAGAGGGCAGAGCAGGTGGATCTCTGTGAGCTTGAGGCCAGCCTGGTCTACAGAATGAATTCCAGGACAGCCTCCAAAGCTACAGAGAAACCCTGTTTGGATAAACCAAATAAAATAAATAATTCTTATTGGGGTATATTATGTGAAACTCCCCAAATAATCAATAAAAATATCATATTGGGGGGGAGGCACAGGATGAAGGGAGATGTTATTTTGTAAATATGTTTCTCATACTGGTTAATGAATAAAGCACTGTTGGCCAATAGGAAAGCAAGATAGGCAGGTCTAGGAGACTAGGAGGAAAGAGGAAGGAGCAAGGAGGAGTCAACATGGAGAGCCTGAAGAGAGCAGCACACTGGCCTGCTCTGCGATAAGATGACCACGTGGAAATACTTAGATTAGTAGACATGGGTTAATTATTAAGACAGAGCTAACTGATAAGGAATTGGTAACTGGCCAACAGAATTGTATCAAATACAGAGTCCCTGCATGCTATTTGGGGCTGGCGCGGCGGTGGGACCAGGCAGGCTGGCAGAAAACAACTAGCTACAACAGGGTCCTCTCAATTACATCCCATTAATCTGTTCTCTTAATTACTGTAACTGAACACTTAGTTTTGAGACTAGGGCTTCCAATCTATTCTTTATCGCAAGGCATGTGCTACCACCTGGCACTAAAAGCCTTTAATCCCAGCACTCGGGAGGCAGAGGCAGGCGGATCTCAGTGACTTCGAGGCCAGTCTGGTCTACAAAGGGAGTTCCAGGACAGCTAGAACTGTTACACAGAGAAAGCCTGTCTCAAAACAAAACAAAAACCAAAGGACAACAACAACAAAAAATATTTTAGCTATCAGCCTTTGCTTCCCGTACCTTCCCTTAAAAAAAAAAAAAAAAGGGTGACTATTCAGTGATTATATAAACCAGTGACATAAAAGTGAAAAATCTTTGCTATATATTCACAGAAACCAAACCAAAAGAAAAAAAAAAAATTTCTAGGTGAATCTCAGAATAAGTGGAGGGTTCAAGAAAGGAGTGTTAGTAGGAAGAAGGATACCAAATGAACAACAGTTCCTTTGAGACACACAGGACTCTATATATGCCTAGTTCCTGTTTCAAAAATAGTCAACAGTTTTTTGTGCACTTTAAAAAGCCTTCTACAAGATTGTTTTGTGTCCTTATATGACTTCCACTACTTTTTACTAATCTTTAAGAAAAGTATTGTTAATAAGGTTAAGGGTTCAGTCTGAAATTAAAAATGGTTACTAAAATGAAGTTACCACAGTGGTCTCTGTTGCAAAACCCAATTACACAGAGATTGAAAGAAGACGGCCAACCACTGGCCTTCCCAACTACATTTAGACACAATGACATCAAGTCCCTATTTTCCCTTATATTAAAAGGAAAATCATTTTTATTATGAAATAGATCTTAAAATGATTTAATCTCAGCAATTAATGTCACTGGCTGCTTTTACAGAGGATCCAGGTTTGATTCCAGAACCCATGTGGCAGCTCACAAAGATCTATAACCCCAGTTTGAGGATACAACAGATCTAATACTCTCTTCTAGCCTCTGAGATCACTATGCATACATGCAATACACAAATGTACAAGCAGGGAAAAAAAATCCATAAGGTAAATATAAAAATACATAAAAAACACTGCAGTTCATTTATTTACTTGCTTGTTTATGGCCTGCACTATGCCACAGCAGGCTACATGACCTGCAATCAATCCCTTCCTCCCTATTCATCCCTATGTATGTGTGTGTATATGAAGGTACCCAAGGTAAGTTCTTGGTCACAATTCCACTGTATCCATCTAAGCTGGGTCTCAGTCTAAATCAAGGCTTTCAGACATGGTCACGCTTCCTGGTGGAAAATGCCAGGCCCAGTCAACACTCATAAACTCTGGTTCTTGTGCTTGAAAGGTGCTTTAATGTCTGATCACTCCCCAGGCCCCCTTTTCCCACTGTTAAAATGTGTGGTTTTGTTGTGCTGTATTGTTTGTTTTGGGGGGGTATGTGTACATTTCATTTTTGCCTCATAAAGTATAACTCAACCATCTCACCTTGATTATTTCCACCAACTGATCCACACCACTGTCCCCAGGAAATATGGGTTGACCTAGCAATAACTCAGCCAACACACAGCCTGCAGACCATACATCTGAGGGGAAAAAAATAAAAAGGTTTATAATACTATAATTTGAGGTAAAAATATATCTTATTTTGATTACATAGTATTGGTTATATCCAAATATGACAATAATTTAGTCAGAATCAGTGATGGTTTCATCCCAAATACTGTTAAAAAATTTATTCATTTGCTAGAACCCTTTTTATTTTTTAATTGGTATTTTTATAAGTATTCATCTTTTACAAATCTACTTTGTGTGTGTGAAGGAAAGAATTAGAGACAGAGAGAGAGACAGAGACACACAGAGACTGACTCACTATGTAGCCATACTTTAATTAAAGTATGAAATAATTTTGTCCCTTATCAAAACCTAGCCTAAGAATGCTGGGTTTCTGTCTTGTTATTCAGATCCAGTGGGACATGCCCTTTGTGCTGACACAGCAACTGTACTAGACAAGGAAGACAAAGTCAATGAAGATTTCAACTGTCTTGAATCCTTCTATCATTAGATGTCTCTCTCTCTCTCGAATGAAACTGTTTAACAACCAGCAGCTGAACAACTAATGAATTAATTGACCGAAAATTAAGTAATACATTATGGTAGGAATTTAAAAAATATTATTGCCCTATCAATTACAGTATTAACATTTTAAAAGTGACATTATTAATTAACCAATTTTCTAGGAATCAGGTTCAGAAGTAAATATTTCAGGAGAACTAGAAAACTAATACAGGACCCACAAGATAGCTCAATAGATAAAAATTCTTACAGTGCAAGCCTGGTGACTTGAGTTAGATCCAGAGAATCTAGATAAGGGTGGAAGGAGGGAACAGACCCACAAAGTTGTCCTCTGACCTGCATACAGCATATGTTCTGCCATTGATCCCTGCCTCATTAATATTTTTAAAACACCAGAAGAGTTATGGTATTTACACTTTACTTCAAACTTTAAGATCAAAATGCATTAACTAACTAATTATAAAATAAGTATTTTGATAATTCTAATGCTAAAAAGCGTAATAGAAAAATATACATAAAATTCTAAAAGGTTAAAAAATTTTAGTTGCATACAATTCTGCAAAAATATTGCAGCTATGCCCTTTTCATGTCAAAGAATCAGGGTGCAATGAACAGTTATAAGCATTGTATTCAGATTGAGTACTTACCTATACTAGAGGTATAATCAGTAGCTCCAAAGATCAACTCTGGTGCCCTATAGTACCGAGAACAGATATATGAAACATTGGGTTCTCCTCGGACCAGCTGTTTTGCACTAATGGGGGTTAAAAAAAAAAAAAAAAAAGCAATCTTTAAATCCATACCTTAAGGAAACAAATACTCTTATACTCACATACCACATTTGTCTCAACCTCACAAGACAGCAATAACACACTTATAACTGTTTCCAATGAAAGAAATATACAATTTCATCAAATTGGTATTAAAAAATAGTGAGTTTTAAAGTAAACATTTATCAAGTGTTATCTAAGGAACAGAGAGAGATTAAAAATTAAAAAAGATACACATGTTGAAATTCTTCGGGTTCCCTGTTTCCTAAATTCTATTTCTGAAATATAAAAATGGTTGCTAGGCATGGTGGTGCAACACCTTTAATCCCACCACTCAGGAGGTAGAGACAGTTGAATCTTCATGAGATGGAAGGCCAGTCTGATCTTCAGTGAGACTCTGTCTCAAAAATAATAAATAAAATATAAAGGAGCAAAAAATTAAAAAGGAGCCCCCTCTAGCAAAAGAATGACAGTAGATCAAAATAAATGAATATCAATACTCCTCACCTACATGCTTTTTTAAAAAGGGTAATAACTGCCCACTGTTTTTAAATTGGACTTCTGTCTCAGGATGGCCAGCCTAAGGCTTACACAACCAACTTATGCAGGCTTCAATATTTTAGTCAGTTTGCTATCTAACCACTTGTTACTAAAAAACTGCAAAAAGGCATTCAACTTAAGGGGAAACATGACTCAGAACCCATCCATTCTATCTCTGCTGTGCTATTTACATATTATTACAGCTTTGCTCCTAAAGTATTTTACAGTATATACACTTAAACATTAAAGTGAGTCACAGTATCTCTTGAAATGTCTCAGATAATCCCATCCAAATCCCATTCCAAATCAGCAAGCCACTCTAAGAGATGCACTGACAGCAGCTTCACAGACACAGGAGATAAATACAGGTAACAAAATCAGAACAGAAAACACCTGAGGTAAAGATACAGGAAGGCAAAAAGCATAGCTGGGAAAAAACGGTCCTTCAATCTAATTAAAGTCTATGCTTCCTTCCCCTCAATTTACTTTTAGTCAATGATGAGGCTAAACTTAAATTTGTTTTCCCTTCATTAGAAGTTCCACAATTTTAACTTCTTGGGCCCACATAAAACCACCATTTGATACATTAGAAACAGTAATGTTTTCAGGCTATCAGAAAATCAAGACACTTAGCTTTCACTGTAACTGATAATGGACTTTTCTATCTTCAGAAGTGCATTTTGGGGGCTTGGGATATAGCTCTTTGATAAAGCAGCTGCCTAGGATGTAGAGTTTAAAGTCCAGTTCCCAAACAAACAGAGCAAAGGCAGTGAGTTTCTAGGACAGCCAGGGCTACAGAGAGACCCAGTCTCAAAATCCAAACAAACAAGACCCATTTTTAATTGACAAACGGATTCTTAAATATGGTCAGAAATTTCGTAAGTCAAAAGTCTGTAACTGAAAGCTTTTACAGCTGTGTATTATTCCCCATCAATAACAATGAAGCAAGTGAGAGGTTTTGACTCTCTGCCTATGGCCTCACTTAAACTGGTCCTTAGACAAGCCATTCTCCCCCTCCCAGCTACTGCCAGGCCTTGTTTCACCTTCTAAAAAAATTACTAAGAAGAGAATAAGACTGTTTGGTTGAGTTTCTACCACCCTAGTACCTAAGAGCATGAAGTGCCCCACAAGACCTACCTGAGAGTTGGTAAGAATGAACTATTTCCTCCACACCTGTGAAAGTTGCCTTTCCACGTATTAGAACTTTACATCCCAAGAGAATCCCAGTGCTAACTGTGCTAACATGATGATATGAACAGGAACCCTTCTGTACTTGGTGGGTCTTATAGTACTTAGCAGTCACTTTCCATAGCAAGGTTCCCCACAGTAACAAGCCCCATCTGATTTGGGCAGCTTTTCATACGTGAAATGAGCAGCGGTGCTTGGCTTCAACCATCAAACACGAATGAGCTTTAGCTGCTTATTGTTAGCAGAGTCACAGCTTGCAGAGTGAGATACTGGGAGAGGGTTTGCAATCAGGAAATTGTAAAGCAGGGATGTTTGAAAGAGGTGCACAATGAGACTAAGACTGAACTTACTGACAGCGCAGATTTGCTCAGTTTCTTCAAGTACCTCCTACACCCAGGGAAAATACATCTGACGTTAAACCCACAATTTAATCTGAGGTTTGGTATAGAAGTCTATACAAAAGATGTAGAGATAGATATACTAGCGAGTATGTATTAATAAATAATTTGTGGTGCTAAACTGAAAAAGAAGAATTTCTAACAAGGATGAAAACACATTAGACAGGAGAGAACCCACGTTATAAAGTCAGATGTCTCAGAGCAAAAAGAGGAGAGGTTCACTGGTGGCTATGCAGAATTAAGTGTGATGATCCATTATGGATATAGGATTGCCTGTATGTTGGGAGGCTTACAGGGGGAAAGGGAAAGCATGAAGTTTTTGCTACTAAGTAACAGTGTATGAGCAAGAAATTAAAGTTAATACTGCTTCTGAATGCTTTATTTCATTCTTAATTAAGATTAAGTTAAAAGGTTATATATAAACATACAACTTAAAATATGTACTTGTAATGAAAATAAAGCGCATGCATACACACACACACACTACATAAACTCAAGCAGTACTAAAGATCAATAAGAATGTAAGTTTCCTAAGTACACAATAATCCTAAAATGTCCCATTCCAGGAGTAATCATGTATGGGACATTACATACCAGCCTCAAACTAATGATTCCCACACCTTAGTTTGCTGAGCGCTTGGATTATCAACAGGTGTCATCACAGACATCAGGCTTGAATGTTAGTACTCCTGTGGAGGTCAGGGGACAACTTGTAGACCAAGTAAGTTCCAAGGATCAAACTCAAGCTGTCAGTCTTGATAACAAATGATTTCCCAAGTGAGCCATCTTGTTGGCTCCGACTTTTCTCACTTAATACTTCTTAGATGTCATTCTGTTCCAGTTCAGACAGCTCCCTCATATTTTACCCTCAGTGGTATGTATAACACTGTATTTGTATATATCATAATTTATTTGAACATTTTATTGCTATTAGATATTTATTAACAATGCTATTTTAAAAACTAAACACATGTAATCTCTCTGTAAATAGTTTTTAGAAGTGAACTGTAGGATGAAAGGTACGCACATTTAGTATCTCAGTAGAAATATCAAACCCATTCTCAGAAGGAAGTACATTAATCTGTATTCTTAGGACCTAGACTACACTGCAATATAAGTGAGAGTGTATGAGGGAAGGGGAAGTGAGTAAGAAACCAGCTCACCTTCCAAAGTCACAGAGTTTTAACACAGCTGTATCAGGATCCAACAAGAGGTTCTGTGGTTTAATATCTCGATGGCAGATTCCAAAGGAATGGATATAGGCTAAACTTCTGAACAGCTGATACATATACAACTGGAATAAATAACAGACATTAATTCAGCACCTCAGACATAGTTGCATCGTTACGCATTAAACAAAGTAACATTCTCAGCAGAACATGTACAACGCTGATGATTACTAGTACAGTTTTCCTACACAAGTTTCATGCTCTTTCCATACACACCAGGAAATTAAAGTATCATTAGACAAGTGCTTGTGCTATCCTTTGGTAATTTAGAAAAGGATCTAGGCATGGTGGCATAAAACTGAGGCAGGGGAATTCTAAGTTTAAGGCCTACCTGGGCAACGTAGTGAAACCATGTCTCAAGCTAAAACTTAAAAGAGGACTAGGGATGTGGCTAAGCAGTAGAGAGAGCACTTGCTAGCACGAACAAAGTCAGGGTTCAATCCCTTTCGCCCACTTTAGCATCTTACCCAAAGCCACCTGGATGGATTTTTTTTTTTTTTTTTTTAAACTTAAAACACTGATGAAGAGCTCAGAGCACAGCCTTATGATTGATAGGTAGCTGCCTTTAGATCAGAAGCCAGGCTCATTATTCTTTCTAGTATCTCAGGATGTAAAAGCATAGTGTCGTTTTAAGGATCATTTATCTTTCGGAAAAGTTAGCCTCTAAAATCATATAATAGAGGCCTAGGAAAACTCACAGGTAAAGTAAGAAATCTAATCGATTGCCTATTCAGACATCAGTATCTGTTAGTAAATAGTATTAATATCCTTCAGAATAATGTAGACTTGCAATGCCATTTAAAAACAGGTGCAAGGGATGGTCTACAGAGTGAGTTTCAGAGCTCACAAAGATATATCCTCTGAATGTGACCCAATGCCCGATGCTCTCCCACCTTGCCTTCCCTACCACAATGCACCATACCCTCCAGAACTATTAGGCCAAAATAAACCTTTCCTTCCTTGGGTTGCCTTTGTCTGGAATTTTGCCAGAGCAACCAGAGAAATACCCTGATTGTTTTAAAGCTTTGAACAAAACAAAACAAAACAAACAAAAAACCAAAACAAACTATGATACACCTTCAATAAATATTCTATTTATTCCAAGGCCAATGGTGTAACTCATTTTTTTTCCTTCTTTCCTTCCTTTCTTACTTATTCATTTATTTATTCTGTTATTTGTTCTTATTTGTTTACTTATTTCTTAACTTATATTTTCAGTCTCTTCCAGGGCATCAAGCTGGACTTGATCCAGTCATCCTCCTGTCTTGCTCCAAATTGCTGAGATTATAGACATGTGCCACTATACCAAACCAAATTAATTTAAAAGTTTTCTACATGCTCATTTTCTGATCTCTTCTCTCCAGTTAACACCATAGAAACAACTGCCATAATGATTCAAATCAAAGACATAGTGCCTGATTAAAAAAAAGAAAAAAAAAAAAATCAAAAGCCAGACGGTGGTGGCGTACATCTTTAATCCCAGCATTTGGGAGACAGAGGCAGGCGGATCTTTGTGAGTTTGAGGCAAGCATGGTCTACAGAGTGAGTTCCAGGACAGGCTCTGAAGCTGCAAAGGGACACCCTATCTCAAAAAACAAAAAGCCAATAAAAAGACTGAAGGACAGCTGAGGTAACTGACAAAAGAGCCTGTCTTTTCTGACTGTATTGCTGGGGACTGTCATTACTGAGGTTCATAGGAAAGCCACTTTTTTTTAGAGATGTGATGAAACTGCTAAGGCTGGACATGATAACAGTACATGTTTAATGTAAATTTGAAATCAAGCTATGCAAGTTATAGCCTTCTTCAAAATGAAGCATAACAAAAATGTATTACGTAAAATCTTTAATGTTAACATTTTGGAATTAAATCACAAGTAAAGCATTTAGATATCTATTAATCTTTTTAAAGGCTTTGTAACTCCATTATATCATTGTTTATTTTCAGAATCAATTTGTAAATTCCAAAGCTTACCCTGCTAGCTGAATTCATTATCATCCAACAAAATATCTATAACCAAGAGAACTCACAGGCACCAAAAGACTGATTTAGCAGTTTCAGGTTATAATATTTAGATTAGCAAAAGTCAGTGTAAGAAGTTTTCTTCCAAAAGATGTTCTTAGCAATTTAAGATTCATTTAAACATATTTCATCACTGTTCTTTTCATTGTGCTTTGAAAAGTCAAGTTTAAGAATGAAATGAGACTTGCATCTCCCTCCCTCCCTCCCTCCCTCCCTCCCTCCCTCCCTCCCTCCCTCCCTCCCTCCCTCCCTCCCTCCCTCCCTCCCTCTCTGTTTTGCTTTGGTCTACTTTATAAAATTGCACTTTTAAGAAGAAAGTTGAACATCTTTAATGCCAGCACTTGGGAGGCAGAGGCAGGTGGATCTCTGCGAGTTCAAGACCAGCCTGGTCTACAAGAGCTAGTTCCAGGACAGCCTCCAAAGCCACAGAGGAACCCTGTCTCAAAAAACCAAAAAAAGAAGAAAGGCTTCCTGCACTACAATGAGCAAAAAGAACAATAACACTCCCCCCCACCCAAACAAAACAAAACAAAACAAAACAAAACCCCAACACAATGCTGGGTATCATCCTAAGGCTTATGTTTAAAATTGACAAGTTTAAATTTCTACAATAAATGTAGTAAGTGTCTACGAATGGTAGTAAAGCATTAAATGAATATATTATTTAACTGTAAATTAAGTTGGTAGGTTCCTGCTTTGGTGTGTGACACAACGAAGACATCTAAAACTAAAATGATGTTATGGGGCTGGGACAGGTTTCACTGGTATTTGCTGTGCACACATGAAAACCTCAGTTTGGATTTCCGGCACCTGTGTAAAAAGTTGGGGCTGGCTGCACTTGGCTGTCAACCCAGCACTTCATGGGAAGGGAGGCCCAGACAAGCCCAAGACATGAGCTTATGTAAGAGACTTCTCAAGGCAAAGGTGGGAGGCTGCAGAGGAGGGAGAAAAGCCTCCTCCTCTGGCCTTCACTTGTGCCTCTCCTGCACCACACACAAGATGTTATGGCTATCACAATTTAAATCCCTAACTATGAAAGTTTAATTATATCTTATCAGAATATCCATTTCAATTAATTTATCTCATGTGCATGTGTGTGCCAACATGATGTGTGTGAGGTAGGGCACACAAAACCTAGCACACATGTGCAGGACTAGAGGACTTCAAAGAGTCTGTTCTCTTCTACCTATATGTAGGTCCCGGGAATAGAACTCAAACAACAAGGCTTGCACAACAAGCACCTTTACCCACTGCAGAGTAATTTAAGCTTTAAAGGGAACTCCATGTTTCAAAACCAAGTCAGAACTAACAAAATCTAGAGTTTGCTGCTTCTTTGAGGAGTAAATGCAGTGTCAATGGAGTTGAAACAGACCCAATACTCTGCATGGCTCATATTAAATGTTCTGTAGACTGGAAGCCATTCCATTGTTACATACCTTGACATAGATCACAGGGAGTGTCTGTTTGGCTCGACTATAGTGTCTAGCAACTCTGTACACTGTTTCCGGAACATAGTCCAGCACCAGATTAAGGTAGACCTCATCTTTCTGAAAGAGAATGAAAGAAGGAAAACAAAACAATATATTAGAGACTGATCTTATATATCCAAATTAGAGCAGATTCTCCATACACCCAGTTATTTTTAAGGAAGTTTAATAGGTTCATTTTAATTACACAAAATTACTTTTGAACATAACCAGAACTGTACAAATGCATCTACCACATGTTATACTCCCAGTATTAAGATTCCTATCATGTGCTTATAATACGATATTAAGTTTATTACTTATCATAACTTTTATTATTTTCTAGACTGAAAAACCAATGTCTCCCCTCCTATCAGGAAAGACAGCTTGACAACAACGTTGAGTTGAAAGCCAAGAAAAGCCAGGCTCCTACCCTGGCTCTGCTGCAGATTGGTGTGTATATTTCACAATGTGGGTGCAGGTATAAAGTTACCCAAGCACAACTCATTGCTCCTCCCTTTCTTTTTGATACGATGACAAGTAATTTCTGTTCTTAGTATGAAAACAGCAGAGAAAAAAAGTATATTCAAGATGAGTTCATGGACCCCACAGAGCTCAAGAAATAGTTTTTTTGTTATCTCTTCCCTTTGGTGGCCTTCCTCCTTCCATAGCCAAATGGAATACTAAGATTTGTCACTCTCACCAGCACAGGGTAAGCAAACAATGACCTACTGAGTTTTTGTTTTTATAAACAAACTAACTACAACACAGCTATACCCCACCAATTAAACACTGCCCATTGCTGTTTGGAGCTAAATGACTAGTTAAGTAGTTGTGACACTGACAGGGGATCTTGCAAAACTAAAAGCATTAAAGCCAAGGGGTGTGTTTTTCATAACCCTGATGATACTTAGCTTTATGCACAGTTCAGCCTGAACTCAAAAACAACATGGCTATAAAGAAACTTCAGCTGTACTGACTGATCTCTGACTACATTTTATTTGTTTATTTTTTAATTTAAATTTGAAACAAGCTTGTTTTACATGCCAATCCCAGTTCCCACACCCTCCCCTCCGCCCCTAGCCCCCACCCCTACCCCCATCCCATCCCTTGTCTGTTCCCCAGGGAGGATGAGGCCTTCCATGGGGAATCTTTAAAGTCTGTCACATCTTTTGGAGCAGGGCCTAGGCCCTCCCCCATGTGTCTAGGCTGAGAGTGCATCCCTCTATGTGGAATAGGCTCCCAAAGTCCATCCATATACTAGGGATAAATACTGATCCACTATCAGAGGCCCCATAGACTGCCCAGGCCTCCTAACTAACACCACATTCAGGGGATCTGGGTCAGTCCTATGCTGGTTTTCCAGCTATCAGACTGGGGTCCATGAGCTCCCCCTTGTTGAGGTCAGCTGCTTCTGTGGGTTTCTCCAGCCTGGTCTTGACCCCTTTGCTCATTACTCCTCCCTCTCTGCAACTGGATTCCAGGAGTTCAGCTCAGTGTTTAGCTGTGGGTGTCTGCTTCTGCTTCCATCAGCTACTGGATGAAGGCTCAAGGATGGCATACAAGGTAGTCATCAATCTTCATTATCATGGAAGGGCATTTAAGGCAGCCTCGCCACTATTGCTTAGATTGTTAGTTAAGGTCGTCCTTGTAGGTCTCTGGACTTTTCCCTAGTGCCAGATTTCTCTTTAAACCTATAATGGCTCCCTCTAATTATCATCATTAAATTAAGTTGGAGTTGAGGGGGAAGAGAGATTCTATCCAGCTTTTAATACTAAAAGTCACTTGAGAATTTTGGGTTTGGGCTAGGTGTGTTAGTATATGCCATTAAACCCAGCATCAGATCTCTGTGAGGCCAAGACAGTAAAGGATAAACAGTGAACCAGCCCTACACTAACAGAAGGGAGAGGTGGGGCTCAGGGTTCAAAAGTGAGTTAGACACCAGGCAAGAAACAAAAAGCATTTCATTTATTAATTTCGACTAGATGGCCATCAATTTGTTCTTACAAAACTTTGTGACGGGGAAAGTATGGGAAAAGCTGTCAGTCAATGGTACAAAGCAAGGCAAAGCCAATGCAAGATCATTGCTGTGTTTCTTGTTCTGCATTTTTATTCGTTAAAAGTGAATCAGACGCATTTGTATATTAAGAAAGGTACAATTATAAAGGAAAATGGGCAAAACAAGGTTCTAGAACAGTGTTTCTCTACCTGTGGGTTGAGACCCCTTTGGGTCAATTTGTAGTGATGAAAATACATTTTGCATATCATATATTTACACTATAATTCATAACAGTAGCAAAATCACAGTTATGAAGTAGCAATAAAATAATTTTATGGTCGGAAGTCAGCACAACGTGAGGAACTATATTAAATGGCCAAAGCATTAGGAAGGTAGAGAACCACTGCTCTAGTATATTGTGAAATGAAAGCAAGAACATGGAGAACTGAAACAGTATAATAAAACTTCAAAATGCTCTGAAGTCTGAAACATTTTGAGTATCAATGTGACATTACAAACCCATCATCTCCCAGGACAGGCTGGTTACAGGTAAGAATGTAAGAAGGATGGTGTGTCTCTCTAGCCACTGAGAAGAGTGAAATGCAAAGACTATCTGAGTCCAGAACTTCCAGACTAGCCAGGGGAACACAGCAGGATCCTTCTTCAAAAACCAAAAGGAGAGAGATAGACAGCTCAGTGGTCTAGCACACTCGTTCTTGGTCTCATTCTCAGCACCCACATGGCAGCTCACAACTGCCTGTAACTCCAGTCCAAAGAGTCCCAATGCCCTCTCCAGACACACAAGTGGTGCACACCAGACATACATGCAGGAACACACCACATACATAAAATAAAATTTAAATAAAAAAACAAAAAACTAAACTAAATACAAACAACAACCAAAAAAAGCATAGAAAACACTGATGTACTGAAATTTTATATAAAATTAATGTCAGACTACATGTTTGGGGTACACACGAAACATAAATGCATTTCGTGGTTAGACTCAGAGGTCATTCTTAAAAAATTCCAAAGTCGATCCCTCCATCTGTCTGTCTACAGTTCAACAAGTATTGATGGATACCAACAAATATCACCCAATAGAATGCCAGGACCTAGGCGTGACGATACTTAACCTGCAACCCGAGATAGAGACAGAGACAGAGACAGAGAGAGAGACAGAGAGAGGGGGGAGGGAGAGAGGGAGAGGGGGGGGAGGTTAAATTATCTGGGAGGTGGTGATACATGCTTTTAATCCCAGCAGAGGCAGGGTTGATCTCTCTGAGTTGGAGGCCAGCCAGGTCATTGTAACTAGTTCTAGGACAGCCAGGATAATACACACAGACCCTGCCTTTCAAAAAAAACAGGAAAAAAATTCCAAACTCCAACACTCCATGGTCCCAAAGCTCAAATAAGAGAAACTCAACCTGTGTAAGCAGCACCCAGGCATGGTGAACCTCAAAATTTAGGAAGGTTGTTAACATATGAAAACCTTTAACTAAGATCATAGACTAGATAGATGGCTTGGCTTATGCAATTAAGAGAGAGCACTTGTAGCTCTTGCAAAAGACCTGAGTTCAATTCCCAGAACCCATATGGTGGCTCACAAACACCCATAACCTCACTTGCAAGGGATCTAACAGATAGGCATGGGGTGCAAATACTCTGACAAAAAATTCATACTGTAATGTAAAATAAAAAATCTTAAACTACAAAATCAAAGATTACTAAACTCAAGGGTTCCTGATTCTAAAAGAATTTAACAAAGTTTACCATGATATACTTATGAACACCCGGATATGGGTATAACACTAGATTATAGTTACAGCATTTGCTGATGAATTACACTATGAAGGAAAAAAATGAAGAATGAATGCTGACTGCTTAATGGAGGCTTCTAGCTATAAAGTTCCAAGTCTGTCCCTCGTAAGTGTGATGGTTTAGATCAGGGCTTTTCTTTTTTTTTTTTTTTTTTTTTTAAGACAGGATTTCTCTGTGTAGCTCTGGCTGCCCTGGAACTTGTTTTGTAGACTGGAATGGCCTTGAACTCACACTTCCTTCTGCCTCTGCCAGTGCTGGGATTGAAGATCCCACCACACCACACCACCCAGCATGATCAGGGCTTTCCAATGTTTACTTTTTAGTATACTACTGGGATCTCAAATGTCCCCCATTGACTCACATACTTCGTAGTATTGGGAGAAGGTGGAAACTTTAGGAAGTGTACTGAGATGGAGAAAGCAGGTCACTGGGGATTACCTTTAAAGGGTATACCTTGTCCCTGTTCCCTTGCACACCACTGCACATTACAAAACGTAATCAGTACATCTCAGAGTCTCCATTGCAATAACAATTCTAGAACTGCTGAAAAGTCCAAATCCAGTCTCCTGAGACTCAAAGCAAACTATTAGCTATGAGCTCTGGAAAAATCAAAACCAAGTTTCAGACTTTCAATACAAATCGGAACAGGCATGGGTTAACATCCCTGTTGCAAGGGGGAAGAATAGCACAAAACCAAATCCAAACAAGGACAGGATTAAATCTTATCCCTGCGATACTTACCCCCACCTCCTCCCTTCTACCACACCTTTCCACAAAATTATTTTCAGGTTGTTGAAGACCTCACCACAACTGACAACCTGAAAATACAGCTGACAGCAGCCAAGCCCTCTGAAGTTGTAAGTTAAAATCATTTTCCTCAGATATTTTTGTCATACTAATGTTTTGAAAGCTGACTAATACCATGTATGATTTCATTTATTAGAATTTGAAGAAGCAAATGCCTACAGTTGTTAAGTAACAAATATAAAAGTATAGCCAAACTGTGTAATACAAGGAGTGGGTAGTAAATCAGTCTAAGACATAGCAAAACGCATTCATAAACAATTCCCAAATGTGCTAACCAAATACAAGCACAGGAGACAGACCTGATAGTCTGCCCGCAGTGTCTCATTTTAGCCAGCCATCTAACATTGACACCACCAGGAAGAATGGCTGAAAACTGAAGACCAAATTCAAACTGTAAAGCCTCTAATAGGCCATTTTCATCTACTGAACTCTTAACGTTAAATTTAACCAAGTGGAAAGCCTTTATACACAAAGACAGTTCAGAAAATCAAGAAACCGGACAGCCATCTGGAAAGTAAATGACAAGAGTCACTGAATAGAGCTCAACGGGAATCAACGAGATACTTCTAATGAAACACATGAGGCTCAGCAGAAGTGCTAGGCTCAGATCAATAAAGATAATTCCACTCAGCTCTGGACAGTTCAGGCCTCAATACAAACAAGTACTGACAAAAATCGCTTTTTAGGCAGTACAGTTTAACAAAGCAGAATACACCAAAGGGAGGCAAATAAAATCATGTCTGCTAGAGGTTCAATACTCCCAATTTATTACTCCAGGAGAAACATGGAGCTTAAATAAGGGCATTTGTTAAATTAATAAATATTTTAATGCAAATTAAATAACCACAGTATTAACCCATGGATTCTGAGTATTCAACCCCAGAAAACCTGTACAAAAAAGTGGTATTTCACATCCTATTTGGAGGTTGCAGTAAAGATTATTCAGGTGACTCATATTTAATATGACAGTATCTCATGCAGAAAGAAGGCCCAGGATTCTGCACTTCTGGCACTTGAAAGAATATGGCTTCAAATGCAGAGGCTCACCAGCACAAGAAAACCCCAACCTCAGATTCTGTGAAAGCATCTCCAGTACAAAGGGGATTCTTGCTGAGAAACTCCCCACACTTTCACAATGTATAAATTATGAAGTATTTCTCCACAGTTTCCCAATTCATCACTGCTCCCTGATCACTGACATTCTGTCCTCACTGGATGCTGAATTTAAGCCACACAACTCGGGCATTTAAATGGCATAGTTTAATACCACCTAGCAGCAGAGACAGGGACAGACTCCAGCTTATCATTGTAAAACAGACAGTACTAAGAAGCTCCTGTCCCCAGTTGACTGGTGAGGTCAAGGAAATAAAATGGCCTGAGGCCAAAGTTTTAAATAGACAATAATATTACTCTAAAATGTTTATGGGAAGCAAAGCAGCATGTCAGAGAGTTTATGATAAAGACATCCAACCCAGCATCACGGCAGCCCTGCATTCTCAGAATCAGTGATGGAAATTTTAGCTAGCAAAAAACTCATATGCAGTTGTCCTTCCTCTGATGGGTTACAGGGCTAGCACAAGACGAGCACTCGAACAACCATAAAGAATAATAGGCAATCTTTTTGCTTAAGAAGCCATGGGAGAAGATGCAAGAAGGAAGGCACTGTGGTTTGAATGAGCAATGTCCCCCTTGGGCTTGTGTGTTTAAACACTTGGTCCTCAGCTGGTGGCACAGTTTAGGAAAGTTATAGAACATTTAGGAGGCAGAGCCTTGGTGGAGGCAGTACTTCACCAGAGGAAGAGTTGCACTATCTAATCCCAGTTTCTGTTCTCTTTCTCTGTTCCTTGTGCTCAGATGAAATGTAATCCCTTTGCTTCCTAGGTAACAGACTGCCTCCTACTGCCAACGTCTTCCTGGCCATCCTGGACAGCTTCCCCTCTAAAACTAAGCCAAAACAGTTTTTCTCCTATGCTGCAGCAAAACAGAGAGAGGAGAGAGAAGAGAGGGGAGAAGGGAAGCAGAGGGGAGACAGAGGGGAGACAGAGAGAGAGAGAGAGAGAGAGAGAGAGAGAGAGAGAGAGAGAGAGAGAGAGAGAGAGAGAGAGAGAGAGAGAATATCTAATAAAAAAAATTGGGCAAAATTACCAAAAAAATTTGTGTGGGGGAAAAAAATAAATTTACAAGTAAACCTTAGAGGAGGGACCAGCTCTAAGAGAAAGGCCACACTTTTAAGCCCCAAACTAAGGAGCCAAAGGCAGGAGAACCAATGGGAGTTTAAGGCAAGCCTGGCTTACATAGCTAGAGAAACCTATCACAAAAAAGACAAAACAAAAGACATTAAAGGAAAAAAGGATCAATTTGAAGATCAATTTGATTACAAGTACAAAAATCATGCTATTTAAAATTCAAACCAAAAATACAAAAACCATGCCCACTAAATCTCTACTACACACAACAACCAAATAATTTGTTTTTATTTAGTATTGACAATAAGAAAACATATTATCAAAAATGAAGAAAAATGTTTAACTTCACTCATACAGTAATAAAATACAAATAAAACAAGTCACAATTTTTTACTTCTCAAATGAGTAAGGAAAATTCAATTTGAGAAAATTGGGTATTAGAAAAGGTCTCTGTGTAATATGTACCACCAAATGCCCTGGTAAACCTAAGCTCATGGAACTTTTTGAGAAGTTGGTGAGTTAATACACTCAAGCAAAAGGAAAGTTATACAGAAGCAACTGTGACTTAGCAATGTCCAGGAAAACTATTGTGTGCATATGTGCGTGGAACCCTTATGAATGGACATGACATATTTATGAAGAGTAAGGAATTAAGATAATCTACATGCCTAATGTCTTAGGTAGCTTTCTGATGCTGGGATAAAGTTTATAATCAAAAGCAACTTGGGGAGGAATGAGTGTGCTCAGTCTACAACTCTCAGGTCTCACTCCATCACTGAGGGAGGTCAAGGCAGAACCCAAAGCAGGAAATGGGAGGCAGAGACTGAAGCAGAAGCCATGGAGGAACCCTGCTTACTGGCTTGAATTTGTTGTCTTATAAACCCCAGGATCAGGGCTAGCGCCACACACACAATGGACTGGGCCCCCCCTACAGCAATCTTGAATTAGGAAAAGGCCCAGCATTTTTGTAGGTCCCCCCCCCCAACCTTTGGAGACTGGGCCTCTCATACATAGCACAGGCTAGAACCCAGGATGACCTTGAACTCCTAATCTTTCTGCCTTGGCCTCCTGAGTGCTAAGACGGAAACTGTATGCTATCATGTACTTTTGTGTTTATACCTAGATATTTACACAATACCAACAAGATGAAAATTTAAGAAGATTAGGTAGTTAAAAAAGAATAAAGACCTTAGAGATGAGTCTTTATCTAAGATTGCCATGTACAAAATCTAAAGCTTTATATTGCTTTGATAAAACACCACAACTAGAAGCAACCTGGGGAGGAATTTATTTTGGCTTACAACTCTTCAGTTATACACCATCATGGAGGGAAGTGAAGGCAGGACACAAGGCCAGAACCTGGTGCAAGACCAAGGAGAAATGCTGCTTCCTGTCATGTACGGCTCGTTCTGCCTGCATTCTTGTACAACAAAGGACTACTTGCCCAGGGTTAGAACTACCCAGAGTGGGCTGGGCCCTCACATATCAATCATTAATTAAGAAATGCCTTACAGACTTCTATAGCCTAATCTTATGGAGGCACTTTTCTCTCTTCCCAAATGACTCCAGCTTGTGTCAAGCCGACATAAAATTAACCAATACATATAGTTACTATTTAAAAAATTGAGTAAATTCTGATCACACTAGGCTTATTTTTCTCAATAGCAAAGCTTATAACATTGTTGTATTCCTAGTGGCACATTTATAATTAATTTTTTACAAAGAAGAAAATTCTCAGAAATACTTTAAAGATCATAATACTTTAAAAGAGTATTTTCTTTGATAGTTTAAAATATTTTGGTTTGTTTTATAATGTGTTAGTATAGTGCTACTAATTTATTGTGCTTGCTGTTTTAAGTGATGGACCCATTACCATTAGCATTTAGTCTGTACCACTATAGTATAGCCTAGAGCCACTACAGTTGGAAGCCTCTATTTACTCATCTTTTATACCTAGGCTAAGTAATTTCCCAAAGTAGTCCAAGAGCAAAGTGTAGAAAGTAGTGACAAGGTCTGGAAGACAAGGAAGAACAAAGGACTTCTGGGACAGCAGAGTTAGAATCTCAGGAGATGAACAACTAACTGGTAACATAATTCAGTATATGGAAACTGTTCTAGAGACACAAACAAAATGAAAACAAATGTTAAGAAATTCTGATAAGCCTTGGCAAGACAACTAGGACTGGTTGTGACAGCAGAGCCACAATGCACTGCTAACTAGATAAAGCACTGTAAATCCAGAGCAGCAGCAGCAGCCAGGAAAACTCTAGCTCAAAACAGGGAAAGGGGGAAAGCGTTTAAAAACAAAAGAGTAAAGAACATTTATTAGCTCAATAAGGTCAATGATAGCCTAATACGAAAGCCAGGATTTCTAAGACAAAACACACACACACACGAAAATTACAAACCAATACTTTCTATATAAATGTAAATATCTTCAACAAAATATGAGAAAAATAATATCCAAATTTAAAGGATTATATATCATAACAAATTGGGAGTATCTTGGGAATTCAAGATTGGATTAACATAAGAAATATGATCATCTCAATCATCACAACAGTCACTTAATAAAACCAATCTTTGCTTCAAGATAACATTAAAAATTTCACAAAATAGTTATGATAGTTATACAACATAAATAAATGTAACAAAAACATTTTTAAAGTGGCAGTAAATTTTATTACATGTATTTTTTATGGTATAACATTAGATAGGGAGACTATAATGTTTTTTTCTATTTGTAGATAATAAGGTGTCATGACTTAAAACCTACTAGAAACGAAGTTTATAAGGGTGCAGCGATTACCTCAAAAAATAAACTGAATAAATCAATTACCTGAAAAATAGTATAAAACAGGGATAGAGGAAGGCCATCAGTAGTTAAGAGTATTTGTTATTCTTGTTGAGGACCCACAAGGTGGTTGGCAAGCATCCATGATAACTCAGTCCAGATGGTAAGACACTCTGCCCTCTACTAACTGACTACCTGAGGCACCAGGCATCCATGTGTTGTACATACATACACATAGGTAAAAGCACTCACATGCTCACATGCACAAAATTAAATCTTTAATACAGAATAAATCCTAACTTCAAATAATGAATACTATTATTTCTGCTGAGCACTTGGATGTTTTTATCTGGGGTGGGTGCAGAGAAGGTTGCTAACTGTCTTCATCTACCACTTTCTGCCTTAACTCCCTTGAGGCAGGGCCTCTCACTAAGCCTTTCCTGCTAGGCTGGCTGGCTCATAGGCTCCCAAGTTTCATCTGTCTCTACTCCACAAAGCTGGGGTTACAGGCATGTGTAGCCCATGCCTGGTTTTTATGGGGATGCTGTGGTTGTGAACTCAGATTCTCAAGCTTTCAGCACAGCATTACTCTTACCCCCTGAATCCTGTCCCGACCATAGCACTCAGTTTTCTAAGACCACAGAGAAGGCTCTCACTAAACCATCTACAAAACTAATACTGACTCAGGGATTCAAATGTTGAAGAAACAAAACTTGAGTAAGATCTAAGAATGCTCTTGAGAATGACAATATAGTAAAAAAAAGATCAACTTTTAAAAAAAATCTGGCTATTTTTAAAATTATGGTAAAACATTAGTTTAAGTTTTACTTTTAAGTAAAAAAAAATTTAAAGTTTAAAAGAATAAGCAAGATATGTCAGATAAACGCTGAGAGCTTAAAAAGGCAGGAAGGGAAGGAAGAAGTGAGTTATCTGATGAACTGAGCTTATAAATGGTGAGCAGGATCCTTCTAGAAAGAACAGCAGAAACACAGTGTAAAGCCTCCAGTCTGGAAATGACAAAACATGGAGAGAAGTGCACCTGGGTAGGACTAGAGTACAGGCAGCCTTGACCAAGGTGAGAGAGCACAGTCACAGCACAGAGAACGGAACGCCTGGGGCTGGGGCTGGGGCTGGGGCTGGCTCAATGGTTAAGAGCACATGTTGTTCCCACTCAGCTTGGTTCCCAGCATCCATGGCAGCTTACAATCACCCCTAACTCCAGTCCAGGGCAGTCTGCAGGCACCTGGCATACACATGATCTTCATACACGCATGTAGACTAATCCCCTAATATAAAAAGTAAATAAATATAACAAATAAAAAGGCCATCTTCTATGGCAATGCTAAGAAATCTGGAGTTTCCCTTTTAAGGACAGGAGTGATGCAGTCAGAAAGCTACTAGCTGCTATTTTACTTTAGGAACATTTAACAACTGTGGTCCACCTCCAATGATCATTTATCCTAACACCTTTACTAAGAGCAGACACTGAATGCAAAACATGGCCCATCAACTGATAATACTAACATGAGATAACTATGAGTTATATGTGTTTTAAAAGATTTCTTAGGTTAGGAACTTGTAAAGTCTCTAATAGAACTTAACAGTAGTGGTATCAAGTAAGTACCCTGTATGGTTTAGCTACTATTACTGTTTATAATATGACAACTACTATTGATGCTACAATCTGCCCTTGTTCAACCACTACTACTAAGCTATTTTAAATGTTACATTTCTATTGCAGTTTCTGAAAAACTCCATTTGCTATGCTGAGTAATATGGCATCTTTCATATTCTAGATTCAGACTCCCTAAGGTTCTACTCCCAAACTCTATTTAGTAGCTGTATAAATCTGAGGTAACACACTTACAGACTTATTTCATTGTAGTCTGCATCTGTAACATTAAGATCAATACAGCATTCTTCACAGAGGGTACCATGTGCTTTCAGCTATGAGGTACAGGTAAAAGGCTTGTGATACCATCTAATAAGGGCAAGCACATAGAAGTTTCTTTCTTTCTCTCTTTTTAATTATTTATTTAATTTCATGTGCATTGGAACTGGAGCTGTGCGCTGCCATGTGGATTCTGGGAATCGAACTCAGGTCCTCTAGAAGAGTAGTCAATGCTCTTAACCACTGAGCCGTATCTCCAGCCCCACTAGAAGTTTCTTAATGATGAGTTAACACGTGGGGTTTATCACAATCCAATGCTATAGGCAATGGATCAACATTAATGTTCCCTACAAACCCCCACTGTTAAAAGGTATACCAGGTAGACTTAGAAAGGTGAGTGACCTGCCCAGAATCATGGCACTACTGTGTGTCAAAACTACAAGGCTTACTCAAACACTTCCAGCTACAAAGCAGGTCATCTATTTCATTTCCAACTCGATTCTATAATTCATTTTCAGAATGTTTTCTTGTCACATACCCACAGCCAGTGGAAGGGAGAAACATTAGCATAACTCTGCCCAAACTCAGCACCATGTAAAGTTCCTAAAAGCAAGGAATGAAACCAATTTGACATCCTTCTACTTAAAAAGTCTCTTACACAAGAGTCCTCTTCAAACAACCTATGACATGAAGTGTTTTCACATGCAGGGTAAGTTAAGACTCCTATAGACACAGGATATGGCTTCATATGGTACTCTGACTCACGGAGTTCTGTAAAGTGTTAGGACACTAAGAAAGATTAAGAACTATTCAAGTCAGATAGATAATCCACTACAGAGATTTAGAGAAAGTTGGAAATGGAGGGAGGGTATTCAAGATAAGTCAAGACCTAACAAAAGTCTAGAGACCCAGAAAATGAAATTCATATGGATTCAAAGACGGGGGGGAGGGAGAGAGGGAAAAAGAGCAGAAAGAAGAGGAACAAAGAGATACAGAAAATAAATCTACAAAGGGACAGAAACCTTGAGTGTAGAAGGAATGGAATAGAAATCTGGAGTGGGAAACTACTCCAAACCAAGAACAATCTTTTTATTTTACTCTAAAAAAATTGATTTTTTGAGACAGGGCTTCCTGTATTGTTTTGGAACTAGCTCTGTAGACCAGGCTGGCCATGAACTCACAGAGATCTGCCTGCCTCTGCCTCCTGAGTGCTGGGACAAAAGGCATGGCCACCAATGCCCGGCTTAATAAGATACATTTTTAGTAGACACAGACTTACTGTTCTTCTGATAAACTTATAGCATCTGTAAGAATGATTATGGTAAACAGAAAACAGAAGACAGGAACAAGGAGGGAGGAAATCTGCCTCTAAGGTACTCAAATAATAGCCAGTTAGTTTTCAGTCAGAATGATGGACCCTCCTGCCAAACCAAAACCTGAAAAGCATTCAGTACCCAGCAAGCTTCCCACTCTGCCCTTTAATTTTGTAAGAGTTAAATGTGTTAACATTTACAGAGCATTAAAATAATGTCTGGTACATGGGTACTATATTTATTACAGTAATTAAGACACAATGTTGAGGGAATTTTAAAGGAGGCATTTGCAAATAAATCTATATGTTATCTAGTAGATCATGAAACAAATAATTCTGACCTTTACTCTTCCCTCTGGGGCATTATAATGTCTAGCATCTAATAATAAAGAAGTCATGAGGATACAAAATTCCATTATAAAAATGCTGTGGAAGAGCAGATGCTCTATAATCTTATTTGGCAAGGGACAGGAAAAAGTAAAGACATGCCAAAATAAACAGTAACGGGTAGTTTCTTAGTTTAAGAGAAAGGAAAAGTAAGTAGTACTAATCAATTGGCTTTAGAAACAAAAGAACTCCAAATACTTATGAGAATTTACAATTCCCAATATTAGTAGAGGGATCCTAAAAGTAAGAAGAACTAAGAAACAAGTGTTACTAGATCAATTTGCTAATTGTGGCTGTTAAACCATATGCTATAACAATAATTACAGATCTGTAGACATGAACATCACAAACATGGATGAATTATCTTCTTGTATTGTAGATTTGAGGTAGGGAACCTCAAATGTCTAAGACACCTAAATAAAGTTACACAAAAAAATCATTACAAATGGTTACACTAGAAACATTCTGAAAAGTAAAAAAGCAACAATGGCCTAATAACATGAGATATTACAAGCATAAAATATGAAGCCCAAAATATCAATTGATCCCATTTAGACAAATTAAAAAAAAAAAGGGGGGGGGAGAATCAGGTTGTTACTTTGCTTCTTTGCTTCAAAATTTTTGGGGGGGTGGGGGGTGGGAGTAGAGGACAGTGAAGGAAGCAAGAAGGAACCTAGGAGACTATTCAACACCCTGACATCTCCTAAAGATACTAGAGGAAGAAGTGGGTGGGGCATCCCAACACTAAACCTTATCCTTACTTTCATAGAATTAAATGCAACCAGAAACAGTGACTAATTATAGTGAGCTTTATAGACCTGTCAAAGTTTTCCCCTGGCCAAGCAAAGTCTCCCTACTTCTTTTTCTCTTCTAATCAACTTCCAATTAACATAATCTTATCATTTTCCATCCTCTACTAAACAGATGACCTACCTGAGGGCTCATAAGCACATAAGAAAACAGAAATATTAATAAATGTGCTTGAGAACTGAAGACACCTTTAAAGTAGAAAATCCCTTCTTCTCCATTTTTAAGAGGACTTAGGACAGGGCTATTGCTATGTAGCACCGGTCGGCCTCTCCCTCACTTATACTCAAGTATAGACATATGCCACCACAGTGAGCTCAGAAAATCTGCTTTCTTTTTAAATTGTGTGTGTGATGTGTGAGTGTACATTCACGTGTGTAAGAATGTACCCCCTTGCCTGTGTGAGGAAGCCAGAAGAGACACTGGGTATACAGCTCTATTATTCTCAAGAGAAGTTCTCTCACTGAACCTGAAGCTAGGCCGGTAGGCAACAAGCCCCCCAAATGTGTCTGTCTCCATGCCCCCACAGAGCTGGGGCTGTAGGTGCAAGCAGCCACGTCAAGCTTTAACTGTGGGCTCTGGAGATTTGAACTAAAGTCCTCACACTGGTGTGGCAAGAGATGCTAAGCCATCTCCCAGCAGCCCCAGGAAGATTCTTTAAAGTTCACTTTCTCATAAACATTTTTGTGTTATGATCAACAATAAATACCCTAAAAACCAAAGTCACCATGGTTTGTGCTTTGAATTCTTCCAATCAATTTGTTGGAGAAATGGAACGTTCATTTCTAGAATAATAGAATAGACAGTTGATATTTTTCACACCTACCTTCTCACCACTCGAGTAGAAGAAATACCGCAATCGGACTATGTTACAATGATCTAGTTTTCTCATGATCTGGAGCTCTCGGTTCTGCAAAGAAAGCACATAAAATAGTTAAGAATAACAGTTACTCATCATGATGACAAATAACATTAACCATTAGCAACAGACTCTGAATATACTGTTAAAATGTATGGCAAGCCAGGCACCCAGTGGCATACTCTATAATCTCAGCTTTCCTGGCGTGGAGACAGGAAGATCAGGAGTTCAAGTCTAATCTGGGCAACTCTACCTACAAAATAGGAGGGAAAAGACTAGTGCCAATCAATGAGTCACCTGCTACTATTCATCAGTAGAATATAGTCAGTAAGGTCTGGATTTCACTCCAATATTACTAGATCATAGAATTCCCTGAATGATCTCAGATAGGGCAATTTTTATATAAGTGCCAGTCAAATCAATGTTGAGTGAAGTCTCGTGTCTGAAACACACTTGATAGATGAACACTGTCACTCTCATGTGTTCCTTATTAGTCGAGTAATGACACACCAGCTCCACAGGGAGCACTACTAGTCTACAAGCATAGCACATTTACTCTGTGCCACACACTGCTCAATAGTATGGACATGGAAATTAAAAAGAAAGAAAGAAAGAAAGGTCCTACTCTCAAGAAACTTAAGGGTGTATGGCGAAAGAAAGAAAAATTATTGCCATTTAGAGTACAAGCTCACACTTTACCACTGGGTTATATCTACATCCAAAGGAAATTTTAAAAGGTAGAAACATAGTGGGTGATTACTTTCTAAGGAACATAAAACCTGGTTTCCAATGTCCAGCCTCCAAAAATGTCCCGTGTGACATACATGCCTGTGATCTCAGAGCTTATGGGTAGAGGCAGAAAGATCTTAAGAGGCTCACTAGCCAGCCAACCTAACTTACATAGTTAGCATTTCAGGTTCATGAGAGAGCCTGTCTAACTGAAGAAAAGGGAGAATGACATAGACACTGAAGGCCTTTCTCTAGTCTCTGTCCCTTTTCCCCCTCCTGGCCACTCCACAAACACCCATGATATTTAAATCTCCTATATTTGGGTATTGGTTTTCATCAAATGTATAATCTGTCACCTGTGTGGTCAATTTAGCAGCTCTCTGTCCTCCAATTAGTCTAGAAAACACTATATAGGATAGGTGGAGCAAACTGGAACTTTTTTGTTTGCTTTCTTTTTAATGACTATTTTTAAAATTTTTCTTTTGTGGGGGATGCTATGGGCAGATATGGAGCGACTGGGAACATAATTGGGGCACATGGCATGAGATCCCCAAAGAATCAATTTTAAGTTACATTTAAGATGTCAAATTTACTAGATATAAAAAATAGGTATTTTAGATCAAGGTATGAGGGAGAACTTTGTAAGGAGGTAAAGATTACAGGCATGAAATTGATCATCAAATTGACAGGCCCTCTGGGCACACTTGTGATTAATGATCTTGATCAGGCCAACTGAGGCAGGAAGATGCACCCTTAAGTCCATGGCACTATTCACTGGGTTTATGCCCTGGACTGAATAGAAGGCAAACACTAGCTAAACACTAACATTTGCCATTCTCTGCTTCCAGGCTGTGGCTGAAACATGTCAGCCCTTTCCACAAGGACTTGCCAGCCACACTGGATTGTGCTTTATCACAAAACAGGAAATGTAACTAAGATATATGTGAAGCTGTGAAGGCACAGCATAGCAGTTAAATGAAAAACCTAGTGAATAGGTTTGGAATATTCCAGGAAGAGACAGAAAGACAGGGTAGTTGTATCATTGATAATAAGGGGAAGAAAGGTAGGTAAGTTTAGAGAGAAGGGTATTAGGGGGTAAAATGGAATAAAGCCTCTTCAAATAGAGATTTTTGACAAGTGAAGTTATGAGCTGACTTACCATTCCAAAAGAGTGTTCTAAAAATTGAGCAGAGTAAGTATGAATAATAGGAGGCAGGGAGAATCATGAGACAGAAATTGATAATGGAATTGTAAGTGAAGAAAGAAAAGAATGTTATCTTGAAGTCAAGAAAGAGTTTTTTTTTTTTTTTTTTTTAAGCGATTGCTTACATCAAAAGTTGCTAAGGGTTTAAGATAAAAACAGAAAATTAGCAATATGGCTAATGTAAGATGTCAATTTCAGAACAATGATGACACATACTAATGAGACTGAATTAAAGTAGGTGTAGGAGGCACAGGATATTAAAGATGAGAAAGTTTCAGCAGAAGAATGATGAGGCCAGGAAACCCACTTTCCCCAAACACCTGGAAAATACTTTCCCAGGAGACCCAAGGTAACCTCAGATAAAGTACAAGCAACCCGAGAACGCTCTGAATTTCAATGTATTTTTCCAACTCACACATACACTAAGTGCCAAAAGGATAAGAAACCTTTATAACTGCAAAGTGTT
The DNA here is from genome assembly GCA_030556225.1 of Cricetiscus sungorus. Classification (NCBI taxonomy): domain Eukaryota; kingdom Metazoa; phylum Chordata; class Mammalia; order Rodentia; family Cricetidae; genus Cricetiscus; species Cricetiscus sungorus. The sequence goes on along the minus strand of JANBXA010000651.1, from coordinate 17,719,068 downwards.
AAACATAAGATCTCATGAATAACATCTGATTAACTGTGCCAAGAAATCAATTTTTAACACAATTAAAAAGCTAATTACTTTGAGAGAGAGAGAAAAAAAAAAAAGAAAGAAAAGCCCTACAGACTACAATCAGGCAAGAGACTGATAAAATAAAATAAAAACCTTCAAAACAATCACACTCACAAGTTTAAAGAATCCAACTCCATGATGATTCCCCCCTGGGAGGCCTCACCATCTCTGAGAAGATGATAGGGGGCAGGGAGGACAAGAGGGAGAGGAAACAGGGACTGGAATGTAAAATAAGATTGTTTTTAAGTTAAATTAAAAAAATTAATTTTAAAAATGGGGGGGGGTGTCCAACTCCAGGCTGGAGAGATGGCTCAGTGGTTAAGAGCACTGGCTGCTCTTCCAGAGGAACAGAGTTGCATTCCCAGCACCCACACTCATAGTTCCCAACCTGTAACTCCAGTTCCAGGGCACCCAACTCCTTCTTCTGGCACGAGGCACATACATGGTGCACAGACATTAAAGCAGGCAAAACATGCACATAAAATACAATAAATAATTTTTAAGTCCAATTTAGGGGCTGGAGAGGTGGGTGGCACAGTGGTTAAGACACTTGATGAACTTGCACAGGACCCAGTTTGGGTCCCAACACCCACATGGTGGCTCCCAACAGTCTGTAATTGCAGTTCTAAAAGATCCAGTGCCCTCTTCTTGCCTCCATGGGCACCAGATGGACACATACATTGACAGGCAAACACTCACACCCAGAAAATATAAATAAATGAATTTAAAAAAAGACACATAAAGAACAGGAAAAGTTTATGTTCGCACTTAACAAAAGCAACAGACAGCTGTAGTGGTGGTGCATGCCTTTAATTCCAGCGCTGGGGAGGCAGAGGCAGGCAGATCTTTGTGAGTTAGGGGCCAGTCTGGTCTACAGAGAGAGTTCTAGGACAGGTCCCAAAGCTACAGAAAAAGCCTGTCTTGAAAAACAAAGCAGCAACAGACATTGGCTCTGGAGAGACAAAGCTAGTGCGTTCAGCACTGATATAAAGCAGCTACTATAATCATAATGTATTGACTTCCTCTAATTTCCTCCCTTTCCTTCTTCCCTTCCCTTCCCCTCCCCCCCCCTCCCTCCCTCCCTCCCTCCCTCCCTCCCTCCTCCCTCCCTCCTTGTATAGAGCATTCTGTTTGCATGTATGCCTGCACACAGGAAGAGGGAACCAGATCTCGTTACAGATGGCTGTGAGTCACCATGTGGTTGCTGGGAATTGAACTCAAGACATCTGAAAGAGCAGTCAGTGCTCTTAACCTCTGAGCCATCTCTCTAGCCTGACTTCCTTTAATTTCAACAAAAGATAAAATATAAGCCTTAACATAAATATATTGCATAAAACAGTAATAGGACACAAGAAAGGGCAATTAGGCTATATCTGAACTATATTTTACTGGAATTAAGGCAGTATTAACCTGAAACAGACGTCATAAATTAAAATGGTAAGTGCAATCCCCAGAACAACCATTATAGGTTTGTGCTCGATAGTGTACTTGATGGGACTTAGCTTCATCTAAGAGACATTTCTCTGGGCATGTCTGTGAGGGGTGAGAGATGGCAGGTGGGTGACAAGGACCAGACTGAATGCTGACAGCACAATTACACCAGCTAGGATCCTAGACCGTATAACAAATAGGAAGGGAGGGAGGGAGGGAGGGAGGGAGGGGAGGGAGGGAGGGAGGGAGGAGGGAGGGAGGGAGGGAGGGAGGGAGGGACCAGCATTCATCTCTTTCTGCTTTCTGACTGAGGGACAATGTACCCAGATGCCACCACACCTTTAACAGCTCGTGCCACCCTGTTTTCCCACGACAATGGGCTATACCCTCAATCAATACGCCAAAATAAACCCTTTCTCTCTCCTGTCTCTCTCTCTCCTCCCTCCCTCCCTCCTCCCCCCCCTCTCAGGTATTTAACCATAGCAATGTAGAAACTAACGAAGTACACTAAAATGTTTCTTTGGACTGGGCTTATCTGTACTTCATTATGGAAGGGGTTCTCCAGAGACCCCACCCCACCTTAAGGGACTCCTGACAGCTAAAGGTGACTGAAGGAAGAGGACTGTCACTTTCTTCGGTGTTGTAGCCACTGATACTCTGCCCATGTGCCACTAAAATCTTCCACACAGGCACATGTAAGCAACCCTAATTATATGCAATGGGTCACATACAAGACATGGCTCAAGAGTGGGCCCTGCTGGGAAGAAGGAAGGTCACAGCAGAAGGGGGATGGCTAAGGGGGTGGGAGTGTTAAAATGACTAGAATTTATTACATACGTGCATGAAACAGCCAAAAATAAGGAAAAGGTAATTGTTAAAGACAAAGAAGCCAGTAGTTCAGGGAAAAAACCATCATGAGATAGAAACCAAGCGATGGTTGTCCTGCCAGTGACAACTTACTCTGTAATATGGCTTTTCCTTGCCCAAATAACCACCCACACACTAAATGTGTACTCCACATTAGAGCTATATTTTGCTTCACATTCTGGAGTGGCAATACTATCCTCTCACAATAGGCATCACTGATCACACTATCACAGGAATGACTTGACCCTTCCTCCTACTTACCCACCTAACTAAAATTGCTACTTGAGTAGCAATTTTCCTTCATATCTTCAGGCCATATTCAGCTGTTTCAGCACATGTTAAACTCTTCTTATAGTATTTAAAAATGATTTTAAGTAAATTATTTTTGCATGTATTATTACACACATATAGGTCAATGGTGTTATATAAAATAAAGTATCCCAACACCTATAGAATTAAGGTATCATATTATAATGACCAATATACACCTTGCCTCAGCAACTTACTACAAATTCCTTAAGAGAAAAATTGAACTTGCTATCTTTGCTGGTCAACCAGCATTGAGAAGGGAACAGGGAGGGAAGGCAAGAAGTATCTTATATACAAAATAGACTTAAAATTGTACTAAACATGTAAAAGAAGCTAGTTACTCAAGATATAATTTCTCTACTGAGAAAACCTGAAGAACACAATTCAAACAAAAATTGTTTTTTTCTTCTTTTAAATAAAAACATTAAAATACATCTCTGAAAAGACTGTTCACACACACACACACACACACACACACACACACAGACACGCACGCACGCACGCATGCACGCGTGAATACATACGTACTCTTCCCTATAAGACACACATGTTGAAGTCTTGACCCACAGCTGGTAAATCAAGTCAATAAGAGTGACTGAATCTTAAGGGCTCTGGACTCATCAATGGACTGATCATTTATGGATTCTTATTATGATTGGGAAGGAACTAGTTGGAAAAAGGTGCTCTGAGGGAGTATGCCCTGGGATGGTACAATTGTCCCCAGCCTGTTCCCCTATTCTCTCTGCTCCATTACGTTCTTATGTTTGTTATCAAACCACTGGCCTAGAACAATAGAACCCGCTAAAACCATAAACCAAACTCTTCCCTTCCTTTAAGTGACTTCTGTGTTTCTGTTAGGACAACAAAAACTAACAAATAGACAAAGGATTTTGTTCATTTTTCACAGTATCTGACTTCTTACACTGGTTGGTGTGTGTGTGTGTGTGTGTGTGTGTGTGTGTGTGTGTGTGTGTGTGTGTGTGTATGTGTATGTGTATGTGTATGTGTATGTGTATGTGTGTGTAGAGGGGTCTGGCTTGCTTCTGAAAGGCCAGCCATGGAGCAAAGGATCCCTGGAAGGGTACTTAGGAACCATTATGTAAACCCTGGAGGAAGGTAACTTTCAGGTGAGGAAACATCCAGCAAGCCTGCAGCTGTGGGTGTGAAGTAGGCAGCATACGCCTGTCGATCATCTCTTCTTCTTCACCAAAGTTTGTTCTACTGGAAGACCTTTTCCCTCATCACAGGAGACTCGGCTGCTGCAAAACACGAGCCACCTCAAAGAGTGTGCTTTTAAGACTACCTGGGGGCAAAGGGGTGGTGGTGAGGTAAGCTTGATCCTGCCTCAACTAAATGAATGTGCCAGGCTTTGTTGACTCCAATGGGAGGACTTACCCTTTCTGAGGAGTGGGTGGAAGGGAAGGAGGGGAAGAAGGGGTACTGTGGTTGTTGGTATGTAAAATAAAAAGTAAAATTTAAAAAAAAAAAAGACTACCTTCTCTAAATATAAGTTCTGTTAAAAAAACAACAGGATGTTATCTAAAGAGCTGAATAAATTTAATCCCTGTCTAAATCTTTGAGTCCATAGTAAAATCAGATCCCCCCCCAAACAACAAATGGCTTTAAAAAAAAATCTCAAAATAACTCCAGGTATACAACAAATATTTTCAGCTCGACTAAACTATATGTCAGAACTGAGGGTCTCTGTCTGCAAAATGATAATGAGCAGGCAAACCAAAGCTTCCAAATGAGCCTGACTGTGGTTAGCTCAGTAACAACCTGCCGTATTTGTATGGGAGTGAGCCCAGGGGTGTGGTGGTCTGAATGAGAATGGCACTCAGGGGCTGGGAAGAATTAGAAACCATGGCCTTCACTGAGGGTGGGCTTTGAGGTTTCAAAAGCCCATGCCATTCCCAGTTAGCTTTTTCTCTGCCTTGTGCTTGTGCTTGTGGATCAAGATGTAAGCTCTCAGCTACTGCTCCAGCATCACACCTCTGCCTGCTGCCATGCCCCCCTCCATGATGGTCATGGACTCAAACCCTCTAACCTGTAAGCTCCAAATAAATTCTTTCTTCTATACATTGCCTTAGTCGTGTAGATAGAAAAGTAACTAAGACAAGTAGAAAAGGGAAAACCTAATTATTACTTTGTAAAATTCTGCAAGCCTGTCAGGGAAAATGTCTTATATACAAAGATAACATTTTTAAGTACTGCAAGCCTCAAAGAACCACTAGTATGTTCTGAATAAGAGATTTGTTTTGGGAAGATTGCCAGCTATGAGTGAGGTTATTAAAGGGATGAGGAGAAGAAAGAAAACCAAGTGAGAAGAAACTCTGAAAGGGAACTGAAAACCAAGGACTGAGAGGCAGATTAACAACTGCTAAGAGGAAAGAGAAGGCCTTCTTCCAGGCTTCTTACTCATATGGCTATTAACACAGTGGAAAGGTCTTCTGGAAGCAGGAGGGGGAAGTTCAGCTTGGTACACTGTGGTAGCTTGAATATATTTGGTCCTCATAATCACATAGGGCATGGTACTATTTGGAAGTGTGGCTTTGCTGGAGTGCGTATGGTCTTGTTTGAGGAAGTGTATCACTGTAGGGGCAGGCATTGAGGTTTCTTATGCTCAGGATAATTCCCCAATGTGTTATAGTTCACTATAGGCACTTCCTGGTGCCTGCAAGATGTAGACCTCTCAGCACCGTTTATCTGACTGCATGCTGCCACACTCCCCTGCCAGGATGATAATGGACTGAATGTCTGAAATGTAAGCCCCCTCAATTAAATCCTTTCTTTTATAAGAGTTGCTGTGGTCATGGTGTCTTAAATAAGACAAACATGCTCACTAAGGTGGAAGGTCCAGAAAAGAGCCTGAGTATGCCTTTCCTTCTCAGCAAGAGAGCTGCATGACTCCTGAAGTCACAGAGCATACAAAACTGTGTAGAAAATAAGAAAAGACCCAGCCTGCACTCCTAATTAGAAAATGAAAGTCTATAAAGAGCAAAATAAGCTGAGAACTAAATAAGGCGTCACACATCACCCCCATAAAATTTTATGGTATTCAGAAAAGAGCTCTGAGGCGTATCTATACCCAGTGCATAAGTAGTCATACAAGAGACAAAAATTACAGAGGTTGTAAGAGAAGAACCACAAAAGTAGAAGCCTAGAACAAGAGTGGATGAGTGTTTTCTCTGAAGTAGAAATAGTAAGTACTTCAGGCTGGCAGACCATATGGACTTTGCTTCAACTAAAAACTCTGTACAGTTACACTAGAGGAATAGCTATCAACAAAATGGAAAAAAAAATGGACATGACCTGTTCTAACGAACTCTATTCTTTATTTACAATAACTAGAGGCAGGCCCACAGTTTACCACTACTTTGGAAATAAGAAAAATATTTTACCTATGACACCTACTCCCTCCACCTCAGAAGGAACTTTGCAGATTCATTTAATGACTAGTGTTCTAGGAATTTATGACAATATCTTCCTTAATACTACTATAATCAGTACATAGAATATTTTAATTGTAAATTATAGTTATAAAAGAACCAAATTTGTGGCAAAAAGAAAAGTAGAGGACTTATACTTCCTGTCAGCTACTGTGGATTAAAAGTAGACATGAATGGGGTTCTTGAAACTTATTTCTAGAGGCCTTAGCATGTAGCCAAATGCTTTAAACCTGTATCTATAAAAGTCAATAAAACACTTATTAGCAATAGTAACAATTCTAGGAGCTATGAAATATTGAAAATAGACCCTGAGCCAGAGATTATGCTAGCCGCTTTATCTTTACAGTTTAAACCTTTCATGTTGGCAACATCATTATCCCCATTTTAGCCTGGACCTTAGGTGGAAGGTCCAGAAAGGAGCCTGAGTATGCCTTCCCTTCTCAGCAGGAGAGCTGCATGACTCCTGAAGTCACAGAGCATACAAAACTGTGTAGAAAATAAGAAAAGGCTGGCTGTAAGTATCAAAGAGTTAAGAAAGATGCTAGCAAATAGCAGGGGCAAAACTTAAACCAGACATGTCAGAACCTAAGCTCTTCACCATCACAAGGGATTGCAACCCTCTCTGACTTTCATGTGTTTCAATAGGATTGAGAGGCACAATGACAATAAAGCAGACTCAGTGTATGTAATTTTCTTATGTAACAATCCTACACTCCTTTAATAACTTTTTAAGGATTATTTTATGTGAATGAGTGTTTTGTCTCCATGTATGTCTGTGTACCATATATGTGCCTGATACCTGAAGAAGCCAGAAGTAGGCATCAGATACCCTAAAAGTGGAATTAGGGACAGTTGCAAACTGTTGTATGGGTACTGAGAACCGAACCCAGGTCCTCAGCAAGAGCAGCAAGTGTTCTTGAACTGCTATGTCAGGTTTTTGGTCATTAAGATAAACTTCATTGCCGGGGTTATACTTAGTGTCAGGGAGAGAAGGACCACAAGGAAAGAAGGCAGTGTGGTTATTAGAGGGTAATACAAAAATCTTTTTAATGCTTTCCATCTTCATTTTAGTAAAGACACAAATGTACACATACAATAAAGACATTCAAGGTTCACTGGGTAAAAGCACTTGCTACCAAGCTTGATTACCTAAGTCTGAACCATGAACCACACGGTATAAGAAACTACTCCTGTTTTACACTTACTCCTCTAACACACACATACATGCTCACATACATACACAATAAATTTCTTATAGCTGTATTAATGAAAATCTACTTTCATTCATTTATTTCAGGTGTTCCCTTAAATGTTACATTCTTACCCTATCTTAAATCACAATCTCAACAACTTCAGCATCACTTTCTCCATTTCTTTGTTCCATTCATCTTCAGAATAACAACAGCTCTAACATTTGTAACTATCTTGTGTTTATTCATTATTGCCTGTCTCTCCCTAATAATCTCTGAAATACCATATTTTGGGAATATTCTGTTTATTGTCGTACAACCTAGAACTTAAAAAACATCAGCACTGTATATTTATTTAGATGAATGGTAAGACATAATGCTTTTTTTTTTTTTTTTTTTTGAAAAAGTTATGACACATTTTGGTATAGAAAATGTCATGGACAGTATGAAAATAAAAGGGGAGCTAGAGAAAAGTTTTTCTGTCCATAATTGTAGGGAAGGCACAGTAACCAGAGCATGAGGTGGGTGGGCAGATTCCACCTCCCTTCAGGAAAGGGTGCCAAATGCTGGTATTCACTCTCATTCCATCTAGATATCATACAACTGTGCTGCCCTTATATAGAATGAATCTATGCACCTCAAGTAACCCAATCTAGAAATTCCTCCACAGGCATGACCAGGTTTGCCTTTTACATGATTACAGGTCATACTAAGATCATGTAATAGATCATATAATCACACAATCTAACCAGACCCTCAAGTAACATGTTAATTTATACTTTCAGTAATGAATAGATCACCCAGACAGATGTGTCAATAAGGAAATAAACACAAAAAACATTTTTTTTAGGGGCCAACAAAATGGCTCAGTTGAGAAATACACTTGACATGTAGGTGTGGAGAACTGAGTTCATTTCCAGAATATATTGGATGACAAGAGAAAACAACTCCCAAGGACTGTCCTCTGACCTCCGAACAAGCACCAAGGTATACCTAGGTAAGCATACAGACATACACAGACATACACACACACACACACACACACACACACACACACACACACACACACTCACACACACAAAACAATAGTAAAATTTAATTAAATGGACCAGACATATAAAACCCCACATTTTAATATATAATTTTTTAAAGCACACACAGAACCATGTGAAGAACAGATCACACACATGCAAGGCCACATGATATCTTATAAATGAAAGAAGACAAATATTATATCAGGCATTTTTATAGCTGTAATGAAGTAAATCTAGAGATCAATAGCAAAGAGAACTAGAAATACTATGAAATATAGATACTCAGGTCAATCTATATTTTTGTGTGAGTAAAGCTCATACGCTGTTTGGGTGGGGACAAAAGAAAAAGACAATGAAACATCACACCCAGAATTTAAAAAAACAAAACAAAACAAAACAAAAAACTACTAGATAATAGCAAGTATTTTCAAGATAAGTGCAGAAACTACAGCACCCATAGCACTATTACAAGACTTTAAAATAATACAGCTATTTAGGAAAACAGGTTACCATTCCTTCAAGATTTTAATGACAGAATCGCCATGTGACCCAGAAATTCCACTCCTGTGTATGTGTGTGTGTAAATGAAAAATATCTGAACGATAACTACCAACATTCCTTGTTCCCAATAGCCACCCCCCAAAAAATTTTATTTATATAAATAAAACAAAGATACAATCTGAGTATCAACAAAATGTAACACATTCTAACACTATTTGACCAAAAATAAGAATTCAATGCTGGGAACCTGCTGCTCCAACAGGCCAAATAACCTCCTGAACAGCACAAGACTTCTGGGCTGGGCTGTGGTTCTAGCACTAAGGCATGCTGACATGTAAACCAAAAAAGCACGCCTTTAATACCCAGCACTTGGGAGGTAGAGATAGACAAATCTCTGTGAGTTCAAGGCCAGCCTGATCTATAAAGCAAGTTCCAGGACAGCCAAGGCTACCCAGAGAAACCCTGTCTCAAAAACAAAACGAAACAAAACAAAACAATACAAGTTGCTTTGGTCACAGTGAATCTTCACAGCAATAGAACAGTGATTAGGACCATATGCAAACGTTTTATTGGAAGTTTTTGTACTCTACACTGCACCCATAGGTCTTTTCCTATTGGGGAGATTTTTAAATTGATGCTTCTATCTCACTGGTTTTCATGGGCTTCTTTAAACTATATACTTTAACATCTTAGGTCATCTGGAAATCTGTTGATTTCTTTTATATTTCTTAGTTTAGTGGGACACAGACTTTTAAAGTGTGTTCTTATAAGTATCTGAACTTCCTCAGCATCTCTTATAATGTTTTCACCTCATTTCAGCCCTGGTTTATTATCTCTTTCATGAAGTTGTTTGTTCAGATGATGCATTAATCAGGTTTTGATGTAGGCACTGAGGCCTATAGAGTCTCCTCTTAGTGCTGACTTTATCATAGTCCATAGGTTTTAGTATGCATGTGTTTTTGTTTTCATTTAATTCCTGAAATTTTAAATTTCCTTCTTGATTTCTCCTTTGACTCAATTATCATTCAGCCACGATCATTGAATGGGCCTGTTCAAGCAGATAGTAGCAAACTCAAAAGACTAGTTATAGAACCTAGAGTCCTCAATAAAGTCCCATATCTCCTGCACGCTGTGCATGTCTTTTGCTAATCCTCTCCTCTGCTGTCTTTTGGTATGCCTCTCCCAATCTAGATGTTCTACCTTGAATAAGCTTTAGTCATCCCAAGGTTGGTGAAAGTGAATCCTGGGAAGCTGAATATGCAGTTGGGAAGCATGTAAGAGGTATGTGGCTCTGTGGGATCCTCAGGTGTTTAGACTGAGGTCTTCAGGGTGGGCTGTGCTACCTGTATGAGGTGTGTGACTTCCAGTTAATAAACAAAAGCTAAACTCTATGAGTCAATGAACATTTACAAGACATAAAGATTACTTGTCTAACAATGTGATCAGTAAATAGGCTTTCCACATGACTTAAATTGCCTGAAAATGAGATAACCATATTTTAAAAGTGCAACAAATAGGAAAGACATTTCTAAAGAGGGTAGAGGGGCAGACCCAAAAATCCCATGTGAGCACCAGGATGTAGTAATTCAAATCCCTAAGAATACTAGATATCTCTCTTTATCCTTAAAATATGTATTATACATAGCAGTGCACATTCACAATAAAACTACTGACTTTACATCTACTATTTTCTCTTTATCCCAACCACAAGTGAAACCAAACAGGAGACTTGAAACCTATGACTTAGTGCAAAGGAAAACTAAAATTAATAAATAGTTAATGAAACTAAGATCACTAATTTTAAATGCACTTACTGATATTCAAATTATAAAAGCCAGGTTCAAATACCAAAAGTTACTTTTCAGGACTGACTGACCTACTGTCTGTCTTAATATTAACGAACTGCTACATCAATCAGGTTAATTAGCTGAAGACAATCCCTACAAAACAAACTATTTTTTAACTACATAATGTGCCATGGTACAATGGGAGGGGAACATAGGAAATGCAGTTATGTATCTATCCAGTCTTCCCTCTAGACAGAGATCTAATTATTTAATATTGCCCTAAGCAGGTTATATAAATCCCTAAGTTATGTAAATCCCTCACATTAAATGACAGTCTTAAATTGTAAGAGAAATTATTATTATATGATTAAATAAACTGGTCAACAGAGCAAATTTATTTTTGGCCTCAATTATTTTGGTAGTAAAGAGAACAATTCTACAAAGAAAAGGTGGGTTAATGTAAGGGACTTAAGCTGAGTAAGGCAGCCTACGTTAAGTGATAAAAAGTATGAAAAAACAAAACCAATAAAATACTCAGGAATAAACTTTCAAGACTAACCCCGTAAGAAAAACTGAAACACACAAAAAGTAGACTTAAACAAATAGCATTTCTTATTCTTATGTAATTCAACATTTGAAATGTCAGATCTTCCTAATGTATAACCTTAATGAAATCCCAATTAAAAATTCCAACAGAGGGAAGAGCTTAGCCATAGCACCCACACACAATGTGCTAAGTTCATCAAGAAGTGCCAAGAACTCAAGTAGGTACCCCTGGGCATCATTATCCTCTAACCGACCTGGCTCTAGAAAGTTTCCTTTTCTCTTTTGGGTTTTTGAGACAGAGTTTCTCTGTGTGGTCCTGGCTGCCCTGGAACTCCCTTTTGTAGACCAGGCTGTTATCAAACTCATAGAAATTTGTCTGCCTCTGCCTCCCAAGTGCTGGGATTAAAGGTGCGCACCACCACTGCCACACTGCCCATTTCTTTTTTATATATAAGCAGAAGGCCTGGAATGTTAGATTACAGATGCTATTTCTAAACATGGATTTGCCACACCTTATGAAATATCCAGGACCTTTCATAAACTGCGTGCTGCCACGCCTGACAATCCCCAGGTTTCACACAGTGGAGAAGATAAGTCTTGCAATTTGCCCTCTGACCTCTACACTTGTCCCTAGCATGAATGTCTCCCCCAAATCCTACACATACAACTAAATGTAAATGTTTTAAGTCAATGAATGGAGAGAAATATCTCAAGCTAAATTGTTAAGTATTTATACTTTTCTCCAAACCAACTGGTAACTTTTATATAATTTTACCCCCTACTACTTCAGCAGTTGTCTGTTGAAGGTTCGGAGATTTAAAAAGATAGTAAAACAAGAAACGGTCACAAAGTGGTTCTCATCACTTAGGAAGTACAATGTTAAATGGCAAAACAAATCAGTAAAAAATTAAGTCCGAGCCAGTTGTGGTCTGTCATCTGTAACTGGAACCCTGAGCAGGCTTGGCCACAGGAGGATTGTGAGTTTCATAGTAGTCTGGGCTGTACAGACATGGGAAGAGGAGGCAAATGGAAGGAAAGGGAAAGGGGAGGGAAAGGAAAGATGAGAGAAGGAGGGGAGGGCAGAGAATAGAAAAGGAAAGGAAGGGATATAGCTCAGTGGTTAAGAGCAATATAACTCAAATATAAATACATGTAGCGAGAGGGGGGTAGGGAGAGAGAGAAACACCAGATTTTACCTTAAATCGCTTGTCTTGCAAAACTTTCTTGATGGCAACCAGTTCTCCTGAATCGCAAAGTTTGGCTTGATATACCACACCAAATGATCCATTTCCAATCACTTTAGTGTCTGTATAGCTGACTTCCTGTGGTCTGTCAGGGCCCTGTCCAGGAGTTGCCACCACTGTGGTTACCTTGCTGCCATCTTTATCTCCTACAGGAAGAGACAGATTTAAAACAAAAATTAAAACTGTATAGAAGTATACCAAAAAAACTGCCCAACACTTACAAAGTAAATATATTCATTAGTTCAGCATATAAGATAGTTTTCAATTACAAGCAATTTAACCCACCATTTACTTAACTGTTCTACTTAAGTTCATTCCGCTTCATTGCTGAAAACAACTGCCTAAAATGTAAATGTATTTGTTCTCTTATTAAATAATAGCATTGTGAAGAGGAGGTCTGGAGGAAGGCAAGTAACTGAGGACAACAGGGAGGGGAGATATGATCAAGGAAGTATGTGGGTAAAACTGTGAAACAATAACTAATTTTTAAATACTACTAATGGGAAGCCAGGTATCATGGGTCATGCCTGGAATCAAGGAAAGGCTATCACAAGTGCAATGCCACCCTAGGCACATACTGAGAGTCTATATAAATAAGTGCAACAAAGTTGCCCCAAGTCAAAGTACAAATGGTGGACTCTCCTGGGGTCTGACTTTCTAACTTTTGAAAAGGCCATTTACTTGAAAACAAAATAAATGTAATTAAAAATGTGTGAGTACTCATCCATCCTGATCATTCTGCCTTTTAGAAAGTTAAGGCTTTGAGTTGTTACTTTTATCTTATTCCCTTTTAACAAATTAGCAGAATACCTTTGAGATAAGTCACATAAGAAAATTAAACTTTTTTATGGGGGGGGGGGAGAGACAAGGTTTCTCTATGTAGTAGCCCAGGCTGTCCTTGAACTCAAAGACCAACCTGCCTCTGCCTCCCAAATGCTGGATGCTAACAAGTAAAACAAAGCACAATAAATCCCATTCCGAGCTGAGCCCAGTGTATGGCTTACCAATATACCCATCTCATTTACAGACCTTTCCTTACCTTTTTGCGTTGCCTCATCATTAGCAGCAATCCATATGGCCTCCTTCAAGCTCAAGCCCAACTCTCCATTTGGTTAGGTAATCCACAATTGTTTCTGAATTCCAAACTATCCTAGGCTACCTGTCACCTAGTTCTCAAGAGCTTTTAGTGTTCCTTTAGTGACTGCACAATACATGTCAGTTCTAGAAACTAGAATCATGATTAAATGACAATCACAACTCCCTCTACTCTTTTCTAACAAATCTAGCATCAATCCAATGCAAAGTATAAAAGTATATGTACATAATGTAAGTTCTTTAGTCTAACTAAACTATATCTTTTTCTATTTCTCTTCCATCATGTGCCTTTTACTTTTAAGTTGCCAACTGACCTCATACTAACCTAATGAAGAAGTAACTCTCCTAGGCATTTCCCGTATCAAATACCAGTTGCTTGATAATAGCAATGTTGGTGGCATACAATGACCAATATGTATATCCATGTAATTCAGACAAAAGCAGTGTCTGTGAGATCAACCTTTTCTTAAAAGATGTCCTTCATATCAGATACCAAAACAATGACTGAAGTTTATGAGTAACTTCTAAACAGGAGGGTCAGGAGATTTGCATATAGTCTAGCATTATGTCTTTAGTTTCAAGGCAAACACTCAAAAATACATTACTAATGTGAACTTCAAATTAGCATAGTATCACCTGTTGAAAACCAAGTCAATGCCACAATGCACACAAATAGCAGCATAAATCGACACATATATTGTGGTCCTCAGAGCTCTTAAATGCTCACTTACGTCATAGCTTCCAGTAAAATAAACCCAGTGTTCTCTAAAATAACTTTAATTCTAAATTATCTGTTCCATCTTCAAGATTTCTAACTATGCTAATCTTAATTACAATTTTTCAATTGGTTGTAAATTCTATCTACCCCCCCAAATAGTTTTCTTGTCTTTTTCATTTATTTTTTATTTCTTCTCCCCCCTCCTCTTCTTTCTCCCCCTCTTCTTCATCTTTGAGTTTTTGGAGGCAGGCTTTCTCTATATAGCCCTGGCTACCCTGGAAACTCACTATATATATAAAAAGCCAGCCTAGATTCTGAGAACCACCTACCTTTGTCTCTTAAGTATTGGGTTTAAGAGTTGCACCACCAAATCCAACTCATTTTTAATGACAGATTCACACTTTTAAGAGATCCACAGCAGTGAAATGCAAAAAAATTAAAATATAAAGCAATGAATGCTCTTTATTATCCAGTTATTTAAAAATAATACTAATTCCAAATAATGTCCTAAAGTCTTTTCTCTGTAGCATGAGAGCCAAAGCTATGGAATTATAATTCCATTGAACAGGTCTGCTTTCCAAATCTATCAGAGCTGATTCACAGAACAAAGCATTCCTACTTTAAAGTAGAAAACTTGTCTGAATGGTTGCTGGGCTCCACAGTACAAAGGAAATGTATGCCTTTCTGCTATATGAAGACATTTCAACACAGAAAACAGGAACCCCAGTTTGAAATTGGTTCCTGTAAGACATAACACCACAGTGGCATCCATGATGACCTTCCTCATTTGCCTCCTTAGGTAGTACTTGAAAAACCACCTTTCTGTCTCAGGAGGTTGGGAACAAACTCAACCAGCACAACCCTGGGATTGATCACTTTTTTTCATTCCATGTCCTAAGGTTGGTAACATCTAGCTATCCTAACATCCTGATTGGCAAGTGGGAAAAGGTACAAATAAAGGTAACAGCTGAAAGAGTAGAGTAAACAAACTATTCAAGATTTGGGAGGAGTGGGAAGGGGGACAAGGCCTCACTGTGTAGATCTGGCTGGCCTCGAAAAACTTACATAAAGATCTTTGTACTCAGACACACACACACACACACACACACACACACACACACACACACCCCGCCCCAGGCCCTTATACCCTTATATTACCACACCCAAAACAAAAAGATTCTTGAGGCCTGATATGCACAATAGATAACGACCAATCCTTTAGTAGAAATGAAAAGACTTGCTCTCAGGCAGTTAGAGAAGACTGCAGAGAACTCTTATGACACATCTCTCCTAACCTGAAGTACATTAGAAGCAATGGCACACAGGCTATACATAACAACTCAATCCTAAAACTCTTTTTTCCAAAACAATCAAGCTTTTACTCCAAAACCACCACACTTTTCTGACTGCTTTATTCAGAGTTTAACTTCAGAAATGAGTTGGGTATGGTGGTGCAAGCATTTAATCCCAGAACTAGAGAGCAGAGGCACCTGGATCTCTCTAAGTTCCAGGCCATCTTTGTGAGTATATATAGTGAGTTCCAGAATAGCTAGAGCTTTGTTGAGACACAAAACAAATAACGAAAAGAAAAAGAAAATGAAAAAGACAAGAACCTAAGATCTTTTTGAAGCAAAGAATTTACAGCCAATTGAAAAATCATAATTAAGATGAACATAGTCATATTTCTATGGAACATGAATAACAAGTCAAGAACACAACAAGGTAATAGTGGGGGAAAGATAATGAATATTACTGCACTGGCTATTAGTGACTGGTGTGCCAAGGAAAAGCTTGGGAATCAGCTGATTTGGCAACAGCATAACAACTATATAAACTATGATATGGTATTTTCCAAGATAACTTCCCACCTCACTGTTCCATACACTTTAATATTAACATAAAAATGAGGACATATTATATCTCCTATGCAAATAGGAATAGGTAAGAAAAACTAGCTTATAAACTTTAATACAATGCCTTGTGTTGCCTCTCCTGCACTGTATAACCCATCTGCTGCCTGAAGACTAATTTCACATGCTTTCCTACTTCCACAAAAGGAGAAAGTCTGGTAATAGCCTGTGAAAAGATTGGCTCCAGAATGGCAGAAAGTATTGGAATACAGAACAATCTTTATAGTGTCCCACCCTTGACTACTTGTCCATAACTATTAGGAGGTATTTCTAAAAATAGCTTGGCAATATTATGTCTTGAAACTTCTACTTCCCAAAAGCACATGAAAAATAAAACCCTCAAACACTAGACTCTGTGACCATCCAAATAATTTAACATTAACCACTTTAGATTACTATATACCACAAAAGAACACCACTGATATTAAAAAAAAAAACAAAAACAAAACAACAACAACAACAACAAAAACCCCAAAGTCCTCATGAAAATCTAAAAATAACAAATCTGTCACATTAGGGAAAAAAAAAATAAATAACCACTTTGCCTAAAACTAAATTTCTTAGAATACACGGCACAATAATTTCCCCCTAGTTATACAACACAAACCATTAAAACAAAGTTGGTCTTCAAAAATTGTCACATTTTCTCAGAGACAACAGTAGAACTGTGGCAATTCCCACAGCTCCAGCCCTGACTCCTCAGTCCTGTAACAATCAGAATCTGGTCACATGGCACACATTTCCTGCTATAATTAGAACAACGTAAAGGTGTGTCTTCCTGCTTTTTATATAGTAGAAAGATCCTAAATATATCAATCACAATAGATCCCTCATGAAAATAATGGAAAGATCATTTGCAATAAAACAACCACCATCCATCCAGCAAGAAAGCCAGCAGGTAGAGTGCCTACTGTGAAACCCCGCTATCCCAGCAAAATGCACTATCCACATGAAGGGAAAGAACCCATACTGGAAAGCTGTCTGCCCTCCATGCCCGCAGATGGAACATGCTCTCTCTCACACAGACACAGAAGAACTATCTCTGATTGGAGACTGTTAAATATAGAATACAAATGTGGAAATGAACATCCAAAAAGAAGGCCACCTCAAGAATAAAAATTTGAGACTCTAGCACTGTCATTCTAATTTTATGTGAATTAATAAATCTTAAAGCATACAGCCATATTTTTCTTTTCCTTCTTAAAGGGGCCAGTTCTCAAGAAAAAGCAACAAGTGAAACATGTTTAACCAGGAGGCTTTTAGAGAATATTAATAAGCCACACAACCCACACAAATGGCCCTGAAAACCGTCCATGTGTTGCTCTAGTGACCTGAAGTGGGAAGCACAGTTGCCTCAAGAACATGGTCTTCATGTAAATAACACAAAGTGAACGGAATGCAACATGCCATCTGGGGCTACAGAGGCTGCCAAGCTTCCTTGTTTCCCAACTAAGGGCATTACTGTGTAGGAAAATGACACTACCTATCATTTCTTGATCATGAAGAGATATAACTGTAATTTTCAAGTAAGATTATGGGTCTCAGAAAAGGAAACACACTCACTTGCTGTTGCCAATTTTTCAGATTTTAAAAAAAAAAAAGTCAATTCTATCTTTAAATGTTGGCTAAAGAAAAACTGTTAAAGCAAGACGCTCTCCCCAAATAAATAAACTTGCTTAGAAACAAATAACATAAAAGTCACAAAGGACAATCAAGAACTGAGGCCTACAGATTCAGAATGAGACAAATTCTAAAACCTCACAGTGAAAATAAAGGTCCCTGCAACAGATCAGACATTGGAGCAAATGAAGCTGAGGAAGAAAGAAGAGGAATACCTGGAAATCAGATGAAGTAGTCAATCCTAATTAGCAACAGCACAGTAAATATTCCAGCGCAATTTCTAAGTAAATCTGTTATTAAGTTTAAAAAAAAAAAAATCTTCAACTCCACACAATCCTATCTAAAGCAGTAGAAAAAAATCAACCAAGCAAAGCAACAGACTGAATGTGTGTTTCTGAAAGGGCTAGCCTGTGCTGCCCCATTCTGAAAGGGCTAGCCTGTGCTGTACTGTGCTCGCTTACCTCCCTCCTGCAGCACTGGTTCTAAACACCCAACATGAGCACTTAGTGCTGCCACAGCACAAACTGCCAACCAAACACTGCTGCCTGAAACCCCTTGATTCCCATTTATGAACAACAGTCTTGTTTACTATATATACAAAGCTTTCTGCTCTTACAGAAATAGGACTTCCATGGTTTTCTACCATCATCCCTCAACATCTAACAAGTTAGGTATCTTTGTATTATTAGAATGTTTTCTTTTAAAAATTGATGGTGAGGCTGGAGAGTTGGCTCAGTAGTTTAGAACAACTGTTGCTCTAAGTCCCAGAACCCATGTAGTGGACTTACAGTTACCAGCTATAACTCCATTTCCAAGGGATCCAACACTTACCCTCTCCTGCTATCTGTGAGCACCAGGCACATGTCATGACATACACGCATGCAGGCAAACAAATCTTAGAAACAGATGTAATATGTACATTTGTTTTAGAATTCTTAAATTACATTGTTTTCGGTGTCTATGTACACTCTCGATTTGGGGAGTAGTTTCTCTCCCACCACTGTGGGGTTCAGGGGTTGAACTCATGTCATATTACTTGTACAGTAAGTGCCTTTCCCCACTCAGCAATCTTGCTGGCACAATATACCTATTTTAGATAGGTATACACCTCACATGGCAAAAAAATTTTCAAACAAAAATGGGGTGCAAGAAGAAAAAGTTTAAGAGGGCCTGCTCTGGGCTGCCCTGCAATCATTACCACCTTGGGCAGGTAGGGAATGCACTTTCCTCGGTGACCTAGCAGAAGAACTGCTGTGACTGGTACAAAAAGGACAATGTTGTTGTAACTGGTATAAACACAAACCCTCATTTGTATGAAAGATTTCTTGTGATTGCTGAAAGTGCCCTTTTCTACCTATGTAAGAAGACTATCTGGTTCACTTTTTGAGCCAACTAATAGACTGCTGTGTTATTGCCTTCCCATGGTGCAGCATTAGACTCAGTAAAAGGTTTCTTGAATGGACTTTTTTTTTTGTCTGCTTCTAGATGAGCAAACTGAGATGGTAGCATAAGAGGACAGTAGTGACATGAAAGACAGACAGTGGCCACAGCAGCACTGACAGTGAGAATGGAGTGGTGGCAGCAACCATGCTATAGAGACTGCAGAGTTCCCAGTTGTTTTGACAGCAGCAGATGAGGTGGATCCACCAGATGAATGGCAAACGCAAGTCAAACTCGATAAACACCAGAGACATGGAGCTGTGAAACTGCCCAGCAGAAACAGGCAGCAGAGGCAGGGCTAAACGGAGCTCCGGGTGCAGTGACATCACCGGTGCATTTACAGTTCAGAAGAGGAAGGTTACAAAATAGGTTGTGGCCAAAAGCAGTAGAAGTGTCAACAAAACAAAACAAAATAGGCAGAGGTAGCTACCTCCCAAGCAGTGGCAGCCATGACAGTGGCCAAAGGAAGCTATAATAATGGCTGCTATAAGGGTGAAGAAACTCAAAGCCTAGGTCTATAAGATGCAAGGCCAGCTGCCTAGAACGGCTGAAGAATCATACAGGAACCATAACAATTGTAAAGATAACTGTCCTAATAAATAGGCTACACAAGATATATAAAACACTAGAGGGAGCTACCTACTATTGTTACTTGCTTGCTGCCACTGCTGTCAAACTATAAGGCACAAAAAAGGTGGACAAGACCAATACATGCCTGCCCATGTTCCAAGTGAAAAACAAAAGGACTCCAGCCAACTGAGGGATAACACCAAGTTTTGAACCATACGCTCTACCTTAACAGGCTATCTGTAATAACAGCAGGAGGCTACTTCAAAGAATCAATCCCTGAGGAATGCTAACACTGTCTTAAGTAGTGTTGGGGATTTTTTTGTTTTGTTTTTTGTCTGTTTTTAATAGTATGATATACTGGGTGCTCAATAATTTATACCCTTTGAATTCTGACAGAAAAGAGCGAGAGTCTTCCTCTCAGCTCTGCTTTTTTACCCACCCGTCTGTGACCTACTGCAGTGCTTATCACACCAGCCTATACTTAGTCTCTCACTTCACTAGGAGCTCTTAGGAAAACAGGTTATCTTGATCATTTCCCTTCTGCTTATTATTAGCACAGGATTTAGCACAATGAAAGTGTTCAGCAAATGGTTGTTACAGGATTACAAAGACCATTCTAGCAGAGAAACTGTTACAATCTGAGAACTGACTATACTTTAGGCCAAACATAATAGTGTCTACTTTTTTCTATGCTTGCCACTGACAGGATCCAAACCCTGGGGGTAAAGCATATAAATGCCTTTACAACAGTAAAATATATCTGGACTCACTGAAAACAGGTCAGTATTTGCCACACATGGGTTTAACACAGGCAGAATAGTTGCCCTATTCCAGCCACATGCTATGTATGGCTTTTGCTACTAAGACAACACACCACTTTCCAGGTCCAAAAACCTATGTGTTCAACAAAACTAAAAACCTCAAATATTTCACACAAGATCTGATAACGTAATCTATAGCTATCCAAAATTTTACTTGGAAATAGTTATACTAGATTTGAACTAATTTTAATTAACTCATTTTTATCTTCTCTTACAAGTATAACTGTACTTTAAAACAAGCAATAACCAAGACAAAAATGAACTGAATTTAACAGTCTGAACTTCAGAATTATTTTGCTAAAATCATAGAATCAAGCATATTTTCTATGTTTTTTATCTTCCATGAAGAACATAATCAAACCAAACCCCAAATGAATAAATACTCCACTTGCTCTAACCCCACACTTGAAATAATTACAAGACAGGTTTTAGAAACAAGTACTGACTGGTACCTAAAAGATTTGCATGGTGTGCACACAGCACTTTAACAACCTCTACATTTTTAATTCGCTTACCAACCTGACCAACTGTGAGAAGGAAAGCAGACAGTGCTTCTTCCTGTAAGAAAGCTACATTTCCAGACTATCAGTGTAGTAATACACCATGCAGGAAAGGAAGAATGTATTGTAATTGGTTACAGTAAAAAAGCAAACAATTATTTTAAGATCTATGACTAATTCTATGAGGGTTTGTTTCTTGTTCGGCTACAAATCCAAGTATAGCACCAGAATTATCACTCTACATGTTTCACAATGGATTAAGTCTGTTTGGGACCTACCACCCATCCCTTCATTCCAAAGGACATAAGCTAGTGAGTGGCTCACTCAATTCTGCCTTCCCCTGAAATATGCACCAAAGATAATCAAACTTCTTTGTAATGAGACCTTTTCTGTATCCCCAGCTCCCAAATACCCACATGGAGACTTGTTATATTAATTATGAAAGATCAACCTTAGCTTAGGCATGTCCCTCTAGCTCTTATAACTTAAATTAACCCCTTTATATTAATCTACATTTTTGCCTCACAGCTTTTTACTTTTCTTCCATTCTGCACATTCATGTACTCCCTCCATGTCTTTTGGTGTCTGACGCTGACCTGGACTCATCTTTTACCCCCCCCCAAGCCCCCACCCCCGCCTACAAGTCCTGTCTTTACCTCCTGCCCAGCTATCGACAGTTCAGTTTTTAATCACAACAATCACAGCAATACATTTTCAGTGTTCACATATCCCACAACACTTCTTTCCCATAGCACATCACACAAGTACAGATTCATTTTTACACACATTTTAAAGTGGAAGATTATTAAGCTGAAAATTGCTGTTAAGTATCACTGACAGCAGGGTTTGCATTCTCTGGATTACTGCTTACTCCAGGTAGTCCTATGTGTCTTACTAGTCACTATTTAACAACTAGAACGCACTACATAACGGCAACACTCATGTTCATCACATTTCTTGGAATGATTCCATTTCACACCTACACACACAACAGACTGTAAAGTAACTGCTCATATAAGTAAAAAAAAAAAAAAAAACTCTGTAGCTGCCAGTACACTTCAGAGACTACTACAGCTGAAGTGACTGAAATAAGCATGCTAGACTTAAAAAGATATGGCAAGACAACTAGAGTATTGACAATCCTCCCTAGGACCAATCAAGATCACCACATACCAACATCGCAAGAATTATGTTTATGAATACTGTAGAGTTTACAAAGTACATTATCATGTGCTATCTCATCTAAACCAAGCCATAATCCTAAGAGGTAGGTAAAAACCAATTTGAAACCATGGAGGGGAGGGTTAAAGCTCAAAAACTACTTGATATTATTCAGGATTAATAGTAAGAACAAAAACTAAGCCCTGGCCATTCAGCTATCAAGTTCTGTGCACTGCAATGCATGTAGAGGTAAACTGAACTGAGTTATGTGCTCTCCACAATAATCCAAGAAACTCAGTCCAAAAGAGTGAAGTCACCTTCTAATACAAAGTGCAAGAACACCTTTAAAATACAACAGCTTCACTTCTGCCTGAGATATAAAACTACTTGACAGATATATTAATCATCCAAAATGGGTAAAAAGGAAAGCCAGAATTTCCCTACCAAATCAGGGAATTGATAGCAAATATTTAAGCAAATTTATACCAATACAAAGGAATAATCAACTGCTTGATATTAGCTGTTACTCTTCCAAGAACAGAAGGAACATGAATGGAAAACAGGGAAGCATGACTTTTCTACTTGCTATTAGTGAACTTTTTATTTATCACTGTGAATATGCAAATATCTATGGTAGCCACTGCTCGGTTATTAGGGCTTTATAAGGCAGCCCAGGAAACTACATATTTGAAAGGACATATTGAAGGGCAGTGGTGGTGGCACACATCTTTAATCCCAGCACTTGAGGCAGAGGCAGGAGGATCTCTGAGGTGGAGGCCAGTTCTAGGACAGCCAGGGCCACATTGAGAAACACTGTCTCAAAAGAAAATAATAGGGAGAAAAAAAAAATTTTTTTTTAAAGATGTTAACTAAAAACCCAATTTTAATCATTGAAGAATCAAATCCACATTCATTTTTTATATTTGTTATTATCTTCCAGTAAAGACTGGATTAACATTCCCAACCCTTTCCCTGCCAAATAAAATAAAATAAAATAGAAGATTTTAAAAAAAGACTTAAAGTCTAGCAATGCCATGCTATGTCAATTCACAGAACAAAGCCACTTAGTGTGTCTCCCTCATGAAGCTGCCACCGGGGTTTTTAGTAAATAAAAAGGCTATTGGAATGACAGTTCTACTACACTCACTTGCTTGAGAAGTATGGCTGCTGACTTGATAGTGGGTCGTGAAAGACAATTGGAAGACACCCTTAGAACATCTCCCACACTGCTTACTCACTCAAATATCAGAAGCTAAGAGAGACATAAAGGCAGGAAACAATCTCACCTTTGGATGGCCCAAATGTCTAATTTGTCCCTTTTTAGATATTTTTTGTCATCTACAGTCACTGATGAGAAGTGAAGAGCTCCTAATTAAACCAATCATTTGTAAAAGCAGACAGTTTACCAAGCTACATTTAGAAAACAATGATAAAGTGAAATCAAAACACATATGCTGTTTTAATTTTTAAAAATCATCTAGGCTGAGAAAGTAATATCAATTTGTGTTGCCACTCTGCCTCCTGTGGCATCATTTTCCCCTGAGAACTGTCTACAATAGTCTTTAACAAAGGAAGCTATTAAAAGTGTGCAGGAAAGGAAAGAAAACGTGGTAAAAAAAAAAAAAAAAAAAAAAGGCTTCCTACATTTAGTTTCTTTACCCCTATTCATCACCTGTAAGGTCACACAATTTCCAGGTTACTGTACTAAACCGAGGGAAGAAACAGAATCCCATAAAGAATGTACACCTAATCTTAAGTCATCATGAAGACTTTTCTTTACCTCACTACTCTACATTAAGGCACACAGGAATTAATTTAAAAGAGCCATATTCATAAAGGACAAAGACCCAGGATGAGGGGATACGCTACCAGGAAAAAGTAATGATGGGCACTATATTGAAACTAAAAGGCATAGAGCAAACAGCTCATTTTAACCGTGTATAAAGCTTTTCTTTCTTTCTTTCTTTTAAGATGGAAATATACTATGGGAAAAAGGATGCAAAAACAAAACTAAAGAGTGTAAGTGAACTCAGGAGATGGTGGTATATGTACTTGTAGCTCTGAGCACTTGGCAATTCACAGATAGCTTTGGTTACACGGTGAGAATCACCTTAGAAAAACCTACAGATGGAAGAAAATACAAGAATCTGGGGGGCGGGGGAACTTTCTGAGATTTAGATGCTACTGAAGAACTTAAGGAACAAAGTTCTTCAGTAAAATACAGGTAAAATAAGAGGGAAAATCTGTTTGGTCCCTGCACTAGACTGCTGTTGCTACAGTAACAAATTGCCACTAGCTGGGTAGCTGACAAAACAAAAATTTTTCTCTCTCAGTGGTAGAACCAGAATTCAGAAATTTAAAATCTCAACCCCGCCCCTCCTCCCTGGGTGCAAAACCTGCCTTATGTCCTTACAGCTATGTCAGTACACTCTGCCTCCTGTCTGTTCTCTACTGTGCTCTGTTCTAAGGATATCCGTCCCTATGGATCAACTAAGATGACCTCATTTCAAGATTCTTAAATTAACTGCAATCTACAAAATCTCATTTTACAGATAAGACATCATCATGAGTTGCAGGAATTTGATGTGAATATTGGTCCTGATTTGAGCCCCACCCCCATAATTCGTAATTGTAGGTTGAAGTTTCTAAATCCCAACATGTTGATGTCAGGCTGTCTGGCCACTGGTGGGTAATGAAATTTAAATGAGGTCATGAGACCTTTCTTTCTCTACCACGGAAAATCACAGTCAGAAGCTATCTACCCTCAAAGCAACAAGAAGAAAGAATTAAATCTGCTGGCATCTAGGGGCAAGAACTTTGAGGCTCAGGAACTGGGGGTGGGGTGGGGGTGGGGGTTATGCCACTCTTCTGCCATCCAGGCCTTAGTACTTTGCTTAAGCATTTAAATTTATTTTCCAAAGGGCCATTTTTAGATCATCACAGTTCTCAATGTATTCTTTGGCTTAACAGAACAAATCATAGCTCTAACAAGCAAGACAGAGCAAAGAACAGAGAGAGACATGATAAACAGAATGGCAGGGAGGATGGGAAATCAGTAGATAGAGTCAATGAGAAGATTAAAGTAATCCTGGAAATAAATATGGAAAACAAAGATGAGTCATTGTTCCAAAAGTGAATTCTTACAAATGACCCCCCCACCCCAAATCCAATAATAAAAGCTTCTTGAAATTAAGAAAGCTGTATCTGTAAGAGAAACGATACATTGTAGATTAGAAAGAACAGGCTCAGAAAGATTAAGCAAGCTGGAGACAGAGGAAGACTGAGGGTTTTTTGTTTTGTTTTGAACTAATTTACTTATTTTTATTACATATACAGTGTTCTGTATGCATATTTGCCTGCACACCAGAAGAGGGCACCAGATCTCATGATAGATGGTTTTGAGCCACCATATGGTTGCTGGGAATTGACCTCTGGAAGAGTGAGCAGTCAATGCTCTTAACCTCTGAGCCATCTCTCCAGTCCCAAGACTGTGAGTTTAGGGCCATATCTGGCTGCAGAGGCCTCTGACTTTTTTTAAAAAAAATATTTTTTTTTAAAGGAGGAAGTGCTCTAGTTAAACTCAAGACCAAAAAGTAATCTACCAGATAGACAACAACCAAACAAACATACAAATTAATCACTAACCGGCAGTAATGTCCATCTTTGTAAAAAGCCTAGCACACTATATTGTTTTATTTCTTAGGACAGGGGAGAAAGGATTTGAGCTTAAGAACCCTATAGTGAAAAGGATGAACAAACATGAACTTTAACTACTTCTGCACATGATGACATGGAAGCTGGAGGAAGAGAGCTGTTATTAGTTATTTTTCTGTTGCTGTGATTTAATACCATGACCAAGGCAATTTACAGAAGAAAGGGGTTTATTTGGGTTTATGGTTCCAGGAGAATAGGAGTTCATCAAGCATGATAGTTGGAAGCATGGTAGCAGGGGCTGGAAGATAACAGATAACATTTCTTATTGCACACCATTTAGAGGAGACTAATTGGAAGTAGATAGAGTAAGGCTACATGACGTCAAAAGTGACCTCCAGTGATGTGCTGTACCACCTAAACCTCCACAGCCAGCACTACAAACCGGGGACCAAGCCTGCAGGGGGCACTTCATATTCAAAACATCCACCATGATAATTTCAAAGACTTGGTGTTCAGTCAACATTCACCTTCCAACTGTTAATAAGTTTCAGGTCAGAAGAGAAATTATTTCAATCATTCCTCTCATCCCTAAATTCCCTATGATACTGTATCATGCTAACAGTAAATGCATACTGTTCTCCAATTGTCCTGGCTAGTTTTATGTCAGCTTGGTAAAAGCTAGAGTCATCTGAAAGGAGGAAACTGCAATTAAGAAAATGCTTCCAAACTACCCAGCTGTAGGGCATTTTTCTTAATTAGGGATTGATTTCTTAAGTAGTGGGGAGGGTCCTGCCCACTATGGGCAGGGCTGCCCCTGGGTTCTATAATAAAGCAAACTGAGCGATCCATGAGGAGCAGGCCAGTAAGCAGCATCCCTGCATGGCCTTTGCATCCTGCCTCCAGGATCCTTCCCTGTTAGAGTTCCTGTCCCATTTTTCCTTAATGGTGAACAGTGATATGGAAGTGTAAGCCAATTAATAATCCTTCCCTCCCCAAGTGTTTTGGTCATGGTGCATCATCACAGCAATAGTAACACTAAGACACC
Organism: Cricetiscus sungorus; assembly: GCA_030556225.1. Taxonomy (NCBI): domain Eukaryota; kingdom Metazoa; phylum Chordata; class Mammalia; order Rodentia; family Cricetidae; genus Cricetiscus; species Cricetiscus sungorus. Next base: position 17,692,107 of record JANBXA010000651.1, on the reverse strand, counting down.
AATTTAACAGTATTTTTAATAAGTTTCAACTTCAATATGGCAGGAAAGTGGCAAATATTCAATAAGCTATACTTTGAGGCTAGCAGTATGTACTGTACCATTCTCTCCTGCACTGTTCCCAGTGGCTGGTTATCTACAGGAGAGTGAGACTCAACCTGTCTGTCAGGACAATGTCATAAAGAGCTGTAGTTGCAAAAAAAAAAAGTGCGAACCCATACACAAATCAACCACTGTTAGGACAGATGACTAAATGCCATCTCTCCAATACATATGTACATATTAACTTTAAACACCATGTCTCTTTCATGATGTATAAGGAATGGTAACTGCAAAGCCATACTCTGACCCACTATTACACTTTCTAGGCATGTGACATAAAAAAAAATGTGTATGTGTACAATCTCAACAAATGAATATATCTACACACACATATAAAATCTCAATGGATATATGTGTTTATGTATGCACATATATACACACACATTGAGATTTTATGTAGAATAGCAATAAACTTGAGCAAATCTAGAAAGATAGTAAAAAAAAATCATTAGGTAAACTGTGATATGCTCACATTGAAAGAATACTAACCAACTATTAAAATTACAAATGGTATTTGCTATGAAAGAGTTCTCTGCAATACAAGACCACATGGAAGAGCAGGTTACAAACTGTTATTTACTGTGTGGTCTCCAACATGATTCAGGGATTGTCCTGAATCATGAAAACAGACATCTTTTTTTCTTTTCTGCACTTTTTTTATAATTTCTAAATCACCTAAAACTGAGTAGTTATAACATTTTAAAACAATAAATCTGTTTCACTTTTTATAAAGATATTCCTTCTTCAGAATTTTTGTTTTCTTTTTGGGGTTTTTATTGTTATCGTTTGTTTGTTTGGCTTTTGGTGGGATTTTTTTTCCTTAGATTTAATTATTTCTATGAATTTTCTGCCAGCATGCATGTATGATGTGTATAAATGTGTTCCTGATGCCCTCTGAGGTTAGAAGAGGTATTAGATCCCATAGAATTAAGAGTTATGGATGGTGATACCATGTGGATGCTGAGAATCAAATTCAGGTACTCTGCAAGGTTGACATTTACACTAAACCATAGTCTTCCTTCCAGCCCCACTAGAAGTATTTGGGTGGGATGGGGTGGGGGTGGGGTGGGGGTGGAGTGGGGGGACATGGTGAGACAACTTCCCTCTACATAGTCCTTGATGAACTCACTATGTAAATCAGGATGGTCTCAAACTCACAGATATCCATCTGCTTCTGTCGCCTGTGTGCTGGAATTAAAGGTATACATCGCCACACTGGCCAGAAGTATTCTTGATATTATCTAACTTCTATTTTAACTACAATAGTACAATAACTATTTCTCCTTCTCCACCTCCTGTCTCTTATTTTTTTATTTTTTTGGAGACAAGGTCTCCTAGGTAGATCTGGCTGTCCTGGAACTACTATGTCCTACCAGGCTGGCTTCAAACTCAGAGATCCACTTGCCTCTTGTGCCGGGATTAAAGGTGTGCACAACCACAAATAGCTATTTCTTAAATAATGCATCCTTAGTTCTAAAATTTATTATGGAACATTACAAGGAGCTGGATTCAATACAGAACTGACAGCCAATGTTTAAACCCTGGTTCTGTACTTGGTACAGAAAGGATGATATGCCAGTTAACTTTTGTCAATATCAACTGAGGAGCTGCCTCCTTCAGACAGGCCTGTGGGTATTTTCTTGTTTGCTGATTGAATAGGAGGACACAGCCCATTGTGGGTGCTGGTATCCTTGAGCAGGTGGACTTGAGCTATATAAGAAAGTAGCTGAGTAAGTCAGAGAAAAAAGCCAGGAAGCAATACTCTTCCATGGTTCCTGATTCCAGATTCCAATGCTGGCTTCCCTCGATGATGAGATGTAACCTGAAGTAAGCTGAAATAAACCCTTTCCTCTCAAGGTGGCTCTGCAGCTAGAAGTGTTTTGCTGTGTAAGCCTAGTAACCTGAGTTCCATCGCTGGAACTTGTGAAACGTGAAAGGTGAGAATTAATGCCACAAAGCTGTCTTCTTCACCTAATGTGCTGGTTTTGTTCCATGGATGTATTATACTCTTAAAAGTATAATCTATACAATGTATACCTTACTGGTTCTCTTTAATGAGTTCAAGGTTTAAAGCTCCAAAGGTCTTATGGAGATGAGATAGCTTGGATATGAAGGAGCTTGTTGCCAAGCATAACCACCTAAATTCAATCCCTTGTGCTCATGCAAACAAGAAAACCGACTCCTCCAAGTTATCTTCTGACTTTCCCATGTGTACACATGCCAATATACATACATATCCATGCACACGTGTGCACATACAAAGTGATTTTTTAAAGTCTTATGGTATTATTAAGTAGAAGAAGAAATACCAGTTTATAATATTAATTTACAAAATAGATACCTGTGGTGTTTTGAGTAGGTATGGTCCCTATAGACTCATCTGTTTGAATTCTTGGCCCATAGGGAGTGGCTTTGTTAGAAGTTTGACCTTGTTGGAGGAAGTATGTCACTGTGGGGGCAGGCAGGTTTTGAGGTCTCATATACTCAAGCTATGCCCAGTACAGTTTCCTTCTGCTGCCTGCAGATCAAGATGTAGAATTCTTAGCTCCTTCGCAAGCACCTACATGCCAGCCACAGTGAAAATAATGAACTAAACCTCTGAAACTGTAAGCCAGCCCCAATTAAATGTTTTCTTTTGTAAGAGTTGCTGTGGTCATGGTGTCTCTTCACAGCAACAGAAACAATAAGACAATATCCACATTAAGAACACCTGTTTAGGGTTGATCACTGATTGCTGCTGCTATGTTTTTAAAAACCTCAAGATACTATGAATTAAGAGATGCCATGGTTCATTAAATCATGCAATTCTGAAGAAAAATTTGAATTCAAATGAATCTATGCCACCTAGTAAGTTTCAGACAAGTATGCAAAGATCAAAACCACAGCACACTCCAACGAACACGTTAGTCACTCAGACAGGCAAATTCTTAAATGCAGAAATACAACCGGTCTAAAAACCAAATCTGCTTTTGCTAAAACTTCTAACTTCAGCCGGGTAGTGGTGGCAAACGCCTTTAATCCCAGTGCTTGGGAGGCAGAGGCAGGAAGATCTCTGTGTGAGTTTGAGGTCAGCCTGGTCTACAGAGCAAGTTTCAGGATAGCTCCCAGAGCTATAAAGAAACCCTGTCTCGAAAAAATTCAAACCAAACCAAACCAAACCAAACAAACAAACAACCTTCAAACTTCTGGTGACTCCACAGGTTGTTTCTATCGGGCACTGACCACTCACCAAACATCTCACTACCTGTAACTGTGGGTATGCTTTAGTTATTAGTCAGTTCCTGGAGCTGAATGGCTTTCACTCAGGGTGTTATTCTTAAGAACTCCTGGTTATCCATCTCACCTACCCAGTCCTAACATGAAAAACAGGTAGGCACTTCTTAATTATACTGTTAAGTGCTCCTCCACCAACTAAGGGAGTTAAAGGTCTATCGTGGTAAAGGTGATAAAACCAGGAAATAGATGCAACAGTCAGTTGTTGCTTTTAAAACCCGCTGAACATGTTGACTATAGTGTCCCAAGTTTTTCACTTTATATCCTTTAAATGTGATTACTCTAATCAGTCATTAAACTCCCTTATATAAATCTACTTCAGACACAAGGCATAACAAAATGACATCAAACCGTGCAAGTATGCTGTTTATTCTCATTTCGACTAATATCTCTATTTTTTAAGTTTTTAAGCCTTATTTATTTTATTGCTTATTTAGTTTACATTGTGTATGTATGTGTTTTGCCTACATGTTTGCATGTGCATGCGAGTGCCTGGTGCCCGTGGAGAGCCTGTTCCCCTGGATCTGGAGTTGTGAGTTACCATGTGGGCGCTAGGAATCAAATTCAGGTCTTCTGCAGTAAATGCTCTTAACTACTGAGCCATATCTCAAGTTCTGTTAAGCTATTTTAAAGGCATAATACATAGTCAAAATATTAATTATGAATCCAGTTTTCTTTAATTATCATAATTCATGCTTAGTAGTATTCTACTGACAGAACATCAAAGAGGAATGACAAGAGCTATGGATGTAATTCAGCACTTGCAAGGCCCTAGACTTGATCCTCAGCATTGCCAAATGGAAAACTAAGGGGCCAAAAGATGGCTCAGTAGCTAAGAATGTTTGCTACTTTTCCAGAGACCTGAGTTCAATTTCCACCACTTATGCCAGGTGGCTCACAGCTCCTGTAACTCCAGTTCCAGGAGATCTGATATCCTCTGTAAGTACTTGCATTGTATGTCCCACATCCACACAAATACAAATAAATATTGAAATAAATCGTTAAAGGAAAAATAAAAGGCATGATAATCTTTTTGAAACGTGGCTAGAACTAGATGCCCACGTACAAAATAAAAAAAAAGAATTATATGCAATTTTATGCAATTAAGTCAAAAAGCACAAAACTCACAAGAATTAATTCAATATTCATATACCTAAAGGAAATGTGAAACTATAAAACTTCTAAAGAAAGCAATAATCTAAGTGATGATGGAAAAAAAAAAACTACTTAACACACACACACTAAATAGGCTATTAAGGCAAAACTGAGCTTTATTAATATTAAAAATACCTGTTCTACAAAAAAAGTCTGAAAAAAATACTTGCAAAACTCATTATTTGATAAAGACTTGTATGCAAACTCAACAATAAGAACACAATGGGGAGGAAGGGGAGCTGGAGAGATGGCTTAGTGGTTAAGAGCACTGGTTGTTCTTCCAAAAGGCAGGGACTCAATTACCAGCACCCACAGGGCGACTCACAGTCATCTCTAATTCCAGTTCCAGGGTATCTGATGCCCTCTTCTTGACTGTGAAGGAACAAGGCACTCCCATTGTGTACACACACGCATGCACGCAAAACACTCATAAAATTAAGTGACCTTAGCATGCTGGGGCAAGAAGAATCCTCCTAAGTTCAATATCAACCTAGGATATACATCAAGACTGTCTGAAAACATCCATAAGCGAAAAGAAAAAACATTAAGCTATGAAAAGGTGTGAAGGAACATTAGATATATATTGCTTAGTGAAGGAAAAACAAAATGCTGTATAATGTAAGATTACAATTACATGACCTATGACAAAGACAAAACTACACATTAAAATGCAGGTGTGGCATAGTATAGTAGTGACTAGTGAACAGATAGAAGATGGATGAGGGTAGTAAAATTATTCTATATGCTACTTTAATAGTGATAACAAGACCTTATCATTAGTCGAAACAGACAAAATGGCCTGAGTCTACATCCAGTAAGAAATGATAAACAATAGCTTTTAGATAGTATCAACATTGTAATTGCAAATGTTAATTATAAAAAATGCAATGCATCAATATCAAGGATGGGGGTTGTACAATAATCATCTATATGTTCTACTCCTATTTTTAGTAAACCTAGAAGTCCATTTATTTTAAAAGAAAAAAGTGAGAAAAGAGCACAAAATAGCAGAGTAAGACTTTGGAAAGTTTATTAACATTTTAAGAAGAAAACCATGCTGCTGCGTGTCTACCATTTGTTTTGTTTCTGTAACCCTTGTGCTCTGTTTCAGAGCCACCTCACATCTAATAAAAAATAAAGCTGTAGGTGGGGTTACACATATGTTTATAAAACTAGCACATATATGAGTATAAGTTAAAATGAAATGACTTTTAGTTTAGGGATGTAGCTCATTGGTAGAGTACTGGCCTAGATATGTGAGCTCCTGGTGTGATCCCCAGCCTGGCCAAAAATTACACTAAAAAGATAAAAGTAAACAGTAGGCTTATAGTCAGGGCACTAAACTCTTTGCTTATCTTAAAACTATTAAAGATGGGCAGATTTTTCATTGTTTTCAACAGAAGGGCTACAAAAGCAATTAACTACATACATAAAGGAACTAATGATTGATTAATCTATTGTGTCTGTCACAACTCTCCAAAAAAAAAAAAAAAAAAATCATTTACTATTTTGCAACAGTTTGAGATAACCCAAAGGATCATCAAGAGAGTAAACTGAGAACCTGAGATAAACATAAGAAACTGGTCTGGGAGGAGGAAGTCAATCCAATAGATAAGCTGCCATTATCTCTCACTTGATACCAACTTTCTCCTGCTTCCCAGCATTTACATGAGCAAAGATCAATAAGATAAACACAGGGCCTACATGGTTCCACTTTTAAAACTGGTATAAGTCTTATACTAAATGTCAAAAATCACAGCTAAGCCCGGCAGTGATGGCACACGCCTTTGACCCCAGCACTAGGCAAAGGCAGGCAGTGCTTCGTGAATTCAAGGCCAGCCTGGTCTACAGATGAGTTCCAGGACAGCCAGGATTACACAAAGAAACCCTGTGAAGGGAGGGTGGAGTTGGGGCTAAAGAGGTGGCTCAGCAGCCAGGCTTGGTTCCCAACTCCCACATGGAGCTCACAATGGTCTCCATTTCCAGTCCACAGGAATCTGATGTCCTCTTCAGGCCTCCATGGGCATCAAGCACAAATGTGGTACAGACATACATGCAGGTTAAACATTCATACACATAAAATAATTTTTAAAAACGTTAAAAATATTCTCCCACAAGACTAATCATCTATCCTCAGCACCGAGAACCAAAACAGTACCTAAGCACATACAACACAATACAAACAATCATGTGGTGTTTTTTTTGTTTTGTTTTGTTTTGTTTTTGTTTTTTTCAATTAATTTGATAAGAAAATAGTCCAACATTTCTCTATGACACGCACTGTGCTGGGCAATAAAACAGAATGGTATGGCAACAAGACAAATTTATACTCTAATAGAGAAAACAAACTAATGAGAGTCAAGAGTGATAACATTTTTAAGTAAGATAAAACAAAGTAAAGGATAGGGTAGTTACTAAGTGGGGAGGCATTTAAAAGACTTCTGAGAAGGATCGTGATGGCACACTCCTTTAATCAATCCCAGCAGTCAGGAGGCAAGGGCAGGTGGATCTCTTTGAGTTCGAGGTCAACCTGGTCTACAGAAAGAGTGAGTTCCAGGACAGGCTCCAAAGCTACACAGAGAAACCTTGTCTAAGAAACCAACAACCCCCACACCCCACCTCCCCCCAAAAAAGTCTTCTGAAATAATGGTGAAAATCAAGGCCCTGGATTCTCTCTAGATGGGCAGAGGGAGTTCCGTAGTTAATCTACATGGAAGTGTATATACCTCTTTGTGCCCTTAAGACTTGTACATCCTGCTGTATAGCTACATGTTTTATTTCTTATGCCTGCTAAAAGCAATACAAGAAAAACTGACTTCATCCATCTCTAGTGGTGATTTTCTACTACTTAGCACATTATTGTGCATGGCTTTGCTTCCCCTGATGACCCCAAACTCTACCTTATATGAGAGGAAAACTGAAGGAATGTGAGGACTTTGTACTTCAATGTTCTGTGATCCATTCAGAATCTAGCATAGGCAGTCACTAAAAGTAATCCCTCCAGAGCAGTAATTCTCAACCTGGGGGCCAAATGGCCCTTTCTCAGGGGTTGCCTAAGACCATTGGAAAACACAGATGTTGACACTATGTTACTATTCGTAACAGAAGAAAAATTACAGTTATGAAGTAGCAACAAAAATAATTTTATAGCTGGAATCACAACATAAGGAGCCGTATGAAAGGCATTAGGAAGGTTGAGAGCCACTGAGCTAGAGGAGCCCGTCTGATCTAAATTCTGCACCTAACTCTTACTAGCTATACCATGGCCAATTTTACTTATTTCAATTCCGTGTGCCTCAAGTTCCTCATCTGTACAAAAAAGAATAACAGGCTCTTCCCTCACAGGATTGTTACAGATTAAATAAGCTAATGTACGTACTGTGCTTAAAACAATGGTTGGCACATGAGAAAGAAACATTAAAGTATTTCGCTGCCGCTATACATCTTACTACCAGAAGTGCCCATATGTCAAAAACAAAAACAAAAACCATGCAGTTTTAGTCCAGTTTAAAAAAAAAAAAAAAAGTATAGATAGCTAACTGTTAGTGGCACAGTAAGCACTCATTTCTCCTCGAAATTTTAACGATAATAACTCTGTACTTTTGGAATAAAATTGTATGGTAATGCATCAATTTAGCACACTCCATCTAAACTGCTCCTTACTTAAGCACTATGTAAACAGATCTCTGGATGCCTAACTGATATTACCACACTATATTTAATAGAAACCAATGGATTCTAACATAAGAAAGGAGGAAAATGTACGAACAAGTAGGGAAATCAATAGTTTGGGGATAAATAATGAAGGAATCAAGTTACTTTCAATGGGCTTAATTTGTCTTAAAACTAAGGATGCCCATCTCTGTCATGGTTCATCTTGACTGTCAACCTGACAAGATTTGGAAGCAACGTAGGATCTTATGCTTCGGTATGACGGTGGAGGCCTTTCCAGAATGGTTTAACCCTCCTGAATGTGGGCAACAGCGTGCCATGGACTGGAGTCCCAGATGAAACAATGCAGAAAACGAGTGGAACACCAACCAAGAGTAATCTCTCTGCTCCCTGTGACCAGCCACCTCACACACCTGCTGCTGTGCCTCCCCACCATGGTAGACTATTCCCTTTCAACCATGAACCAAAATAAACTCTTACACTGCTTTGGAAAGGGATTTCACCACAGCAATGAGAAAAGCAGCTAACTTACCTGCATGGCAATTGCAATCAACAATTCAACGGTATCTGTATAGTTACATGGATTTAACTTCTCTCTCTCCCTTCAGTGCATGGCTTGTAGTCTACTAGCAGAATACTATCTAATGGGTAAAACTCCACAATGGGCTATTTATTAAACACAACAAAGGCTGTAGATGCTGTGAAGAAGCAGGGACAGGAGACATAATATAGAATGTGAGAAGATCCACTAGTCATTGTTGTCGCTATGACAAAACGCTGGTAAAGGGATGCTTGGGCTCACTCCTGCTTTTTTTCACGTGTTGTATTCCCTGGTGTTTGTTTCATGGTGAAGCAGGACATCCTGGCAGCTAGAACATGGTGGAGAAAAGCTGCACAACTCATGGCAGACAGGAGGCAAGGGGGAGGGGGTCTGGAGACAAGATAAACATTTGGAGCCCAGTTTCAATCCAAGAAAGATCTACTACCTCCTAAACGTCTATTCAGCATTCTCATGATATTACCACCCCCCCAGGAGCAAGACGAGCTGGGGACAAAGCACTGAACACATGGTGGGGGTGGAGTTAACACCACATCTAACTACAACAACTGGGCAGGAAGATAGCATCAGGAAAAGAGGAAAGCACAGCTCAGGAAAGGTAAAAATCACAGCACACCATCTGAATAAAAATACAAACCCAGACCTGCCTATATCATGATAAAGGTCTTCAATTTTCCCCTGTAAGGAATGATTGCGACACAAGAGGATGTGTGCTAGACTTCTCGATGTTTACCTGGGTAGAACACAAAGGCAGACAAAGCTAGAAACAGAAAACTACTAACAGTGCACGAGTAGGGAAATCTGTTCTGTGAAGTAGTAAATAATTTAGGGTTTTGGATACCATGGGGTATTTGTAATGAACAGAGAAATTAATGAGCAAGGCAGTATTCAATTGCAGCTTGATTTTCACAAATAGTAACTGTCCATATTTAGCCTTATAAGCCACAGTTTGCACAACATTGGTCTAAGAAAAGGATGCTAACATCCAAAACTAAAAAGTTAGGGTGGAGAAATCAATCTTGAAGGAGTAGACCTGCAGAATGACTAAAGGTACTAAGTAGGTATGAGGAGGAAACAGCTGACTCTTGGAAATAAAGCCAAGGACACCAACGAACAACAGTATCATTTATACAGAAGAGGAAGACAAACACACAGAAATATTTTACCTTGTTTAAAGGGCAGAGAATGAGAAAATAGTTTCTGTTTTAACAGATTCAGTTTCAGGTGGTTACAGAACATTTAGAAGAACATCCAAACAGATCTGAAATTCTGAAGAGATAAGAGTTTTAGGACTTAAGTTTGGCTACAGAAACAGCAAAGGTCAGCCAAGAACGAATGTGGAAACAACAAAGTTTAACATAAAAATCTAAACACTCAAGTCTACAGGGAAGACTGGGAGACTGTTGAGAGCATTTTCAGTGGAGTGGGAATGGGAAGACAGAATCTTCCAGAGGACAACTTCTAATGAGCCACACTGACAGTCTAGTAGAACTTAGCATTCTATATTCTGCTTGTAAGGAGCATAAACAAGTGCACAATAGTTAAATGCAATGAGGACCTGAGTTTGGATGCTCTACACCGCGAAAAAGTGGGGCACAGGAGTGCACCTATAATCTCAGCCTCAAGGAGACGGGCACAAGGATCCCTGGGACTTGCTGGACAGCCAGTCTAGCCCAACTGGTGATTTCCAGGTTCAGTGAGAGGCCTTGTCCTCAAAAAGTATGGTGGAGAACAATGAGTAATACACCTGAGATCAAGCTCTAGCCCCCACACACTCCCACACATGCATGGACAAACACACATGCACACACAGACAAACCAGAATTAGTAAGAGACAGGGAGATCCGTGGTTACCAGGTTGAGGAGGTAATGAGCAGTGCTGCATAATGTGTAGTTTCCTTGTGGGGTGCTGAAAATACTTTGGAACTTCATAAAGGTGGTAGATGTACATTATAAAAGTACTAAGTAACACAGAATCACATATTTTAAAAGAATAATGTTTTATGTCCTTTCACCTAGAATTTAAAAAAAAAAAGCAGTGGGCATGCCAAAGAAGTATGAAAAACAGGATTTACCCAATGTAGTTCAGGCACATTAAAACAGACAACTGGCTGACTTTAGGCCTCATTTTCCAGATGTCATGAGTCCAAAAGTACTCACTCAATTATCACTTTTTATCACCTCTACTAATTACAGATATTTAATTAGGGACCTTAGTTTTTGCTATGTGGAGACAAGATTTTTAAAAGTCAGGCTATTCTGCAGATGTGTTTTAATATATGTGTATTTTATAAATGAGAATTTATAAAAATCACTATTTTAAATGTGAGAGTTTGATTAGAAAACGTTCCCAATTTTCTGTGCCTCCCTCATATGAATCTACTTGCTCTGGTCAAGAGAGCAGTAAGTGTGCTGAGGCTAGGCTAGACCAGTTCTGAGGCTAGACTAGACCACTCCTTGCATGTTCATTGCCTTCTCTAGTGGAAACCTTCTCAGTTATGCTGGAACACAAGTGTAAAGCAAAGAGAACAGCTAAAGATGCATGGTTAGACACTCTGCTATCCGGCTAACACATAGCCAAACACCAGATTTCTGAGTGTGGTCACCCTAGATTGGTAGCCTCAGTTCACCAGCTCAGCCACCATACATTATGAGGACGCTCAGAATCAAAGTTCCAGTGACAGCAACAGAACCCAACATCCTAATACTTGTAAGTGGTGAATGCTCTACACTAAGTTTCTAAGTGATTTTTTTTCCCCACATAATAATAATTAACTTATAAAGAAAGGACAAGGCAGCAGAATTCTCTCTGGTTTCTTAAAATTACAAAAGTTTAAAACCATTAAAAATGTAATTTTTTAAAAATGTAAATTTTTATAGTATGGTTTCCTTTTTAAACAATTTTCATATTATGGCAACCAATTCTTCTGAACAGTTAATTTTTTTTAACATTGTTGTTTTCTTTTGTAATTACGTGCACATGGGGAAGTATATATGCACATGGTGTGTTAAGTGTCCGCGGAGACTGGAGGCATTGGATCCCTCTGCACCAGCAGTTGTGAGCCACCTGACAAGAACACTGGATAATAAACTACTCTTAATTACTCCAGCACTATAGAAATTAAATGAATTTGGGGTGTTTTTGCTTTATTGGTTTAGTTTAAGTAAGAGGGGTCTCCACAAGAGTTATTGAAGTTCCCATGCATTTATGTGACTGTTGGTTTCCAAAAGCACTAAACTACGATAGCAATATCTCTTTAAATTTTATTTATTTATATACGTATGGGTGTTTGGCCACACGTATGTCTGTGTAGTATATAAATGTGACACGTGCCTGAGGAGACGGAGGTGAGATCAGATCCCTTGAAACTGGAGCTATAGACAACTATGAGCTGCCAGGGTGCTGGGAATCAAACCCAGGTCCTCTGAAAAACAGTCAATGCTCATTGCAGAGCCATCTCTCCAGCCCTGACATCAACTTCTTAATACAAAAAAATCAAAGCTTACTCCAAGTCAAAATTACTAAATCATATTAATTCCATACTTCCATAAGTAGTGACATAGTTTCCCCACTAATAAGCATGAATGCTAGTTGAACAATCTGCAGAGATAGCATCTTTTCTTTTAGGAAAAAGAAATGCAGCACCATTTTAATTGTCAAGTTGCCGATCTTGCACTGTAAACATCAGCAAGTTGTACCTACTGCTGGAAGAATACTTGTTTGTAAGGAAAGAACCAAGGCATTTATGAGTCACTTGGATTACTGCAGACACAGGCATGTAAATAGCAAAACACTTCTAAAAGAGGAAATGAAACTCTTACTAAGCTAAATCATTGCTGAATTTAACAACATAATCTTTTTTTACTAACCCAGTTATCGATAAAGCTAAAACCTGGTACTGTAACGTTTTAAAAAAAAAATTAAAATTCCCATGTGGGTTGAGCAGTGTTGATGCTTAAGAATTAATGTTAACACAATGAAGAAATTCCCAGAAAGAACAGTTTACTGTTTTTAAATACACCAACTGACCCACAAAACACAGTTCCCATGTGTTTCTCTTCATCAAGAAGCACCAATTCTCCACAGACTCTTTAAACAAAGCACAACAGTTTATGGATGGGAGGAAACAATGACTAAGCTGCCAGTTATCACTCTCTGGCTCTTCTGGGAGCATAGGTCTTGTATATCAAATAAATACAGGCTTTTTCCGACAGTGGCACAAATCCTAACTTCCTGTCTTCTAAGTAGTGCTCCAAGGTCAGAATTACAGGTTACCCAGCAGTTCTGACATTAAACCTGCAATATTCATGAACCCCATTAGGTAACATGAAGTTCCTGTCTTAAAATAGCTAGTTCACAAACCCCTCCTTGCCTATCTTCCATCCCCAAGCAAACACCTCACACAGTATTTCCTGGTCTCGTTTCACCTCCCCCCTTATTTTTAAATACTTTGTATTATTCAATTAGAAAGACAAGGATTACAAATCACTTTAACAAACATTGTTTCCAATGAGTCTAAGAAATCTTACACTGCAGTAACAATCCATCAACTTTTAACCTATTTGCTGCAAATTCTCACTGCCCTCCTAGACTTTAAATCTGTCACATGACTGTTTCACTCTATCCCTTTCATAAAATATATCAATATCCTGAATTACAGTTCAGTTTAGTAACACCCTTTTTATCCAGACTTCTAGAAGCATCAAGCTTGAAAAAAATCAAAAGATGGAAAAATAATTAACAACATTGAGTATCTATCTACTCTATGCTAATGCCAAACTGTTTTCTGTGCATTACATCACCAATCCTCTATAACATTTCTATGGGTACATATTATTACTATTAATTATTGTTGTTGTTGTTACACTATTTTAAAGATAGAGGAAGTTTTCATGAAAATCTGGTTAGAGGTAAGTGCTATGGATAGAACTCTGTCTGCACTGATGAACTTCAGTACCAAAGCCTGGCTTAAAAGCCACAACTTACCAGCTGTGAACTTTAGTAAACAAATTACTTAACCTTTCTAAACACAATTTTGTTATTTGCAAAATCAGGTAACATTTTTCTTGTCTCTCAGAATTATTAAAGAAATAAATGAAAATGATGCAGGTTAACAAAAAAAAAAAAAAAAGATACAATAAGCATCTTCAAAAGAATCCATGACCACAAACATTAACTCCCTAAAAAATTGACAATATTATACTGATCATGCGTATCATTATGGCTCATAATCTTCCTATTGTGAGGAAATTAGGTGACCTCTGGCCCAAAACAAGGGGGGACTTAGCTATGAAAGATGACAAGCACCAACCCAGACAACCAGATTCTGATGCCCAGAACTCACACTGTGGGAAGAACCAATTCTACCAAGTTGTCCTCTAAAGTACACACAAAAGTAATAAATTAATGTAATTTTTAAATGTTTTTAATTAAACCAGAGACTAGAAAAATGGGTCAGTGGTTAAGAATATATGTTGCTCTTGCAAAGGTCCTGGATTTAGTTTCCAGCACCCGTATCAGGAGGCTCACAACTACCTGAACTTTAATTCCAAAGAATCTGACACGCTCTTCTGGCCTCCTAGGGTAACTGCAAGCACATGGTGCACATATATACATTTAGGTACACACATATACACATAAAAAAATAAATCTTTTCTAAAACTTAAACCAACCTCAAAAAATAATCCAAGATAATAAATTCTGTCTTTTGGAAAACATCAAACAAGAAATGCTACAGAACAAACCATTTTTACCTTTTCTTCATTATTCAAACTGCCTCACTTGACTTTTAATCTTTAGAAGTCTAGCAGGGTACCAAATGCAGTTGGTCTTAAATGTTGAAAGGAAAAATGTGGGTGCCTTCAAGTGCCTAATCCTTTTCTCCCATAATGAATCTCATCACCCTTAAGCCTAAAAATGTCCACACTCCACACAAGGCTTTCAAGCTGAGTGAAGTTCAACTAAGTATTACAAAACAGCATACCCTGTGGTGGGTTTATCTCCTTACTTCCTCACAACACTGTTTCCCAAAGAATACACTTTAAGAGTCTTGGGGTAGACTTTCCTAAGAACATGAAAGCTTAACATAATAACTGCATTGGCTCACCAAAAAGGCACCTACACTATATAACAAACAAAATGTGGAGGCTCCCTCTGTCTTTAAAACGATGACAGTAGCTCCTGCCTCATAAGAATGCTGTGGGGGTTGAACTCCCTGAAAGCCAGGTTCCCCACAACACACTCAGTCTTTAGCTTTCTAGCTAGCTATTCTGTTTCTATCACTCATCTAGGACTATTTAATAAGTTACCATGTGCCAAAGAGCAAAGTTCTGAAATTCACCTGGCCTATAATTATTTAATTCCATCACTAAACTAGAATAAAACAGCCATCCTAAAAGCTATAGAACCCTAACCTGTAAACACTAAAACACTTCATCTCTACCACGAAAAAGAGCACTCAACCATCTACCAATAAATACCATGTACCTACTATTTATTTAAACAAGCAAAGGGGCTGAAATATCCTGTGCCCAAAGCATCATTCTAACCTGTGGAAAATACAATAAGCTAGTTTGTTTTTTTCCAGACAGGGTTTCTCTGGTGGTCCTGACTATTCTGGAATTTGCTCTCTAGACCAGGCTGGCCTAGAACTCAAGAGATCCACCTGCCTCTACCTCCCTAGTGCTAAGATCAAAGGCATGTTCCACCACTCCCAGGCAGCAGCCTACACACACACACACACACACACACACACACACACACACACACACATACATATTTGGGAAAAGACACAGACAGGGTATTAGCAAGAAAGTGGCCAGGAGTTGTAGGTTCTTTAAAAAAGAACTTCAAGACAACCTTTAAAAATATGTAACAAAATCTTAAAGATCAAAGTACTGGCCAGACATGGTGGGCACTTGGGGAGGGGGTAGAAGAAGGTGGATGTCAGCATTCCAGGCCAGCCAGTTCCAGCATAGCCAGAGGCTATACAGAGAAACACTGTGCCCCCTGCTTCCCCGCCACCCCCCACCCCCCACCCCCCGCAAAGTACCAAAATCTAACATAGGTTTTAGTCATGAACTTGTTGGACTAACGTTTTCACTTTGAAAAAGAAATTTATTTTATAGGGCTGGAGAGATGCCTCAATGGGTAAGAGTATTTACTGCTCTTACAAAGGGCCCAGGTTCAATTCCCAGAACCTACATGGTGGCTAACACTCATCTTTAACTCCAATCCTCTTCAAGGCCTCTTCAGGCACTGCATGTACATTGTACACAGACACATTCAGGCAAAACACTCAAACACAAAATAAAATTTAAAAACAAGTTTATTTTACTACACTTATTCATTTGTGTAGGAGGCAAAATATACAAGCCTACAGTTGTCTGTTTTCTCCTTCCAACACACAGGGCCTGGGGGTTGAATTCAGGTCATCAGGCTTGGAGCTGGTGCTTTTACCTGCTGTCCAATCTTGCCAGCCCTAATTTTTTTCTGTTATGGATAAAAGACTGAGAAGATTCAGGGAAAAAACAGCTCTTAAGAAAGTGGAGCAGACATAGAAGTAGATGCCTATAACCCTAGTTATGAGGAAAGCTAAGGCAAGATTACAAACTCAAAGTCAACCTCAGCCACATAAAGACTGCCATAAGAATGAAGTACTCATTACAACAGTTAACTGAGTTCCCACTGGGAATGGGAAAAAAAAAAAAGAGCCAAGTCCACCCACTCCTTCATTCTGATAAGGCTTCACTGCCAGCAACAACAAACTTCTGATGCTCTGCATTTTTATTATCAAAAGCCAGATCCAGTGGTAAGAAATTAAGCATGGCTTCTGGTTTTACTAGGAGACACAATATTACAGCAAACTAACTACCTGATCCTCTCTCTGGCTCTTAGACTCTTTCAGCCCCTCTTTTGCAATGAGACACAGGTGCTGCATTGTTTTGCAGATGTATCTACTGGGACTGGGCAGCCCAGCTCTATTTGACTGGTTGTGGTTTTCTGTAGCCATTTCTGTCTGTTGCAAGGAGAAGTTCTTTGATGAGGGATGAAGGCTACACTTACCTGTGTGTATAAAGACAAATGGTTGTTGTTAGGGATTATGCTGGTTTAGTAATTAGTGCTTGTAGACTTCCCTCCAATAACCATGACTTCACTCACTAGCACTGAGTAGTTAGCTGGGTTTCCAGGACCAGGCAACTGAGTAAAGCTGGGAACGTGAGAGGTAGTCCTCCCACAGTGGTCCTCCCATGGGAGAGCATACCAACTGGTTGTCCAGAGCCAAAAGGGCAGCCCTAAAAACATTATATGATCTCAACAGGTCACATATTTAGAAATTTTTATGTATATACAAATACGTATAGCCTGTAATAACAGTGGGAAAAATAAGGCTATGGATCTGAAAGAGAGCAGGGAGGGGCATATGGGAAGGTTTAGAAGGAGGAAAGGGAAAGAGAAATGTAATTAAATTTTGGTCTTACTGATCTAAGTTGTTATTAAGGAAATTCTATTTTAGGGTGCTTTGAAGATTTACTACTTGAAGGAATCCTCAAGTGAATTTCTTCTACACAGAAAAAAAAAAGAAAAAGAAAAATTGGGGAGGGGCACCCTTAAACCTAACAGGTTTAAGACAATAAATGCTCACTGTGAAGAAAAGAAGGAAAAGGAAAATAAAGATAATAAACAGAAAACTAACATTTCAAAAAAAGGAGGGGAGGATAACTGTAGTGACTACCTGTTCTAGTTTCCTTTCTGCAGCTGTGAGGAAAACCACTTGGGTAGGAAGGGGACACTTCCAGGTCTCAGCCCATCACTTAGGGAAGCCAGGGCAGCAACTTAAGAAACCATGGAGGAAGGGTACTTACTGGGTTCAGCTAGCTTTCCTATACCGCCCAGGACTACCTGCCATATATGGCACCTCCAACAGTGGGCTGGATGCTCCCCTATCAATTAACAAACAAGGCAGTCCCCCACAGACATGGCTAGGGGCCAACATGCTCTGGGCAGTTCCTTAATCAAGGTTTTCCTTGATGACACTAGGCTGTGTCAGGCTGCCAATTAAAGTTAACTAGGCCACTACCTAAAAACTAGAGCATACATACAGGTTGTCCTCTAGGTTGTGTTGCAGTGGATTGGGGCCACATGACACAGACCTTAGCAATATTCTGGTTTTACTCAGTATTAGGAACTTATTCCCATAATAAAAGTTCCCCTACATTACCATGTCTTCCTAACGTGTGAATGTATCATACTGAATTGTTGAAAGGATGAAATAAATGGAAGGTTTGGGACAGAGAAAACACTTAAGCACCAATGCTAGGGCTAAAGTATTTTCGGGTGTGTTTGCTTTCTTAATCTATTTACTTATTTGGTGTGCATTACTATTTTGCCTGCATGCATGGCTGTGAGGATGTGAGATTTCCTGGAACTGAAGTTATAAACAGTTGTGAGCTGCTGTGTGGGTACTGGGAATTGAACCCAGTTACTCAGGAAGAGCAGTCAGTGCTCCTAAATGCTGAGCCATCTCTCAAGCCCCAGGACTAAAGTTTTGATAAGCATCTAAATATGTGACAACATCTTTTAACTTTTCTCCTTAGAATAAAGCTTGATAAGTATTAATGTCTGAAACCGAAAAATTGTCCTCCGTAAAGATTATAATAATTTATTTTACTTGATCAACATGTTCCTGGAAAGCCTTTGTCATAAAGTGACAATTTGAGAGACAAGGAACGTTAAGTTTACCTCATTTTATTTTTGTCCTCCTTTTATTGCATACTAAACTAAGCATTGTTTCACATATTGGCTGCTTATCCTACTTGTATAAATTACCTATAAAAAGTATTCAAGTTAATTGTTCTAATATTCAGTCATAAGTATATAAATTTTAAGATATATTTCCACATAAGTGACATTCTGTAAAAACATGTTTGCTTCATGAATCTACAGAACACCACTCTCATCTATCCTAACTCTTAATTAACATCTTCCACTAACATGTAAAAACAAGATAAGTATGCAATGCCAAAGGCAAAAGGTAGATAAAACCCCAATTAAAAGCATTGCCAATAGTACACTCATTTAAAAGATCAAAGTGGGGCTGATGATGGCTCACTGGTTAAAAGTACTGGCTGCTCTTACAGAGGACTAGGAGTCAGTTCCCAGCACTTATGGGGTAGGTGACAACTGTCTGTAACTCTAGTTTCAGGGGATCAGATGTCAATCTCCTGAGTACTAGGCAGGCATATGGTGTAGATACATACATGTGAGTTCAAACACATAAAATTAAGAAATAGCTAAAAAACAAATCTAAGATGTAGGTAAGTCATCACTAGCATGAAAAAAAAAATCTATGCTACACTAATAAATGAAGAACACAGAATAGTTTGTATAGTATGATCCAATATTAACTTCCAAAGAAAAACATAAATACAAAAAAATGAAAGGTAAGGAGAGTAGTAAGGAGAGTAAGCTGCTGCCCTGAGTACTAGGGATCCGGCAAGACAGGCAAGGCCTTTCCTCTAGTTTAAGGAATTAAAATTCAATTTTCATGGTAAAAGGGCATCTCAGCTTCATCAACTTTACTTTTAATATTAATCAGTAAAATTTGTGTCAATTTACTTCCAAATTTTAAGTTTAAATCTACAAGAAAAGTAAAGTAAATCTACAGGAATATAACAATAGATACACCATATATGGATTTTGGAACAAGCATAGAAAAATTTAGGTAGTGAACACAATACATATACAATATTAATGACAGGGAAAAGTATCAAAAGCATTACTAAAAGTCCTCCTTGTCTTCAAGAAGCTAATATTAACCAATGTTGTTTGGAAAAAAAAAATCAAAGATAATGGCTCATGTCTAGAATGACAGGAAATAAAATATGAAATTACAGTACACTCACAGTTTCCTTTAAAATCTTTTTGTAATGTGCAAATGTATAGAAAAATGTCTTGAACTAACTTTAATAACAATGTCATAGTACCACGCTTCTGAAGACGAAAGTAGAGGGAAAGTGGGCAAATGATTATCAGAGTATTTTAAATATTTTATTGTGGACAACATAAAGTAAAATAGCCTCATGATAAAAGCAAAAATAAGAGCCAAACACCTACCCCCCAGATAAAACACACACACACACACACACACACACACACACACACACACACACACACACACACACACACTCTGAGGGAGAGGGGGGAGAGTACAATATACTGCCAATGAATGATCCTGAAGATTTTTTTTCAGGTAAAACAAATATGTAAGATACAAACAATGCTGGGAGATGGTGGCCTTTAATCCCAGCACTTGGGAGGCAGAGGCAGGTGGATCTCTGTGAGGCCAGTCTGATCTATAGAGTTCCAGGACAGTCTCCAAAGCTACAGAGAAATTCTATCTCAAAAAGCAACAACAAAAAAGATATAAACAATAAATCTAGGCTTCATCTGAGAATATATGAGTATGTGTGTGTACACATGCTTATTTTTAAGTGAAACCTAGTAAACATAGTTCCCTTGCATGGCCACTGGCAGCTTGCCCATGCCAAGTGGACCACAGCACTAACTAGACTCACAGGGTTATTAATAACAACAAAAAACAGGACATGAAGTTGGGAAGGGGACAGGGTGGAAGGCATTAAGGGGAGTAGGAGGGAGGTGGTGATGTGAGAATATGATCAAAATGCATTGTCTACATATATGGATTCCAAAAGAATAAATTAATGGGTCAAAGAGATGGCTCAGCAGGTAGCTGACTCGAGTTTGACTCCTAGAAACCACAGCTATCCATAACTTCAGTTCAAACCTCCATGGGCACTAGGCAAGCACATGGTATACAAACCATGCATGCAAACCCTCATATACATAAAAATAAAATAAATTCAAATACTTTTAAAAGAATAAATTTTTAAAAACCTGACAGCCTACAGTGATAGCACATCCCTGAATTCAAGAGACAGAGGCAGGTGGATCTCTGTGAATTCAAGGCCAGCAAGGTCTACATAGAGAGTTTCAGGTCAGCTAGGGCTATACAATCAGACTGTCCCCAAAAACCAAAACCAAAACACTGACAGAGAGATAAACAAATAAGCCTATCTATGTGATGGCTATTCTTGGTTGTCAACTTGACTAAGTCTGGAATTAACTAAAACTCAAGTAGCTAAGTCTGTACACTTGTGAATGGTTTGTTTGTTTATTTCTCTCAATTAAATCATTTGAAGTGAGAAGACTCACTTTTAAACCAGATCTTCTGAGATGGGAAGAACTACCTTGAATCTGGGTCATACCTTCTGGCAACAGCTTATATAAAGTTCAGGGAGAAAGGAAGATTGCTTTCTTTGCTTGCTTGGTCTCACTCTGGATTCAAGTCCATACTGAAGACCAGCTGAGACATCAGCCTCAAGGACTGAACAACTACTAATTCTTGGACCTTTTTCAGCCATTGTTGGACTAGTAATACCATAGCCGGTAAGCCGTTCTAATAAATCTCATAGATAGACAGACAGATTCATTCACCTCTAGAGAAACCTAATATACAATCAAACATGCAGCTTAATCCACATGATATCTTCAATTTTAAAACTGTAATCTCCCTATACATCCTTAGAACGTATTAAAGGGGATTCTTATTACTATTATTCTCTATCATTTCAAAATAACAGCAATGTATTATATGTATAGACATGATCACTTACTACTCTCACAAGATTTCCACAATAGAGCTTTAAGTTTAACTCTTAAAAGTCTGAAAGGGAAATTGTATAATCTAAACCCTTTCATCCTCAATCAGTTCTGGAAATACTAAGTCATGAATGTCTTTCTCACTTAAAACTTAAAACAGTATTAAACATGGTGGCATACACTCAAGATGTTCAGACAGACAAATTTCAAGTACCAGACAGCCTGAGTTACCCAGTGAAATTATGTCTTCAAATTTAAAAAAAAGAAAAGTAAATGAAGCTGGAGATGGAATTAGCTGCTCGTCCACGGGGTGTGGGGAGGTGGGGGGTGGGGGGGGTGGGGGGGTTATGTTTAATTTCCAGCACCCACATAGTAGCTCACAGCCATCTGTAACTCCAGGTCCAGGGCACCTAACTCCCTTTTTAGGCCTCCACTACACATGCATGTGTTACATAAACACAAGCAAAACACCATATACCTTTTTTAAGTAAGAGGGCTGAAAATATAGCTTGGTGGTAGATCTTGCATAGCATGTAGGCAGTCGGAGGTTCAATCTCAGCACTATAGAAAAACAAACTTGAAATTGGCATTACATTTTTATACTGAAAGCCAAGCAGAGAAGATGATACTGGATACATTCAACTTAATCACGATTTAACTTCTGTGCAAAAAGCACACTGTTGAGGGATTGAAAAGGCAAACCACAAGTGAATTTTTAAATTGTATCTATAATAAAGGTAAAATACCTTCATAATAAAAAATGAAAATAAACTATTCTTTAGTTCCCATATAATTCCATAGCAAAAATTTCAGTGGTACATTTTTATAAGGCAAAAGATTTGCACTTCTCCAAAAAAAGAAATGTGAACGGCCAAAGAACAAATGAGCAGAAACGCTATAGCATTTCACATAAACTAGAATAAATAGCCATGAACATAAAGGAGAAAATAAAGAGTTGGAAGAGATGGGCCAGCAATTAAAATTGCTTGCTGCTCTTGCAAAAGGACCAGTTTGGTTCCCAGCACCCATGGAGTTCATGTGTACAAAGCAGATGACGCAGGGCCTGCCTGTATCAGAGTCAGCTTATTACTGTTCTTGTCTATAGTGTATATAGTCATCCTCACACTACTACTGAGCTGCTGTTTTGAAGGAATAAGCCCAGTGGTCAGCAGATTCAACAGCAACTGCATGATGTTAAGATGGAAAAAGCAGAAATCTAGGAGGCATAGTAGTTATGAACTCATTTCCAGTTCTGCATCATTACTAATTTCATATCCTGCTTCCTCAGTGAAGATAACAGTTTCACTATACAGCTATGGATCTTGCTAGATGTGAGGTTCAGAAGGCCTCAGTTTCCTTGTTTACAAATCATGTGTCTTATTAGATTGTGGTGAAGATAAAATTCATTTCCTTAATGTTGTATAGTGATGTAATAAATACTCAAAGTCTAGAAAGCCCAGATTCAACACAATACCTGAACTTATTTATTCTTTACTAGTTGTGAGATTTTGAATATATCCATTAAAGCATGGTTACCTTCCTCCTCATCTATTAAATACTAACAATGACATCTCAGTGTTTTTTTGGACTTAAAATGATAGTGCTTGTTAAACAGGAAGCACTCCAAGTGGAGCTAAGTCTGAGTAATTATGTTGCTAAGATCGCCCATCACCTACCCATATCTCGGGGACTGCTTTAGTTTCTTCCCCAATCTCATGCTTTTTTATCCATAGCAGCAGCTTCATCTCTTCCCCTACACTTTAGAAGGTACACAGATTTTCTAAAAACATATGTGACAAGCCCAGAACCACAAAAAAAAAAAAAAAAAAAAAAAAATGTTGTGGTTTATTTAGCCAGACATAATATATAACTACATTTGCACACACTGTTTCACTTCTAAAATAATGCTGAAAGTGAACCAGGTGTGCAATTTATACTGACACATCTAGAAAGCAGTACAGTTGGAGACCACTCTTTTCTAAGGACCGAGGAAGCTGACCTACTCATTCCATTTTGTTTTGGAACAAATTCTCATCCTCCTCCAATGTAGAGGGGGGAAGGGGGGAGGGGGAGAGAAGGGAAGGGGGAAAAGGGAGGGGAAGGAGGTTTCCTTCACAGTGCACAGACATTCTCACAGCTAAAGTTCTAGAGTCTCTGAGTAAAGTGATCTCCAATGCATAGCTGAATGTAAGTGAACTGTATCTTGTTCTTTAGTAACTCCTCAGTTCAAGCTCATTTCCTGCTCACAAGAGAAAACAAACTCACCCATGTTTCAGAACTGTACCTTAGGCCAGCTACCTCACAATGCATACAAATACTGAGAGATACACCATGCTGGCTAGTAAAAACTAATTATTACTCATTCTCAAATACAGTCAGTTTACAGATAATTTAGATACCATATTTAGCAACATATATTAACAATATTCTTCACCCCTTCTGGGAAAGCTCAGAAGTGATATTCTAATATATACTACTAGTTTATCAAAAAATATTATCCTAAAGACCCCTCAAAAGATTACAATTGCCTAAGATATCCAACAATGAAAAGAACCATTTGATATGTTTATTCTCTATTCTTTTATAGAATCAACTTTTAGGTGAAAAGCAAATGATGTCATGATTCTCTTGTTCTAAATCTCTTTTCTATCCTTACTAACTTCAAATAAAAGCCTTGAAGGCTTGAGTAGCTGAATGTGCTCAATGTTTCAAAAGTACTATGCTTACTTAGTCCAGCCTGGCAGCAGATTTCTAGTAAGTGGATTATTTCATCCATTCAATCATAACCCAAAGAATGTAAGCACATAGTATAACTCAAGCCTCCATCTATCTCTCCATCTTCCCCTTTCTCCTTTAAATAACAAGAGTTGGGAGAGATAGCCTTTTAAAACTTCTCTTCCAGAAGACCTGAATTCAGTTTCCAGCCTACACTATATCATACACTATCACACCATGGCACACTCCCTTAAATTCAGTGTGTATGAATACAGAGAGCACTGTTCTGTACATTGCAAGAAACAAACTTGAATTAAGATACTTTTGTGTCATGTTATACCTTTTGGTCTCTTAGAGAAAAACAAGTTAACCGGACTGTCAGGAAAAATACATGAAAAGTCACTAAGAGTATTAGAGGAATCATACACAAATGAATTTCATAACAATGGGTAAGAAATGGACTGACTAAATGGTTAGGGAGAAGAACAGTGTTTGGCACTAAAATCTGAGAAGGTCTTTGAAACATCAAGGGAGAGAACGTACAACAAAGATAATTTAGTACTCTACAATTTCATTGTGACTGGGGAAAATCATAGCAAAGATACCTCTAACAAGCAGAGCAATAAGAATAGCAACACATATATTAGCCGTTGTGCTAATGGGGAGAAATCATTACTTATAAACTATGGAGAGAAATCATTACCCTAATAGTAAGCACCCTTTGAAGAACATGAAATTCTCTTAACCTTTGCCAACATAAAATTTCAAAATAAATAGAAAACACAACTAAAAAGACATGCATGAATCAATTAAGTTATTTTAGCCCATATGCATGTGTCCTATTACATGAAAATAACTAAAATACATGAATTGCACCTTTAACTAATTCCATACAATAACCACTGTGGCTGCTAAAATCAGCACTTAAGTGTGAAACACTAGGCTATAAAAGTTTAATATGAAAAATGAATGCAATAATTTTCATAATTATGTTGAAATATTTTAATATACAAGGTCAAAAATATATAAATACATAAATGTATCGGTCTTTTTTACCTTATGTGAGCATAGGAAAAAAAACTTTTGGTTTTTTTTTTGTTTTGTTTTTTCAAGACAGGGTGTAGCTTTGTAGACCAGGCTGACCTCAACTAGCAGAGATTCATCTGCCTCTGCCTCTGCCTTCAAACCGGGATTAAAGACATGCACCACCACTGCCCAGATGAGCCATAGAAAATTTTAAGTTGCCTACATGACTTACTCTTGTGGGTTACACAGCCCTAAGTGGCTTTGAGCTACACACTAATATTAGTATTCTTCAGATTTCTATGCCTGGGTTACCAAGGTAATCGTGATAGCTATTCTTGGTAGTTAACTTGACTACACCTAGAATTAACTAAAAACCAAAACAAAACAAAACAAAAAAACAGAAAAACAAAAACAAACAAAAAACAGCAAGACACACCTGTGAGGGATTTTTGCTTAATCTGTTTGGTTGTAAGCCTAGCATTTAAAGTCTCCTGCCCTGGAAAGATCCATTCTAATCTGGATTTTTTTTTAAGCAAATGGGGATACATACCTTTAATCTGGGCCACACCCTCTGCTGAAAGCCTATATAAGGACATGGAAGGAAAGCTTTTGCTCTTTGCCTGCTTGCCCTCATCTTGCTAGCAAGTCTTTCTTTCACTGGTATGAGAATCTACTTGTTTGAATTCTAGCATATATTGAAGAACATGAGACAAAGACTCATGGACCAAACAACTATTGGATTCTTGGACCTTCCCGTTCACATGCAGCCATCATTGAATTGGCTGGACTATAGTCTTTAAGTCATTCTAATAAATTGCCTTTCTATATAAAGAGAAAGATTCATTCTTTAAGTTCTATTACCCTAGAGAATCCTGACTAATACAGAGTTTGATACCAGAAGTGGTTCTACAGCAACAAAAGTGTAAGGATGAATCTTTGGAGGATACTAAAAGCCTGCAGTGTGAAGTTGAAGCCTATGGTGTGAACTATTTTTACAAACTTAAGGAGACAAGTGCATGTGATTATACTGATTCATGGATTGTAAAGGCGATACATTTGGTGAATCAGTATATAAAATGTTTGACAACTTGTGGGGAAATAAAGAAAACAATGATGCTAGTAGGTTGCTCCAAGCATCTTTGGACAGACTGACAAAGGAAAAGAACGAACAACTTCTAGCATATCTCAGGACAATGAACTCAGTGATACAACTGCCAGGCTTCAAATGTGCATAAACAGTCTAAAGGTTTCTAAGTATGTCTTCTTACAGCAGCCCACAGAGCCCAAGTTGTGGAAAATAAAACAGAATATATAAGACTGGCTTAATTACAGCAAAAATTCAAGTCCCAGATGGGAGGATGTTGGTGGTTAAAGGGCATTTATTGATAAAGAAGTGAAGTCTGTAACCTGGACGGGGGATGTGTGGAAGGTCCCCACTGAAGCTGAGAACATTGAACCCTCAGATTCTCAAGGGTTTATCTCACTTGAGGAAGTAGTCTCTCCCACCTCCCACTGCCTGAAATACTGCCTTTTTTCACCTCTGACTGAGGAAATTAATCCTTCATTGTCTCCCAAAGCAGCAGTGACTTTCTCTATAGGAGACACCAGACAATGTCCCTCAAGGCCCACAAATAGTTGCCTCTAGATCTAACCAGACTTAATTAAGACTAAGTAGGTTCCTAGAGGGGAAATAAAAAGTACAGTTCATGAGGAGATGTGTTATACTACTAAACAGCTTAATGAATTTTCTAATTCATTCAAACAAGTCTGGGGTTAATGTGTGGGAATGGATTTTAAGGGTGTGGATTAATGGTGGAGGAAACATAAAACTAGATCAGGCTAAGTTTATGGATATGGGTCCACTGAATAGATTCTAAGTTTAATACGGAAGCTTGCACATTTAAAAAAGGTGACCAAAGTTTGTCTGAATGGTTGGCTGAAGCATTTATCAAAAGTTGGCCTACTGAAAAGGAGTTGGAGATGCCTGATATCCTTTGGTTTAGTGTTGATGAAGGGATTTATTTTAAGGCTCAGAGATAGCAATGTGAGAGTGGGAGGGCCCAGAAAACATGCCCTTCACTAATCCTGTAAGATGAAAATGGTGAAAGGGGCACCAACACATTTGAAGAGCTTTGCCAGACCATAGGGCTGGAGATGCTGCTATCATTTAGATAAATGAAATGCAATGGGTTTAACTGGGCTCCAAAGTAACAGGGCTAGGTGGCAGAACTGAATCGCCAAAGGCAAAGTGATTATAGTTATCGTAATGAGTAAAATAGACAAACAATGTCTGTAATAGACTGACCAGTAATGGTCAGCACAGGCAAAATCAATTTTATGATGGCATGACTCATATGGACACTTGGTACTGGCTAATCAATCATGGTGTTTCTAGGAATGAAATAAATCAGGTCCCTACTGTATTTCTGCTTGATCTATATTAAGTGGGAAAATCTCAAACAAATGAAAGATCACAAATGAAAGGATCATGGCAAATGGGAATTGTGGTAGTCTGAGAGTAACTGACCCCATAAGCTCACAGGGAGTGGCACTATTAAGAGGTGTGGCTTTGTTGAAGTAGGTATGGCCTTGTTGAAGGAAGCATGTCACTGTGGGGGCCAACTTTGAGGTTTCCTATGCTCAGGAGACAACCCAGTGTCGCAGCCCACTTCATGTTGCCTTCTGATGAAGAGGTAACCAGCACCATATCTGCCTGCATGTCATCATGCTCCCCACCATGATGATAATGAATGGAATGTCTGAAACTGTAAAAGTGAGCCACCCCAAATAAATGTTTTCCTTTAGAATAGTTGCCACGACGTATCTCTTCAAAGCAATAGAAATCCTAAGAGACAAGTTGGTACCAGGGACTGGGGTACTGCTGTGACAGGCACACCATGCTTTTGTTTGAATATGGACCATGGGATTGTGGATTAGAAAAGCATTTGAAGCCTTTGAGTGTTGCTTAATGGATTATGATAGTAGGAGCATAGAAGACAGTGGTGCTGAGCATGATTTGATGAGAGGGGAGTACCTCAAGGTTTCAGAGGAAAAGAATTTTAGTATGTTGCTTAGAGATTCTTGTGATATTTTGGAGAAAAAAAAGTGGCTGCTTTTGCCCTTGTCTGAAGAATCTGCCTGAGGCTAAAGTGAAGATGTTGTTTTAATTTCACTGCCAGAGAAAAATTTCAAAATAGCCTAGAATATACTATTCTCAGGTGATTACTAGTGTCAACTCTGAGGAAGATTTATAATAAAAAGGAGCAAGCTGAGCAAATAAAAATACAAAATGTACAGGTTAAGGAAAGGGGCACCAGGAAGTGGAATCGAGCTAAATCATCTGTTCAAGGAGATAAATGGATTAAGAAATGGAAGAAGGGTGTGGTGCCCTCAAGGCAAGATCCCATCCAGCTAAATTTCCAACTATGAAAGGAAACTAAAGAAAAGCTTGGAGCTGGGTATAGTGGTGCACACCTTTAATCCCAGCACTGGGAAGGCAAAGCCTGGTGCCATCTCTGAGTCTTAGGACAGCCAAGCTTAGGCAATGAAGGACAGAAGGCTGGTGAAGTAATTGAACAAGGGGGTTATATTCCAGCCCCAGTAAGCAGAGCCTGGCAGCTTAGGGCATATGGTTCTGGAGCTAAAGCACAGAAGGGACTATGGAATCCGATACTGCCCCTAAACTAGGAAAAGCCACTGAGGCCAGGCATGTGCCAGAGCTGTCTCTGAAGGGAGGCCTAGAGAGCATGAAGCTGTGGAGGTGAAGCCTGGGTTGCCTAGGAGAACCCAAGATAATAGAGATGACAGAGTCATGGGATACCTGCCAAGGAAAGCTTCAAGAAGTGGGTGGAACCTGCCCAAGAGAAAGAAGTATGCTGCAGACAACAAAGCTGAAGGAGTAGGAGGTCTGAAAAGCATTTTGACATCACAGATGGAGATGCAGAGTTTGGAGTTTGCTCGCCTGGTTTTGGTCTTGCTTTGGTCCAGTATTTCCTTACTATGCTCCCTTCCCCACATTTTAGAACGTTAATGTATATCTTGTGCCATTATACTCTGGAAATATGTGATTTTTTTTTTAATTTTGATTTATATGAGATTACAATTAAGAGATTGCATGAAGTCTCAAAAGAGACTTTGGACTTTAAAACACTGTTGAGACTATGATAGACCACAGGGACTTTTTAAGTAAGACTATTCCCATTTTGTATTATGATACTACTTCAAGATTATGGGGGCCAAGGAGTAAAACATGGTAGTTTGAATGTAACTGACCCCCATAAACTCATAGAAAGTGGCACTATTAGGAATTGTGGCTTTGTTGGAGTAGGCGTAGCCATGTTGGAGGGGAAGTATGTCACTGTGAGGGTGGGCTTTGAGGATTTCTATGCTCAGGATACTACCCAGTGTCACAGATCACTTCCTGTACCCTTCTAAACAAAATGAAGCCATGTCTGCCTGCACATCACCATTATGATAATGGACTGAACCTCTGAACTACAAGTAAACCACCCAGAATAAATGTTTTTCTTTAGAAGAGTTGCTGTGGTCATGGTGTCTCTTCACAGTAATGGAAACCTTAAGACAGGAATCTTGGCCTATGAACCAATTTCTAGACATGAGATAGTTTGTAGACCCATAATCCCTTGAATGAAGCTATGGCCAGGTTACCCCATACCCAAGACCTTGATAAAATACTGTGGTGGTTTGAATAATAGCCCCCACAGGCTTATATTTGAATGCTTAGTCATCAGGGAATGGCACTACTTGAGAAGGATTGGGGGTGTGTTCTTGTTGGAGTAGGTGAGGCCTTGTTGAAGAAGTGTGTCACGGGTGGGGTGGGGGGGGTGGGCTTTAAAGTTCCAAAAGCTCAAGCCAGTACCAGTGGTAATCTTCTTCCTGCTGCCTGAAGACCCAGATGTAGAACTCTCAGCCACTTCCTTCTCCAATACCATGTCTGCCTGCATGCTGCCATGCTCCCTCCATGATAATAGACTAAACTTCTGAAACTGTAAGCCAGCCCCAATTAAAAGCTTTCTCTTCTAAGAGTTGCTGTGATCATGGTGTCTCTTCATTTCTTCACAGCAACAAAACACCAGCTAAGACAAACATCTACAAATGTTACTACTGTTAGTCTTTCTCCAGGCCTTCCCCCAGGGGACCTTTGATTCTGCACAAGGATAACTATACACCAGGGGAAAGAAAACAGACTTTCCAGGGTCTACAGGATACTGGTTCTGAATTGATGCTGATTCCAGGAGATCCCGAGAAACAGTGTGGCCCTCCAGTTAAAACAGGTGTGTGCTTATGGAGTTCGGGTGACTGTTTTGGCTGAAGTCCAACTTATAGTAGGTCCAATGGGTCCCTGAACTCATCCTGTGGTTATTTCCCCAGTCCCAGAATGTATAATTGGGACAGAAATACTTAGAAATTGGCAGAATTATCACAATAATCAACTGATCATAAAACCTTAACAAGAATATTCCAAACACCTGGGTCTCAATGTCTTGATACAGGAGGGGTGAAGACATCTGCCAAAAGACATATCCCTTTCCTATTTCCCTTTTGAACAAATACAAAAAAATCAATGACTCAAGTGTAGTGGCACACCTCCTTAATCCACTTGTGGGACAGGCGAATTGCAAGTTAAAGTGCTACATAATGAAATTCTGCCTCAAAAACGAATTAAATAGAAATGAACTTTTCCAGATGTATTTGCCAAATGGTATTTTGAGCACTATTGGCTGATATCACAAGATAATAGTATTCTTTGTAACAGTAGAGTAGAGCAATGAATGAAGTCAAAGGGTGACAGTTGCACAAAAGATTCCCTGAAAGTCACCAGATCAGGTACCAGCAGTGAAATTAGTGCTCTAAATAAAAGGATACTATGGAGAAAAAAGGGAACTGCAGCAGGTAGAACTCTGAAAGAGTGAAAAAACAATATTGTGACTGCAAACAACATGAGGAAAAGAAAGTAACAGGGCGCAGTTGCCAGCACTGAGTGCCTGTCACCATGCCTCAAAAAATTTTGGAAATCAAGGCCTCTCTGGTCATAGCCCAGTGGAAGGGTGCCAAATCTGTTAAGATCAAGAAGAACAAGGATAATGAGAAGTTCAAGGTTTGATGCAGCAGGTATCATTACAGACTGGTCATCACAGACAAGAAGGCAGAGAAACTGAAGCAGCTCCATCCCCTGGTATGGCAGTGAAGGAGCTAAATTGAACCAGACCTCTGCTTTTAATTGTTAAAAATCCTGAAAAGCAGAGAGAGAGAGAGAGAGAGAGAGAGAGAGAGAGAGAGAGAGAGAGAGAGAGAGAGAGAGAGAGAGAGAGAGAGAGAGAAACAGTAAAGTTATTTTTAAAAAATATAATAATAATAATAAATAACCAAAGGAAACTTGAGTATAAATTTAGAAAAGGCTTCATAGTTCTTTAAAATGTTTAACAATTCACCATATGACCCAGCAGTTAGTTCCATTTCTGGATACATATCCAGAAGACCTAAAAGTACATCCACATCAAAACTTGCTCATGAATGTCCAAAACCCAAAGGCTAAGGTATTGATGAGCACATGACATTTCCATATAACAAAATACTATTCAGCAATAAAAAGGAAGACTTTATACAATATGGAAGACCATGGAGACATGTCAAGTGAAAAGCAGCTAGTTATAAAAGAACATGGCAATGACAGATGTTAGTGACCCTTCATCTCTATAACTTCAGCCTCCCAGACACTGGTGTAATAAAGGCATGAAGATCCCATGTTCCAGGACAGCCTGGACTTCAAAGTAAAGCTGTGTCACAAAAAGCCAAAGAGGAGCCAGGCAGAGTGGTGTGTGGCTTTAATCCAATGATTCTCAACCAGTGAATCAAGACCTTTTTTAGGGGGATGGGTGTGTGTGTGTCACTTACCAATATTCTGCATACCAGATATTTACGTTATAATTCATAACAGTAGCAAAATAACAGTTATGAAGTAGCACCAATAATACTTTTGGTTGAAGGTTACCACAACATATGGAACAATATTAAAAGGTCACAGCATTAAAAAGGTTGAGGACCACCACTTAATCCCAGTATTCAAGAGGACTGAGACAGATGGATCCAGTTTGAGGCCAATCCAGTCTACAAAACAAGTTCCAGGACACAAAGGAATACACAGTGAGACACTACTTCAAAAACAAAAACAAAAAAGCAAAAGGGAAGCGGGAGAAAAGATCACAGCATATAAACACATTTATATGAAATCTAGACTAGAGATATATTGATTGTCTATAGCTAAGCAATAGATGACGCAAAGTGATCAGTATGTATGTTGGGGGGAGGGGTTGGTAAAAATATCTTAAAATTAATCCATGGTGATGGTTGCTCAACTCTACAAAAATACTAATAACCACCAAAATGTATACATTCAATGGGTGAACTTTATGGTATATGAATTATATCTCAAAACAGCTCTTCTCAAAACGGAGTGTGGGTGTCTTAAACTACTCATTTCTACTATGACTACTGTTTAATGTCTAGATAGTGAGAATAATTTAATAGTTTGGCTAAAAATAATGGTTTAATTATATAACAGCAAAAAATCAGATGGACATGACAATGCTATCTACTATGAAAAGCCAAAAGCAATATCTAATGTTAATTTCATTTCTATTTGCCTTGAATTTGTTTTTTCTTGTAGTGCAGGGCCTTACATGAGCTAGACAAACACCCCACCACTGAGCCATATCCCCAGCGCTCACTGAGCCATATCCCCAGCGCTCTTACTTAGAATGTCAGTTGCCAGTTGTTCAAGCAGCCCTTGGACTTGTTACCCTGCCTCGGCTTCCTCAACAGCTGGAATCACACACTTCTGCCACCAGGCCTTGCTCTCATTTTTTAAAAGATAAACTAAAAGCATACTAATCAATAATAATATAACTGGTAGAGACAAAAAAGCTGTCATCGTTAAGGCTGCATCGGAGAAGTAGGACCTGGAAGGTGGATGACCAGCTTCTATCACAAGAACCTTGCTATGCTTCTTGATTTCTTTAAACTACATGACTATATATTATATGAGTGACAAACACTCAAAGACTACAGAATAGCTGCTTTAGGAGCAGAAGGAAACCATGCACTATAAAGAGGTAAAAGGAAGGGACTCTGCCTCTGAAACCTCAAAACAGGTTTCCTCATTTAAGGTGTTAGAAAAACCTAATTTAATTTCTCCCATGTCTTTTTCTATACTATGAACAAAACATCTACTTCTAGAAAAATAGGTAATACACGTGGCACTGCAAACACAAATATAAACACAATGGGAATCATTTCAAACAGGACACTATGTACTCACTGTTTGAGACTATTATTAGTATTTACCTGTAATTACCAAGAAAGTACTCTTTTAACTCCCCTTCTAATTCACATTCCGAGTAAAGGCTTCATGATCTTTTTTGGTTGAAAAAAAAAAATATATCAATTTTCTGTAAGCATCAATTTAAATTTTGTTTTAATTCTAACTTTTTTCTAAAGCCAGAGTAAGCTTAAGTACACATACATACAATACAAGCACATCACAGTAATCATCAGTCTGTAAACACTAGCAAAAACTTGTATTACCTTTAGGAACCGGTAGGCTCAAAACGTGGAGAAAAGACTTTACTGAACATTAGATTTTCAAAGCATGTTTTATAATGTATTAACAAAAGATATATAAATAAAGCACACCAACAGTCTAGGGAACAGTAATCAATTAATAATGTTGTGATTATCACATACCATGCCTTGCTCTTATTCAAACTCTATGAACATAACTTTCAGTTTGAATAATGCTCAGAAAGCATAAGCTTTGAGATACCTACAGGCCAACACAGCTACTAATGTCAAGTCTAACAGGACCACATCTAATTCTTCAGACACTACCTTCAAAAACTCAAAAAAAAGCCTAGCATTAGTCATTAGAGATATTACAAACTAAAATCATACCGATCAAAAATATGACAAAGACCACTAGAGGGAAAAAAAAAAAAAAGCTGTCACAGTTAAGGCTGCATCTAAGAAGTAAAGCTTGGAAGGTAGATGACCAAATAAATGTATTTGATTCAACTCAGCAACTTCAACATGTCATGAAGGAAATGGTCAATTAATTGAAAACCATTAACTGGTTTTATAGAACAGGGGAGGCAGAGGATGTCACATGTAAAGAAAGACCTGGTCTTCATGAAGCAACCTAAAATGCTAAGTTATGTTGGCCAGTGAATCCCCTACAAATTTCTCAGCTATACAAAAAGACTTCTTCAGCACTTAAGATATACTAACAGGACAGTGGTGGCACACAACTTAGGGAGGCAGAGGAAGGTGGATGTCTGAGTTCAAGGCCAGACTGGTATACAGGGCGAGTTCCAGTACAGCTAGGGATACACAGAGAAATCCTGTCTCAAAAAGAAGAGAAAGATAGAAAAAACTAATTCTTATTAATGACTAATTTGAAGAAATGCTTTCTAATATTACCTGGAGATAATAAATATAGCAGAAGCAAATTTATTCACAAACTGCCAATACTGCTCAACAGAAACCTGTACTAACTTAACATTAAACAAAAGACCACATATTACTTTTTCCCTTTGTGCTGGAGTAAGTCCTAATACTTTTTTCAACAGAACTACAAGTAAATATTGTAATTGCTAACAGGCATGCATACCTGAAACTAATTTCAAAAAGCTCTATGCTAAAAGTTGCTGGTTATGGTGGC
The DNA here is from genome assembly GCA_030556225.1 of Cricetiscus sungorus. Lineage (NCBI taxonomy): Eukaryota > Metazoa > Chordata > Mammalia > Rodentia > Cricetidae > Cricetiscus > Cricetiscus sungorus. The sequence continues at coordinate 17,657,190 of JANBXA010000651.1, read as the reverse complement.
CAACTTGTTTTCCCAGCTCCTTAGGCAAGATCACAAGTTCAAAGCCTGTCTGAGCTACAAGTAAACTCAAGGCCATTCATGGTAACCTTATCTCAGATTTTAAGAGTTAGGGTGGTGCTGGCTGGAGATATGGCTCATCAGTTAAGAACACTGGCTGCTCTTCCAAAAGACCTGAGTTCAATTCCCAGCACCCACATGGTAGTTCACAACTGTCTGTAACTCCAGTCTCAGGGAATCTAAAACCCTCCTGTAGCCTCTGAGGGCAAGAAGACACATACACTGTATGTGTAAATAAACATACATGTAGGTAAAACATCCATACACATGAAATAAACCAGTAAAAAAAAATACTTATTAAAAAACAAAACTCAGGTTGGTGATAGTCTACCTTTAATCCCAGCACTTTAGGAGGCAGGAGGAGGTAGGTCTTCATTAGTTCAAGGCCAGCCTGACAGAATTCCAGGACAGACTCCAAAGCTACACAGAGAAACCATGTCTTAAAAACAAAACAAAAAAAAAAACAAAAAATAAAATAAAATAAAAAACTGTAATTATAGCTGCCTATCTGATACCTTCTTATAGCCTCTATAGGTACTTGGATACACATGGCATACACAGCCATCCATATACACACATAAATGCAAATTTTAAAAAATCTTAATGGGAATGGTGACACTAGCCTCTTGGCAGGGCACTTAATGCTTAGTAAATATTAAACAATAAATCTTACTACCAATGGATACGTCTACTAAAGCAACCTATTTGTTTTTACCTTCCTAAGTCAAGGATTCTGTTATAAACAATTAACAGTAATTAGCAGTGATAAAAAAAATTAGAAGTATTAATGTTCCTGCTTGGTAACACTCATGCTTCCAACATTCTGCCTGCCTGGTTTTCCTGACCTACAAACATATCTATTTAATCCTAGACCTATAAATTACATTACGAAATCATCTAAAATACAATTTTTTAAAGTTCCTCCTTCCTCAGAAATGTTTGCCTTCACTGTTGTATACATCTGATAGTAGGAAAAAAAAAAAAAATCAAGAAATTAGCAACTCCAGACCATGTTAACAAAGGAACAAAATAAGGGTTCAGTGTACATCATTATTGTCTATGGAATCATGGAAACAAAAGGAACAAACAAAAAAGTGGTTTGGCAAAATCATTCCCAAGAGAAATATATCATCAATAATACTGTGAAAACCATGCAACACAAAAATGAAAGATTTGACTATTTATAAAACTGATCCTTGCCAATCCTTTTTCTCCAAAACACAAGCAAAAGTGGTGAGAAAGACTTAGTAAATTTAGAACCCACATCTACCAAGCTGTGTCTTTGTATGTGGCACTAGACCAAATACATTCATTACAAGACATAAGCATGTCTTGGAAATTTTACTGAATGTCAGTTATGTTTGAATATTGGTAGCTTAAAACTCAAACTAGAATAAAAGCCCAATAACAAATACTAGCATGGAATAAATATCCCTTCGATTTATACTTTAACTCTTCCCACCTTTATTTATGGAAGGGAGCATGCATGGGGGTCAGAGGGCAACTTGAAGCAGTTGCTTCTTTCTCTCCACCATGTGGTTCCCGGGATCCAATTGAGGGATCACTGAGAGCCCTGACCTTTTGAACCATGCCACCAGCTTTACTCTGTAAACTTAACAGTGAGGTAATTTCAAAAAAATTTTTCTCCTCCAATTGTCAGTTTTTCCCTGCTACTCTATGCACAGCAGCTTTTACATAAACATGCTTTTCTACATCATATTCAAGTTTTTCAGAGGCAATTTTTATAATAATCAAGAAAGATTTATAAAAACCAAAGTTAGATATCAAGATTGCAACATCCACACCGAAATCCATGTATCATAAAACTCTTCTCCAAATTATGCATAGTTTTCCTTTTTTACCACCACTGGGACATCCCTGAAAGTTCAGGCAGAAAAATGATGCTAACTGTTCCAACAACTTTATTTTCTTAGAGTGACTATGTTCTTTGTGGAACAGTGCCTGGGGAATCAGGTTGGTCCTGTCTCAGTACCAGGTCTCATGGCTGTCACACCCAAGCACCTCTGCTCCCCATTCTCCATTGTAGGATGAAGTATCCCAAGAGGCACTGTTCTCAGATCCTGCCCTTCCTTATCCCTGTCTCTCAAGCCCCTGAATCTATTTTAAAATATGGAAGAAAAGATAGCGGTAAGAGCATTGCTGGCCACCAGACCTGATGACCTAAGTTCTGACCTCAGCACCCACATCATGAAAGAGCTGACCCCTCTCACCTCCCCATGCACATAGATACACTAAATGAATAGATTCAACATTTTTAATAGTAAGCATGTAGCAAAAAACAGAAGCAGGAAGAAAAAAAAAAAAAAAGAACTGTGACAGCAAGCACAGTATAAGTTTCTCAGCCCTCTCTATGCACAAAGCTGACACAAAAACAGCCTTCCCCATCTCATCACATACTGCCTGTCCTTCATGACTTTGGCTCTCCCAACCTTGTTTACCCAAAACAAAATCTCACACCTGCAACCCAAGTCCAATATAAGAGACTTATGGAATTGGATGCAAGTACCACCTGAAAGGCTGCAAATATGAGAAGACACCACATCTTCTAAAATGATGCAGTTCCCAATCAGCCATAACAAACTGCCAAGTCTCTGGGTCTCTTTAAAGTTTCAGAGTAATGCTTGTCACTTGATAATTAGCACTCTAAAGGTGTACGAAACAAATGATTGTGCAAGTCTTACCTGAATATCTTAAGCCTCTAAAAGTATGAGTCAGTCTAGCTGGCAGAAGTGAAAAGCAAGGTCTTGGTTTTCAATCTCAGACATTAAAATATTTTTTTTCCTCCATTAAATGAGAAAATCAAGAAATTAGCTAGTAAGCTCAGCATGGTGGCTCATGCCTTGGATCTCAGCACTTGAGAGGCAGAGGCGGGTGGATCTCTCTCTCTCTCTCTCTCTCTCTCCAGAGCTAGTTAAAGGACACCCAGGGCTATACAGGAAAGCCCTGTCCAAAAAAAAAAAAAAAAAAAAAAGGAAAGAAAAAGAGAAAAAAAAAAATGAGCTAGTTCCTAATAACCTAAGTTTTATATGCCACAAGGAAATGAACCATCCTTGGAAACTAGAAAGCCTCCAAGTTGCTAACTAGTCTTTGAATTTAAAAGTGTAATTTGATACCGCAGAATACTATGCAACTACAAATTGTGGGTCTATCTTCCTTAATGAATTTTTGTTATGAGACAGCATCTGTCTGACCTGGAACTCATTTGCTATGTATAAACCAAGCCAGCCTTAGTGAACACAGTGATCTGCCTGATGGGCAACTAGTCAGATTTCCTTCCAATAGTTCACATCATAACCTACTGACAAAATTTAAGCCAAAATTACCATGCACTTTCTATATTTTGAGTAAAAGATATTATTCTAAAGAACCTGTGTATATGTTGATAGTCATTTAGTCATATGTAAATCTGGATGTGAATAAAAGTATTGATTTCATTACAGCAAGTAAAAAGTGTTTGAAATATATTTATTTAGACTTGGGATAAATGCCTTAACCAAAAAAAATCATAATCAATGATCTTTTAATATTATTTTACGGGCAAAATTTACCTAAGAATCATAACTTGTGAAAAACAAATTTAAGAATGACCCAATGATTAAGACTATATAAAATATCTAATATGTTTAACGTAATCCCAGGACTCTGGAGGCAAAGGCAAGTGGACCTCTCTGAGAGTTCAAGGCCAGCCAGGTCTACATAACAAGTTGAGTTCCAGGACAGCCAGGGCTACAAGGAGAGACATTGCCTCCAAAAAAAAAAGAAAAAGAAAAGAAAAGAAGACAGAAACCTCTAGTTCATGCTCTTTCAAATACAAATCTGACATTTGTGAGTGAAGATTAGAAACTGTAATTAACATGCTAGAAAGCTAAGTATCTCAGCCAGTAACAAACCACTGCTTGCTGCATCAAGGAAACCTATTGTTCATGACATTTTAAAAAGTGGACTCATCTACCCTCTCATCTCAGCATTTTCTCAATTTCCCATTACAATGAACAATATAACTCAGCGGTCAAGTCTTCCAGACCAATAACCTCAGAATTTATTTTTAACTCCTGACTCCACAAATATTCCCCTTCAGTCCTATCCAAAAGTCCTGCCAGCTTTTCACTCACAGTCTTCAAATCCATTCCTTTTAACCCATTTTCACATTCTCCTTCGTGATTTATATGGTAGTCTACCATCTCCCAAAAAGGCTTCAGACGTCTCTCCAAAATCACCTTAGCACATCTTGTTCAGCAATCAGTTAACACAGATCTCCCTTAGATCCCCTACCCAAATTTTTACAGGCCTCTTTTGTTCTTTATTAACTAGCTTTCCTCTAAGTCTCAGTATCCACCCCCTTTCTGCCTCCTTAAGCCCCTCTAATTGAGATCTGCCAGCATGCTCTCTGCCTCTGTGTAACACCAGGTCTGAGGCTGTGTGTTCCTTCTACCCACAGGGCATGCTCCTACATCAGTTCACCTCCATCAGCACCTGTTTAAAACACGCAGTCTCTGCAGAAACCTCCCTGCTCCAGCCCTTCCTCCACTGAACTGATTCAATTTGCATTTTATAATCTTGCCATCGTCATCAAGCTATGGCCTTCAGTTTTCTGAACGTATGCCTTTACCATCCAGGGTACTGAGGACAAGGACCGTAACGTCTTGTGTGCCAAAGATTTTGAAAGAACTCCAGTATGCTAACAAATACCTTCCTTGTTCATCTACATGTCCTTAATGTCAAGGTTATTTTAAAAAATAAAAAAACCCACATAATTAGCATTAAACTCTTTTTTTAAATCAACATTAAAATCACTTTAATGTTGACTGATATGGTAATACAGAAATTAAAACACTTTAAAATATACCCCTTAGATTCACTACATCCTAAGGAACATCCATCAAGAATTAACAAGTTGTTTTCAAATAAAATCCTGAAACATGAAAGTCCCCAATTTGTGGTATTTGATTCTAGCACTACAGATCTCTGAAATAAACGCAGAGGGTGGACTGCCTAACCACACACATATTGAAGTACCACCACTGGCAGCTATCATGAGGTCTGCTTCATCACAACTGAAAAGTACCCTAACATTTTTAAAACTTCCTTCCAAATGACTCCATAAAGTGCTTAGAAAGCACGACCCTTCCCCTGAAAGTTGCAAAATCAGCTTCTCCCTTTACATGCCCTGCATTCTAAACTAGCTAGTCACTGAAGGGAAAAAGTTAACTTGCAAAAATATCTCCCATTCAGCTACCACTTTGGACTACCCTGTTTCGGGCAAGTTCCAAAAGCCTACATGAACTGAAGGCTTGGGTGCAACCGAAAGACTTTGTTTCCGATTGCTTAATCCACTTCACAGAACAGCACATACATTTTGACTTTCTAAAAATCTCAGCTCTCCAGTTATCTCAACTTCTCTCAGCAGCTAAGGACTTTTGTGTCCTCACTCTTCGTTGATGAGTAAGGAAAAGAGATAATTTTGCCAGAATCTGCAAATACGTTCCAACAAGCTCTCATTAAATGCCACATAAGCATCTCCACAAATAGATACTTTTGAACACTGGATATTCAGTATTATCAAACACTTCAACAACACAGACTCTTCAGCACAGATCCCGGGGGCAAAAGACAGTGACAGATACTGATACATTTTAAATAATCCTAAAAGGGTATCCACTTGTACTCTAAAAATTAACAAGTAATGAATACAATGGCACCTCAAAATTAAACTTAAATGTCAATGAGTCAGTGACAATTAACACTTAACTTAGTATTTGGCACAGTGATACTACAACCTCAATCAAAAATAGAATCTACTTCCAAGTTACCTTTTGATTAAACAAATTATATGGTGGCAGATTGGCGACGTCAAAACAGGAAGGTTAAGAGATAACACATTACACCACTTATCCAATTGAAGACAAAGCACTTAGAGACGCAACTGCTGGGATATTTATCTGGAGTATTTATCAGCTTCTACCAGCCCCTAGTAGAGAGATGGATGCTAGCTTGCCTCCGATGTGAATGTGGGTTACCAAGCAAGTTCATCCCCAGATTAAGAAATACTTTGTATAGTCACACGGACAAAAAGAAATATTAGGAGCCTGGGACACTTAATATCTCCATTTAGAATACAGACCCATGATAACCTGAGCTAATTAAAATAACCTCCCTCATTCCAGAAGACACATACTCGGCAAATGTACACCATGGTTTATTAATCAAGTTTTGTCCTCTTTATTCAAAGGGATGGGCAAGCGAACGCTTCCGTCGCTTTTTTAATCTGGAGTCACTTAAAAAGACTGACTACCAACAGGGAGAGCGTAGGAAACGAGTTTCAAATAATCCAACCAGACAAATAAAACCAATATTCTCTCAATTCAAGGTTAATAAGGCTGGGGGAGGGGGTACGGATATGGGAGGAGAAAAGGGAGATGCTTCGTCTTGAATCAAGAAAGGTTTTGCCCTTTCCCATTACCTCTGATTGTTCTGTCAGGTCTCTTAGTTTAAAGTCCTGGTATTTCGAGGTTTCCTATCTTAATGGTGAGGTGGAGAAAGGGTGTAAAATAAAATCGATACTCACTGCTAACTTTCATGCTACCAAAAGCTGAAGGCTGCTGCACTGGCTTGCAGCTCTCCGCAAAGGAGGTGGTTCTCGGTCGCCCCGACATGATGGCTCGTCTTGAATCACCTTTTTCTTCCTTAATCCTTTTCTTCCTTTTGTTTTATATTAGGGTGCTAGGTTAATGAAAAATGCAGCATCAAGTTCTCCCGCAAGAAAGAGAAAGGAAAAAGACTCCGTCCTCTTGGCTTTTCACTCCTTTTGTATAGCTATTAAAAAAAAAAAAAAAGAGAGAGAGAGAGCGATGTTTCTCCTTCAAGACAGATTCGGTACGGATATTTAACACATAGATGATTTAGGGCTGGGGGGTAATACAATTCTTTCGCCTCCCTTTCCTGGGGAGGGGAGGAAAAGGGTGGAGTGGAATCCGTAAAAATATATGTATGTATCACGTGAACGATGGCAAATACTTGATTGAAAATAAGTACTCTGAGTATTATATTTTCCTCGGGGATTTTTTTCCGAGTCAATGAAGAAGGGAAGCGGCGGAAGGATCACGAGCCTCACGCTTGAAGAGAAGGGGGATGGGAAGGAGGGAGGAGATGGCTCCGAGATGCGACGGCAAATGCTGCGGCTCCGGCAGCGGCGGGATCCGGCGGTCTGGCGGCGGCGGCGGCCGGGTGAACCGGAGGGCAGCGGAGTCGCGAGTCAGCGGCGGGCGGTGACGGTGGCGGTGGTGGCGGCGGCGGCTCCTCTCATTGCGCCAGGAGCAGCTGCAGGCGGTGGCTGGATCCAGCGGCCATGGCGGCGGCGGCGGCGGAGGCAGCTCCCTTCAGACCCCAGGCAGCGGCTCCTTGGCTGCTCCCCATACGCCGGGGACATGGGCACCCGGCAACCGCTTCCGTCCCTCGGGGTCCCCTCCCCCGTCCGCGGCCCCGGCACGGCCGGCCTCCGCCCCTCGCTTGTGCTCAGCGGCTGCTCAGGAAGTGTCCGCGCTGTGCCCCGAGCCCGAAGCCCTGTCAGCGGCTGCAGGGCCGGCTCCTCCTCACTGCCTTCCTTCCTTTGTCACTCGGCCCAGGCGGCGGCGACAGCGGCGGCACAAGCTCGCATTCGGCCGGGTCGGGGGCTGCTCTGTGCGAGGCGCGCCGTCTGCGCAGCCGCCTAGCCCTTCCCCACTCCCCCTCCCCCTTCCTGCTCGTCCTCCGCCTCCTTCCTCCCCCACCCAGCCTTACACCGCCCAGCGCCCCGCCGCCCGCGTAATAGGCGTCTGGGAATCGCCTGCCGAGCCCGCGCCCGCCAGCTTCGGCTGGGAAGCCGAAACCCAAACCGGAACCAATCAAAGACGTCGTCTGCTTGCGGCTCCTGCCGGAAAAAGCCGAGCGGCCTGAATAACCAATGAGAAGACACCGCTGGGAGACCACGCCCCAGCAACGAGGAATGCCGGAGGTAGCCGAACAGAAGGAAAGTGGAATCGCCCTGTTCTGTGGCTGGCTGGAGAAGAGATTCGACAATAGCAACAGCGGCCAATCAGAGCTCCTGGCCCGCAGGGAAAAGCCTAAAGAGTTAAGGACAGCGAAACTCCCGAGTCGCGGGAGGGACTGCACGGTCGGGCGCCGTGCCCGTTTCCTCATTGGCTGGACAACTCCGCTGGGCGTGTACCTTTCTCAGTGATTGGTGAAGGGACGGGGGCTTCCGAGGACATCTGACCAATCAGAACATCCCCTCCCTCTTTGAGGTGGGGAGAAAAAGAAAGCAGAGGGAGGGAGTCTATAAAATGCCATCTCATTGGCCTACAGCGTCGAGCTCCAAAGGGAGAAGGAGGGTGCAAGAGCCCGTGGAGGTAGCCAATGGGTGCTTACTGCCGTGCAATCGCAAGACCTAGCTGCAATGGGATTGGCCTCGGGTAGTCCCTGGAGCGGGCGGACGGGATGACTGGTCGGTCCGCATCTGCTACAGGGCGCTCGTGCGGTCTGTGCAGCTGGTCTGAAAGTGCTGCGGTCGGCGGGGCGCTTGAGCGGGGCGAGGGGCCGTCCCCATCCCCCGGAGCTCGACGGGGCGCGGCCGACAGAGTGTTCCCGAGGTTCTCTGTGCATGCTGAGCATCTGAAAACCTCTTGCCCCTGAAGGCTTAGGGCCGCCGAGGTTGGGGTCGAACCCTCTGGCGCTCAAATGGGAACAAAGCTAACAGAGAGGCAGCGCCTCTGTACAGCCGCGCCCGCCCATCGCGGGGGGCCGCTGCTAGCATGGGGCCCTTTGCGCCAGGCTCATGCAGTCAGGCCCGGCCTTCTGGAAACGCCCCCGAGAGATGAGCTCATGCTAGATGCGCGCGCTCCTTGGGCGCGACTGCCCAGCTCAAAAGCAACCCCCGAAAACAGGTGAGGGGAAATGTGGTCAGACCCGACTACCCCAAAGCCTCCGTGGAAGCGCAAGTCAGAAATGCTCGTAGCAGTTTTTTCGTCTTTTAGGTGATCTGCACACTGCCGCTTAAGTAGGTTTCACACACTTAGTCCAGCGTCCATTGTTCTACAAGAGAAAACAATTGCCTTGATCCATCTGAGACCTGTGTGGCATGGCTACTGTAACTAGGATAAGTTAGAGTGGACGCTCGCAATCCTGGTTGGAATCCCGTGATGCTTGTAATATCCACCTGCATAGTCATCTCTTTCTGTTGAGATGCTATCTCCAGAAAGCACATGTAAAAGTATACGTACTTGATCAGATTACCAGGCTATTGCTTTAAAATCTGATGAGGGACTTGGGGCAGAACAAAGTAAGCTTTGATGAATGACAGTAAAGGTCTGGATAGTGTTTGCAGACTCAGATGTCTACAGAGGCTTGACAAATAACGCGAATGAACGAGACTGGCCTGACAGAAGACAATGGGAATGTTAGGCGATGTGGAAACCGGAGTATCCATCCGTGCCCTTCAGGGGAGCAACTGCCCAGCTTTAGCAGATCATTTCCTGTAGGAACGTGGGTCCACCATTGAGATAATCGTATTCTCCTTTTTTAAGTTACCAAAACCATAACGTTGGGTTTTTGTGTGAGATCTTTACATCATAAGTGTTGGCCACCAGGATTTCGAAACCTTGTAGACCAAAGGAAAATTTCAGGAAAGATGTGCCCAACAGGTAATCAATTTGTAAACCCATCCCTTAGCTCAGGTTTTATAGCCCAAGAGCAGTAGAGGCGCTTGCTTCTCACAATTAGAATGTAAAGTCACTGGATGCCATGGGGGAGGGTAAGGAATGCTAAAAGCAAACGCCCTGCTTGGCAACTTACTCATTTGAATGGTGCCTCAACATGCTGTTATGACAGACCTTTGCCACCGTTCTTAAAATGCTTTTATACAAAACTTTAAATCGTTCCTGCATAATTATACCAACAGAAAAGTAAATAACAAATGTTTAGTTTATAGAAACTGGCAATAGGGCTATTCTTATATATAGAACTAGTACAAAAATAGTCTACCTTAAGGTTATGATTAGTAACTTTTCTGTTGCCTTAAGATATTTTTAACTCATAATTTTTTTTAATCTGCTCAAGTTTCCCCTTTTCATAGGGAAGGGAAAAAAATACACATTTCAGTCCACAAATAGGACTCAGGGAAGGAAAAGTTTACTTAATAAAACGAAGAATGACCAGGTGTGCTGACACACCTAGTACTGCAGAGGCAGATATATCTCAGAGTTCAAGACCAGCCTGGTCTACATAATGAGATGGGGGGGGGTGGAGGATGGGGAGACATGTAAACCACAGAAATATTAAAATTTAACATTCAGTAATGGTTCTCTGAATTTTTAACACCTCTTTACCTTCCTATATGGTGGGAACTACTGGAAATAATATGCCTAGGTAATACTTTCAAATATTTTTGTACATACTATCTCACATAATTTTTTTTTTTTTTTTATAATGATGGATGTGCCAGAGAAGCACTCCACCACTGAGCTACACACCCAGCCTGCCACTTAAATAAAGAACTGTTTTCAGATTGGATCAACCAAGGCCTTAAAAGTTAACTTTTCCAAGATCCACAAAATTAACCTAGCAAAAGCAGTATTCACATCCCTCCTTCTTAACCTCCACAATTCTCTACTGCACAATTCTATCTTGACCCACATCCCCTTGGGTCTGGTGAACGTGCAATCTATACAAGTTTGATTATCTAAATTCCATCCCCAGAATCTGCCTGACAGTGGAAGGAGAAGACCAAGTCCATTAAATTGGCCTCTGGCCTCCACATAAGTATACTACAGTATGCATCACTCCCAATAATAATAAAGGACAGGGCTCATACTCAACCAGGAGCTCACTACTTTGGCTGAGCTGGCTGGCCAGTAAGCTCTGAAAAATCCACCTGTTTCTGTCACCTCAACTCTGGGGTCATAAACACACCAGCTTTCCTGTAGGTTCTAGGAATGTGAACTTGGGTTCTCATGCTTGTACTTTACCTCCTGAGTCATATCCTCAACCCTAGAATGCACAATTTTATTTTCTTAATTATTTTGTATGGGTATTTCCCCTATGCATTCAGCTGGAAAGTGTTTAAGATGTTCTGCATCATTCAGCATCAAATATCTCATCAAGATGTAATTCTTAATGCTTATTTATCTAGTTGTATGGTGAGGCGTGCACTAATGAAAGGCAGAGGACAACTTGCAGGAATTGCTTCTGCCTTTCTCTGTGTGTGGCAGTAAGCACTTTTACCCACTGAGCCATCTCACCAGCCTTAAGATTTAACTCCTGCCTGGTGGCACACCCCCTTTAATCCCAGCACTCTGGATGCAGAGGCAGGTGGATCTCTGTGAGTTCAAGGCCAGCCTGGTCTACAAAGTGAATTCCAGGACAGCCAAAGCTGTTATACAGAGAAAGCCTGTCTCGGAAAAACAAGAAAAAAAAAAAAGGAAATTTGTGACTTACCATCCATAAATGTTTCTGTATCTGTTTTATATACCCATATACCTGGGTTGTGTTAAGTTTTCTCAGGAAAAAAAAAAAAAAAAGCACCTTGCCCAAATTAACACAGCTGAAAAAGATTTTCAAACCTGTAGCCTGCATGTCCTTCCCTTAGCAATTTTGTTTTATAAAATTATCCAAGATTACAAAAACTCTAGCCCATTTTATAGCAGTTATCCAGCTCTCACCATATTTGTGGGATACCATGATAAACATTAAAAGTACAGAAGTATAGAGATGGAGGAAAGCTATCCCTTCTGACCCAGCCTGAGGGAGCTTCTCTTACAGTGGTGGAGCAGTCACTAAGGACTGAGAGGGTCCCAGAGTTTGTCCCCATGTTATAATTAAAACTAGTAGTTTCCAGAGTTGAGCACATGTGCTATTAGGATTGATCTCTCTCTCTCCCTCTCAACGGGTTCCCACTGCCTAGCCCTGACTGTCCTGGAACCTGACATGAGACCAGGCTGGCCTCTAACTCACAAAAATCTGCTTCTGCTGCTGCTGCTGTCTCCTGGTGCTAGGAATAAAGGTATGGGCCACTATTCCCAGCCTATTTTTAATTTAAGAAATGACTCCCCTGAAAAAAGGAGAAAAAGTATTTTCAATAATTAGCCAACTGGTAGACACTGGTACCCTCCTGCCTTAGTCTAAGGAACAGGTGTTACTTGATCCACTATCCTCGGTATAGGACAAATCCACAATACCAGAGGAGGCTTCTTAGAGTCAGTGTCCTGGGTTTGTTTTGTTTTCTGATTTCAGTACCATGTTGCTTATGCACTATAAGGTGTTTGTTTAAAAATAATAATAATAAGAGTTGGTTTAGATGGCTCATCAGTTAAGAACACTGGCTGCTCTTCAGAGGTCCTGAATACAATTCCCTGCACCCACATGGTGGCTCACAACCATCTGTAATGGGATCTGGTGCCCACTTCTGATGTGCATGAAGACAAGACTCATATACATAAAATAAATGTTTTTTTAGCTGGGCAGTGGTGGCACACACCTTTGATCCCAGCACTCAGGAGGCAGAGGCAGGCTGATCTCAATAAGTTTGAGACCAGCCTGGTCTACAAGAGGTTGTTACAGGACAGCCTCCAAAGCCACAGAGAAACCCTGTCTTGAAAAAAACAAAAATAATAATAATAAATATTTTTTAAAGGTTTTAAGAGTACTTGTTCTTCTAGAGGACCTGCATTCAATTCCCAACACCCACATAGCAGCCCACAGCCATCTGTAACTCCAGTTCCAGGGTATCCCTTACCTCTTCTGAGGGCTCCTGCATCTTCATGGTACAGATATATATACTCAAAGAAATAAATATTTCTTTTAAATCCTACCCAATGAAGCTTTAATCCTTGATTATCATTTCATCACTCTCTTAAGAAAAGGGTTTTTGTTTGTTTTTTGTTTTGAGATAGGGTTTCATGTAGCTGAGGCTGGCCTTAAACTAGCTTTGTAGCTAGGGTTGGCCCTGGATGCCTATCCTCCTGTGTCTACCTCCCAAATTCTAGTATTAGAGGCATGTTCCACCATGCCAGCCTAAGAAAAGCTTTTGAAATATAAAATTACCATCCACTATCATTGAACTCAAAACACACCCTAAACTGAGATGAGGTAGAGATGTAGCTGTTCTAATAGGAAGCCTTCATGGTCACAAAAATGTTTGAAAGTACCACCTGAGACTTTGTTAAGACTTTAGGAGAGGAATGGGAGAATAAAAAAGATGTGAGAGTTTGCTGGACTTGGCGCAAGCCTTTAATCCCAGCACTCGGGAGCCAGAGCGGGGAAGATCTCTGTGATTTCAAAGCCAGCCTGATCTTTAAAGCTAGTTCCAGGACAGGCTGGGCAACACAGAGAACTCTGTCTCGGTGGGGGGAAAATATAAGAAATTTTCTACCTGCAGCTGGGCAATGGTGCACGCCTTTAATCCCAACATTTGGGAGGCAGAGGCAGGCTCATCTCTAAAAGTCAGCCCAATCTACAGAGTTCCAGGATAGCCAGGACTACACAGAGAAACCCAGTCTTGAAAATAAAAATTCCGACATGCATTTATAGTGGGAAATTGAAGGGTGGCTTCATACATGCTATGGCACGAATATGACAGTAAGAGGACTTTTGTTTGAGGTCCATTTGTGAATGGTTTCCATTCACTTGTTAGTATCCATCCTTTGAAAGGAATTTGATATCTTCGCTAGCTAAGTGTGTTTCTTGGAGACAGCATAGAGCTAGTTTTTGGTTTTTGTTTTGTTGTGTTTTATTTTTTAATCCAGTCCCTAAGAGTCATTTTGGTGTGAGGTAAGGCCATTTACATTTGAGACTATAGAAAGGGTTTTGCTATTTCCTTCAAGTTTGCTAGGTGATATTCTGTTATGATGGGGTGTGTGCATTTTTTTTTCTTCTATATTCTGAGAGTTTTCAGGTTTGTTGTGCTATATGTAGTTATTTTCTTCCTGGGACTACTTGGATGTTTTGTTCCTTTTTTGTTGTTGTTGTTGGTGGTGGTTTCTCGAGACAGGGTTTTTCTGTGTAGCCCTGGCTCTCTTGGAACTCACTCTGTAGACCAGACTGCCCTCATACTCAGAGATTGACCTGCCTCTGACTCCCAAATGCTAGGATTGAAAGTGTGTATCACCACCAGCCTGACATTTTGTTCTTTGAGTGTGCACTTTCATGTATTCTCATAAAAGAGGCTATATCTTCTCCCCTCTATAGTATTTCCTTAAGAATTTTCTGTAGAGTATAAAAAAAGATACACAGCCAAGGTGTTTGTATAAAGTGCTGTTTAATCCCCTATAAATATTCAATTCATCATACATTGATTAAATGTATAAGAAATATTTAAAATACATTATTAAAAAAGCAAAGAAACAGACTTTTCTGTAGTAGCATGACTTGTCTTAATTTGTGGTTATCTTAAAACACTTTTATTTCAGTATCACTTTTGAAAGATAGCTTTGCAGGGTGTAGCGTTTTTGGTTCACAATTGTTTTCTATCCCAGCTTGAACTATTTCATTCCATGCTCTTCTAGCCTTTATGGTTTATGGTTGGTTGCTGGTGAAAATGCCTGGAGTAATTCTTTTTTTTTTTTCTTTATTTTTTGGTTTTCCGTGATAGGGTTTCTCTGTGGTTTTGGAGGCTGTCCTGGAACTAGCTCTTGCAGACCAGGCTGGTCTCAAACTCCCAGAGATCTGCCTGCCCCGGGTGCTGGGACCAAAGGTGTGTGCCACCACCGTCCAGCTGTCTGGAGTAATTCTAATATCTGCCTTTGTATGTGAGTTAACGTTTTTCTCACACTGCTTGTAGTATTGTTTCTTTGCTTTGGTTTTGTTGTTGTTATTTTGTTTTGCTTTTGTTTTTCAAGACAGGATTTCTCCTGAAACTCACTGTGTAGACCAGGCTGCCTCTCCTGCCAAGTGCTGGATCAGTGGCATGTACTACCACACCGGGTTTACTTTGTATTTTTTACATACTGACTATCAAGTATCCTCTGTTGTGTCTATTATGGTTATTAAATTACTCTTGTGTTTGGATGGCTACCTCATTCTCTAAATTTGGAATGTTTTATACTATGCTTTTTATTCAATAGTCTGTTACAATTGGTTTTATCTCAGCTCCTTCTTCTGTACCATGAATACTTATATTTGGCCTCATAAATCTCTAACCCCCACTTCTTGGAAATATTGTTCATGTATCTTTCGTGTGTGTGTGTGTGTGTGTGTGTGTGTGTGTGTGTGTGTGTGTGTGCTGTTTGTATTATTATCTACATTTTTTCCTCCATTCCTGAAATTTATTCTTGCTCATAATGATTTCTGATGTGATTTTTATATGGTTGACCTTTTTTTTTTTTCATTTCTAGTATTTCTGTTTGGTTCTTTTATTCACTGTTTTAGTTTCCTGGATGAATCACCCACCCACACACCCATCCATATTTTAGATTTTCTCCTCCACTTTAAAGTTTCACTCATCTTAGAGACTGTCTAGGCAAGGTCTAGGATACATTTCCTTCCTACATGCATCTGTTTATTTGAGCCTTCTATGTGTTCATTAATTTTTTTAAAGTAAAGCTCTGAATTCTTTCTTCCACATTTCAGCTATCTCTAGTAGCTTACAGTTGGGGATGGATCATAGGAGATGTTGTATGGTATTCTTTGTACTTCTTCCTTGTGCTTTGCTCATCTGCCAGAGTGAGTTTGTCTCTCAGTTTTGACTCCCCTATCTATTTGTTGTTTTCTTTTTCTCCTCCTAGAGTGATACCTCCATGGTCATCAACTATAGAGACTGGTGCAACATAATGCTGATTGTCAGTGGGGTAACCGAGGTGGCCCTGTCTTGGCTATGTGCCAGTAGGACCAAAGGAGGGGCTGAACACTGAGCACCAGGGCAACCAAATGGAGCCAAAACCCTGATTCCCCATTTGGATTCTGTGAACTCAGTTGAGACAGAAATCCAGACACCAAACTCAATAAAGTCTGTGTGCTGGATGTGGGCTGTGGTTAGAATCACAGGCCCAAAGTAACCTCTGGAACCACAGAAGAATAGACTCCCAGCCATTCAGTGACCAATGGAACTTAAAAAGTAAAACCCCAGGCCCCATGCTGACCTTTGAGGCCAATAGAGCTAAAGACCCAGTCTCTCAGAGGGTTTGGGCCCAGTAGTTGAAACTCTAGCTTTATCCTGATCTCTAGGGCCACTAAGGCTGGAGGCTTGGCTCCATGATTTTCTTTAGTGTCTTCAGGTCCAGAAGACAATTTATGAGAATCAGTTCTCTCTCCCTACAGATCCAGAGGTTCAAGATCACCCTCTTGGCTTGACAGCAAGTACCTTTACCTGATGAGCCATCTTGCCATCGTGGGTGAAGCTTTAAGTAATGATGTTTTGCCTGGCGTTGGTGGCACACATCTTTAGTCCCAGCACTCGGAAGGCAGAGGCAGGCAGACCTCTGTGAGTTTGAGGTCAGCCTGCTCTACAAAGTGAGTTCTAGGACAGGCTCCAAAGCTACACAGAGAAACCCTGCCTTGAAAAAGCAAAACAACAACAACAACATATCTACACAAAAATAAAATGTGAAAGGTATAATAAATGGAGCTTAAAATATGATTACTTTTCTGTTGTTTTGTTTTGTCTTTGAGATAGGGTTTCCTCTGTGTAGCTTTGGAGCTTGTCCTGGAACTCACTTTGTAGAGTAGGCTGGCCTCAAACTCACAGAGATTCACCTGCCTCTGCCTCCCCAGTGCTGGGACTAAAGCCATGCACCAACATCGCCAGGCTATTTTTGTGTATATCTTACATTAATCCAAAAACATAAAGGTCATAAACCATTAGTTTAAACAGGGATTATTTTCCAGATCAGTACAAGAAGAAAGAACATTCAAAGAAAAAAAAAGTTACGTGAAGACAGAAATCTAGAGGTAGTTTGATGTCATGAAGCATATAAAGTAAGGTCCAATAGAAAATGAAGCAGTATTAGATATTACTTTACTGAGTAAATTATGCTGTATTAACTCTGTATTAAGCATCCATTAAAAATAAATGCAACATCATATCACTCTGAAGGCAGAGGTCAGCCTGTTCTACACAGCAGGTTCCAGGCTAACCAACCTCCTGTACTACATAGTGAGACCCTGTCTCAAAAATAAACAAAAAGTAACTCACAAATACTTCTATGAAGCAGTGCTGGTGAAAAACAAAATGCCAGGGGCTAGAGAGATGGCTCAGTGTCTAAGAGTACTTGCTATTCTCCCACAGGACCCTAGTTCAGTTCCAGCACCCACATATAATCATTCAACACCACCTCCAGCTCCAGCTCCAAGAGATCCAACATGAGCCAAAATGGACACCTGCATGCATGTTCACATATATACAGACTTACACATATCTATATAAAAAGGTAATAAATATTTTAAATGATGCACACTGAAATGATTTTGTTAGTAAACTCATGTAAAAAAAAATCTTTTAAACTGTGGTGTTATGTTATACTAATAGGGTTGTAACTAGTGCTCAAATCAGCTGTATGAGTGGAGGACCCTTCTGTCTGAAGTGAGGCTGAGGATTTGAGGATGAAAAAAAGAAAGAGGAAATAAGTCATGCTTCAATTCCAACCTGCCAGACAAAGCCCTTCCTTAAGAAAACCCCTGGGGGCTGGGGTTGTCAGAGCAATTAAGGACAGTGTGTGTCTGTTCATCTGATTTCAGAAAAACCAGTTTTGCTGAAACAGAAAGCTGATAGAGGAGACTAATGGGAGATAAGATGTAAAGGGTGCTTGGGGTCAGATCTGAGGGAGCTTTGAATGTTACACCAAGAAATCAGCTTTGTACAATAGACTAGAGAATGATGGACAGCATTTTACAGACGAGGCAACATTGTGAGAAAGCCTCTGAAACAGCATGCATTGTGGTTTTTTTTGCTTTGTTTTTGTTTTTGTTTTTGTTTTGTTTTTTTTTTTTTTTTTTTTTTTTTTTGAGTCAGGGTCTCATTTTGTAGCTCTGGTTTTCCTGGAACTCACTCTGTAGACCAGGCTGGCCTCGAACTCACAGAGATCCACCTGCCCCTGCCTCCTGAGTGCTGGAACTAATAATGGTGTGTGCCACCACTGCCCAGCTATTTTGATAGTTTTTAACATTAAGAATTTTGGCTGTAGTTGTATAAAAGCTGCTGATGTATATAGATAACATGAAAATAACCAGTCCAAGACAAGTACCCTGAGTCAGCCAGGAAGTACTTACTGTTCATCTGTTGTGTGGTAGGAAACTGCTTACAACAGTGAAGGAAACTACTTTGTATGTTTTTAAAGCTTTAACTTTATTCTGTTAGTTTTTGCTTTTTGTTTTGCTTTACTTTTTTAGAATATTTCCAAGGCTAAAAATCACAATTAAAATCAGATTTCATGCAGAGACACACAAGCTAGAACTCTTAAGTAGACTATTGCTAAGCTTTTAATCTCACACGAGGGGAATTAATGTTTCTCAGCACCAGGAGAAGAATCGATAGTGAAAAAAAATCATGAAACATTTGACAAAAGGGGATACACATGTAGTTTTATTCCTGCTTAAATGCACTTGTATGGATATTTAAAGTGTTCTGATTTTCACTGATTCTGGGCACATACATGTTCTGTAACTATCAGCAGAATGAGTGGCTGAATGATATTGAAAACATGACATCTAGTGATATCATTAAAATTATAATTTTATAAAATATTTGCATATGGACCAAGTGTTCAGGAAACCTGTCCAAAATAAAAAGGGTTTTAAAAGTAATTTTGTTACTTCTCTGAACTTTTTTCAACATTTAAAAATTGTCCACTAGCTGGATGGTGGTAGCACACACCTTTGGTCCCAGCACTCCGGAGGCAGAGGCAGGCGGATCTCTGTGAGTTTGAGGACAGGCTCCAAAGCCACAGAGAAACCCTGTCTTGAAAAAAAAAAAAAAAAAAGAGCAAAACACAAAACTGTCCACTGTTGTTGCTACAATGTAATCTGAGAGCAATTTTTTTTTTAATTAGAAGCATTCAAATATAACAGTCACAGCACAGTTCAGGTCTCCATCACTGGGCTTCAAACATGTCTTAGCATATCTGGCAAGTTGGTGGGTTCTGCTGCCAAGAGGTGATTTACATAGTGTTTTAGCAGAAAGACTGCAAAGACTTGTGGATGCTGGAGAGGAGGAAGGTTTGACCCAAATGTTTTTCACCTTGCACCACTGCAATAGCTCAGTCAGAATTCCACTTAGTCAGTGTGCATGCCACACCAGCTGCCAGTCTATTTTGTCTCCAGACAATGTCTACCTAACTTGCAAATTTATACTCTAGGAAGCTTCATGGACTCAGACTGGAGAGCACCATAAGCAGAAATAAAGCATGTATAAAAATATCAGTTATATAGCAAGATATATATATATGGGAGACATTGAGACTTAGCTTCACTTGTGTGGAAAGTATGACATTATTTTCACAGTGTCAGAGGCTCTAGGAAACACAAACATTTGATTCCTTGAGGGCAAAGTGCTAAATATGTCTAGCAGAAGGTTGTGGTGATCTTCCTTGATAGTGCTGGTGACAACAGAAACCTGAGCAACAGATAATCACATGACAAAATAAGACTGTATTTTTCTATTCATTCCCCCCACCCCCAAAACAAGGTAGTCCTAACTGTGGTAGAACTTGCTTTGTAGACCAGGCTGACCTCAAACTCATTGAAAGTCACCTGCCTCTGCCTCCCAAGTGCTGGGATTAAAGGCATGTACGACTACCACCTGGCTGGGCTTTTTCTTTTCTTTTCTTTTTTTTTTTTTTGTTTTGTTTGTTTGTTTTGTTTTGTTTTGTTTTGTTTTTTGCATTTCAAGACAGGTCAGGGTTTCTCTGTATTGCTTTGGAGCCTGTCTTAGAACTAGCTCTGTAGCCCAGGCTGGCCTTGAACTCACAGAGATCCACCTGCCTCTGCCTCCCAAATGGTGGGACCAAAGGTGTACACCACCATTGCCCAGCTGGGTTTTTTTCTTTTTAATTAACATTTATTAGTATTTGTTACTATGATACAGTGTGATAATTTGAAACTTATAGTATAATATGCAATGATCAAATGAGAAAAATTATAATCTCCATCTCTAATATTATCATCTTTTGTGGTGAAGAACCTTCAAACTGTATTCTTACTTTGAAATGTAAAATTAATTGTTATAAACTGTAGCTTCCCTCTGGTGCTATTTAATATTAGAACTATGTATTAGTTACTTTTCCATTATTATGATAAAACATTCTGCTCAAGGCAACTTACAGAAGGAAGGGTTTATTTGGGCTTATGGTTCTAGAGGAGTAAGAGCCTATCACTATCAAGACAGAGAGGCATGACATCAGGCAAGCATGGTGGCTGGAGTAGCAAGCTGAGAGCTCACATCTTAAACCACAAGCACAAAGCAGAAAGAGCAAACAGTACGCCCTAAGAGATGGCTCAGCAGTTAACGGCAATGACTGTCCTTCCAGAGGACCCAGGTTCAATTCTTGGCACCCACATGGCAGCTCACAGCCATCTGTAACTCCAGTTTCAGGGGATCTGACACTTTCACAGAGACATATATGCAGGCAAAATACAAATGCACATGAAATAAAAATAAACTTTAAAAAAAAAAAAGAACAAGCAATAAATAGTCTAAATCCTTAAATTCTCAAAGCTTGCCCTCAGTGGTACTTCCTCCAGATAATGCCACCAACTGGGGACCAAATATTCAAACACATGAGTCTTTGATAATTCTTGCATGTGTATAATATATTCTGTTGTTTTAACTACCTCCATTATACTGTCCTCTCCTTCCCCTCCCACTGAATGGATTCCTTCCAACAAATCTCCCTTCCTACTTTTTTGTCTGTTCTTGTTTTTGTGACCCACTGAGTTTATCTAGGGCTACTTATGTGAGCATGCATGACTTGCCAGTGGCTACATCACTGAGGAATGTAACCAGACTACAAGCCCCCACCATTACCTACCTGTAACCACTCAGAGAGAAATGGGTCCTCAAGAGCCTCCTCTATCTGATTGGAGATGTTATTCTGTATATATGTTTCTCATACTGGTTAATAAAGCTCTGTGGCCAATGAGATAGCAAGATAGGTGGGGCTAGGAGACAAGGAGGAAAGAGGAAGTAGTGGGGAGGAGTCAAGATGTAGCCCAGGGAAGAAGCAGGAGGCCTGCCTCGGCTCCCTGATAAGACGACCACATGGAAATACTTAGATAAGTAGATATGGGTTAATAATTAAGGCAGAGCTAGCCCATAAACAATAATGGTAATTGGCCAACAGGATTGTATCAAATACAGAGTCTCAGAGTGTTATTTGGGGCTGGTGTGGCTGTGGGCCCAGACTGGCGGCAGGTGGGATGGAGCCGGCGGGAAGGAATAACCTCCCGTAACACCTATCCATGATGGAATGTTGACTACCACAGCATACCACATTTTTAAGCCAATCATCCACTGATAGACATCTTTGTTAATTGTGTATCCTTGTGTGGTAAGTAGTGTTGCAGTAAACCTGAGTGTGTTTGTTCACTGTGGCTCTAACAAAATACCTGACAAAAGAAACGTATGATAGGAAGAATTTCATTTTTAGTTTGCCTTTAGAGAGTGTTAGAAAAGCAAACAGTAGTAGCCAGTCACATTGAACTTAAAACCTACAAGCAGAGATGAACACTGGTGATGGTTTCATTTTTCCCAGCCTATGGGATCCTATCTCCTCCATTTAAAGTGGGTCTTCTCACCTAAACTCAATCCAAAATCTCCCTTGCAAACTCACCTAGATGTTTGTTTCCCTGTGATTCTGGAGCTGGTGGCATTGATCAGTGTTAACCATCACAATAGGTATCTTTGGTATGTTTTGTTAATCAGTTGTCTTTGTATACATATCCAGTAGTAGGTTTGCCAGATCCTATGCTAGGTCTATTTTCAGTTTTTAAAGAAACCGCTGTAAGAGCTTGGTCTTTAATCCCAGCTCTTGAGAGGTAGATGCAGGCAGATCTCTGTGAGTTCAGAGCCACTTTGGTCTACGTAGTAAATTCCAGGACAGGCTCCTGTCTCAAACAGGGAAAAAAAAACCTTTCATTGTTCTATGCAATGGTTGTTCTAATTTCAATAGTGTGTAAGACTTCTGTGTGAGTAGAAATTGCCTCTAAACTGGATGGTGGTGGAACATGTAGGGTTTTGTTTGTTTGTTTGTTTGATTGATTGATTGATTGATTGATTGATTTTTGTTTTTTCAAGACAGCACTCAGGAAGCAAATCTCTGAGTTTGAGGCCAGCCTCTCCTTTAGAGCAACTTCCAGGACAGCCAGAGCTACACCGAGAAGTACTGTCTGGAAAAAAAAAGAGAGAAAGAAAAAAAAGAAAGAAAGAAAGAAAGAAAGAAAGAAAGAAAGAAAGAAATAAAGAAAGAGGAAGAAAGAAAGGAAGGAAGGAAGAAAGAAAGAATAAAGAAGAAGAAATCCCCTCTGTGTGACTTGGTGAGAGTGAGAAGAGTGAGGATAACAGTGCATAGATTGTTCCAATAAAGGAAGCAATAGAACAAATGAGAGTTGTAGAGATACAGAGAGGCAATGCCCCCCCCCACAGTTCTGTCTCTGTGGATTGGAGGGAAGTCAGAAGGCCTACCCAAAAAACAAACCAAATAACCCTAGTTAAAATAAACAAACAAATAAACAAACAAAGCCTGGCAGCCCCATTCACAGTAAAAGCCTACAGTTCTTTCAATCCTGAATACTAATTTTAAGGTTTGGGCAGATAGAAACTTTAAAGATTTGTTCTTGACATTTACTTATTGATTGGTGTGTATGTGTATGTGTGTGTGTGTTGTTTTGATTTTTGGTATTTGTGTATGTGTTGTTTTGATTTTTGGTATGTGTGTATGTGTGTGTATGTTGTGTGTGTGTGTGTGTGTGTGTGTGTGTGTGTGTTTTGATTTTTGGTATGTGTGTATATGTGTGTATGTGTGTAAACATGAATGCACAATATTCATACCATAGAAGTCAGAGGACAACATGCAAGAATCAGTTTTCTCCTTTCTTTATATGAGATCAAGGAATTGAACTCAGATAATCAAGCTTGGCCTGACTTAACCCACCGTGCTCGTGCTACCACTACTGAGGCAGTGACTCTTTTGTGATGTGTCATCAGCAATGGAAAAGAGGTCCATTTTGTCACTCCCTATGTCTTGGAGAGCTACGGCCAGATGTGATAATTGAGAGGGAATCATATTGGTTAAGACTGGGTTACCCTGGGGACCTAATTACAAGGAATAATCACAAGATGAATCTGGAATCTATCTGGCACTGCCCCAGGGAAAAGAGGTAGTTCTGGAGGTCATGTCAGGTTGCCCTGGGTGATTGGGAGCAAACCCCATATCTGAGATAACTGCAGTCAGATAGCATCACGCCTAAAGTTAGCAGGTGGACTGCCTTCTGGAGCCAACTGTGTGCCATGTGGCTCACTGCCTGTGGGACTCACAGCTCTGAAGCTCCAGTATGAGGGCTTGGTACTCACAGTCTGATCCCTCTAGCAGGAAGTTCAGTGCTAAGTGGGTTTTGAAAGTATTTGGTCTGGCCTACCTATGAAGATTTCAGTATTGTCTGCTTCCCCAATACCCATCATTCAGACTAGAACATTCACTTTGGCCAGAGCATTTTCCATCCCAGAGTGGACAGAGAGGAACATCTCAAGACCATGAGAGTGCCTGCCCATCCTACAGACTGCAAAGCTTAGTGTGGACAGCGGAGATAGATTCCTTGTACACAAAGGAGGGAGCTATGGAGTGAAGTCAGCAGCATCTAACTTGTCCATCCACACTTAACCCTAGCCTAAATGGTACAAAGTCAGACTCTCCAAATCAAATGAACCATTGACACCACCCTCTACATTGGACAGACTGAAGTTGTAGAGCACCTAGAAAAACAAAAACACTGTAATACCTCATATTTCCTTTACTGTGTTTTTAGTAGTACTTCGAGTCTATTTTTTTTTTTACAGAGCTATTATGTTTTTATTCTTTATATATTTTCTTATATTTATCTGACTTTTATAAATTATTTCTTTATTGGGCAATTGGATATTTTTGGCTCTCCCATCTATCCATCTATAACATTTTTCTCAATTATTTTTCTTCACTTTCTTTTTTCCTTTCTTTCCTTTTTTTTTTTTTTTAAACCCTTTGCACCCCTGGTTGTCCTAGAACTCATTATGTATACCAGGCTGCCACCCAAGTGCTGGGACTAAAGGTATGTGTCACCATATCCCTCATTCTTTTGATTGGAATATAGTTATAATAACACTTTCTTCCTCCCTTCCCTTCCAACAGCCTGTTATCATTTCCGATATTTCCGGGGTTCCACACCCACTGTGCATGCAGCCATCAGCATTTCAGGCAAAATGCCTAGTCATCTCAGGGCCTTATGAAATCTGTGCACATGGGCAGCTTGGCCGAGTAACCTATGCGCATGTGTGGCTTGTCTACCTGCGCCTCCATACACAAGTGCTGAACGACCTGTCCCACTTCCTCTCTCATCACATTTCTTCCAGACAGGCCTGCGCAATTCCCTTCTTCCCTTTCCCCATTCTCCACTAACAAAACCCTTTTTTTTAATTTTTTTTTAATTTTTTTTTTTTTTTTGAGATAGGGTGTCTCTGTATTTCTGTAGAGCCTGTCCTGGACATAGCTTGGTAGAGCAGGCTAGCCTCAAACTCACAGAGATCCACCTGCTTCTGCCTCCCTAGTGCTGGGACTAAACGCATGTACCACCAACACCTGGCACTAATAAAACTCTTAAAGTGAGTTTTGGTGTATATCTTGTGGTCTGTTTTCATGTACGGTAAATAATATTGATGCTATAACTTGGATCCAGCTACTCCATCCAGGACATGGCCAGCACCCCAGCTTTCTCAGGTCCCCCAAAGGTGGCCCACACTCCCCAGATCAGCAGAAAGCAGTCTCAAGAAGTCAAAGTTCTCATTTCCCTAACTTGCCACGCTTAACTCCTCACCTTTTTAATAAATAAAGAAGGGAGGAATGTTATCATCTAGGCACATCTGGCCCTGCCCCCTGGGGACCTGGCAGAGTGTGCCACCCCTGCATGCATGGCAGGCAGTACCCAGATACTGGACACAGGTGCAAAGGTCCCTTTAAGAGACAGGCTGCCCATTCCCACGCCTTTTCCTCCATTTTTCTGAGGAGGCAGACAAATCTCTCTTTTCTCTATCTTTCTCTCTCCCCTTTCTTCTCCCCTTTCTTCACTCTCTTCTCTTCCCCCTATAAAACTTCCTTCCCATGTAAGACCTGCCTGTATGGTGTATTCGTCCCTTGCCTGCCATGAGAGCTGCAGTCCCACCTCACACTGCGTATCATAACACAGCTCCTCCCCATATCACCCCTCTCAAGTTGACAGCCTCTTTTGCTTTGATGATGATGATGATGATGATGATGATGATGATGATGATGATGATGATTATTGGTGTTTTGAGACCGTGTTTCTCTGTGTAGCATTGGAGCCTCTCCTGGCACTTGCTCTGTAGACCAGACTGGCCTTGAACTCCCAGAGATCTACCTGCCTCTGCCTCTCAAGTGCTGGGAGTAAAGGTGTTTGCCACCACTGCCTAGCTTTGCTTTGTATTTTATTGTTGTAATACATACATGTGTGTTTTAGTTACTGGTGTGTTGCTGTGAAGAGACACCATAACCAAGGCAACTTCTGAAAGACAATGTTTCTTGAGGATTTGGCTTCCTTACAGTTTCAGAGGGTTAGTCCTTGACCACCATGGCAGAAAGCCTGGCAACAGACAGGCAGGCATGGTGCTGGATCAGTCACTAAGAACTTACATCCTGTTCTACAGGCAACAGACAGAGAAAGGATGAAACATTCAAATACGTGAGCCTGGGGCGGCCATTCTCACTCAAACCATCACATTCCACTCCCGGGCCCCACTGCAGTTATGCTGTAATACAAATACATTAATCCCCAAGTTCTCCACAGTCTCAACACTGTTTAAAAGCCAAAATCACACATGGGAATGGCATACACCTTTACTTACAGTGCTTTGGAAGCAGAACAGGTGGATCTTTGAGTTCAAGGCCAGCCTGTTCTACAGAGTGAGTTTCAGGATTACACAGAGAAACCCTGTCTCAGGAAAAAAAAAAGTTCTAAGTCTCTCCTGAGGCCATCTCTTAACTGCAACCTGTAATCTATAAATTCAAAAAGTAAATTATATACTTATATATTTGCAACACACAGTAACGCAAAATGTGCAGTATTGTTCCAAAGGGAAGAGGTGGTACAATGAGAAAATATTGAACAAAAGCAAGACCAAAGCCCAGCAGGACAATCTCCAAATCCTTCCAGCTTTCTTGACTACAGCACACTCTCTCTCTTGGGCTGGTTCCAGCCACATCCTGTCCGTAGCTCTCCTTGGCAGGTGACCGGTGACTTACGGCTCAGGCATCTCCAGAGTCTTGGGGTCTCCAATGCAATCCAGGGTTCATCTTCACAACTTCTCTCAATGGCTTCTCCCTGCCTTCGTGCAGGAACTACCCTGCCACACTTCTGACCCCAGTGGCTTTCCCTAACCCCAGAGGATTCTACAACCTGTTTGTTCCTGTATCCTTCTTGATAAAGCCAAGACATTATCAAAGCTGCCAAGTTCTGCTACCTTCTGGAGCCAGAAACTGTCCCTCTTAATAATGTAATTAATAACTTGAGTTACATTTTTATCATTTTTGAGTTGTTGATACCTTTCTTTATTAAATACTCTTTGCTTTTCACAAGTTAGAAGTTTAGCACGAGCGGCCGTGGCTCAGGCCTTTAATCCCAGCATTCAAGAGGCAGAGACAGGTGAATCTGAGGTCTACTGAATGAGTTCCAAGACAGCCTCCAAAGTTACAGAGAAACCCTGTCTGGGGAAAGGGGGAAGCAGCTTAGCCAGGTAGTCTTACCCTTTGGGCACCGCCCCCTCTATTCCATTTCTCCTCGGCCTTTTCTTAAACTTCTCATCTCTTTGTGTGCAAGGCTTGCCTCCAACATTACATTTCCTGGTACCCCTTTTCTCCTGAAACTACATTTTTAATGTCTTTTTGCCCTGCTTGCTCTTTTTCACTGTAGATCTATCTATGTTAGAGTGATCACTGTAACCATGTAACAGTCAGTACTAGCTTTCCTTTCAATCTCCTTTGCCAATGACATTGATTTAAAACTTTTCAGTTTAACCACAGGCAATTCATTCCCCCCACCTCTATACATACATACATACATACAGTTTCTCTATATAACAATCCTGGCTGTCTTAGAACTCACTCTGTAGACCAGGCTAGCCTCAAATTCAGAGATGCAGAGGTGTGCCTTCCTCTGCCTCTCAGAGTGCTGGGATTAAAGGCATGCGCCACCACACCCAGATACCTCAGGCAAATACTTAAGACAAGGATGAAAAGGCAGCTACATTCTTTGACAAAATAGCATAGGAACAGTCTCTAATGTTCTTCTCACCTGAAACCTCTTGACCTGGGTCTCCACAGTCCACATTGCTCTCAGTACTGCTATCTTCCAAACTGCTACTACAACGGCCTATTGGGCCTCCTTACAGCGTTCAGCCACTTTTCTAACTCCAAACCCCAAAGCTCACATGCCACCACTAAGCAACATAGCCAAGCCTGTGTCAGCAATATGCTACTACCTGGTACCAGTTTCTGCCACAGTTACTGTCCTCTTGTGAAGACACCACGAGGAAGGCAGCGTATAAAAGGAAGCATTTAATTGAGGGCCTGCTTATAGCTTCAGGGGTTAGTCGGTGATTATGGTGGTGGGGAGGGAGCGTGGTTGCAGGGTTGCAGGCATGGTGCTAGAGCAGTAGATGAGAACTCAAATAGGACCTGCAAGTTCAAGCAGAGAGAGAAAGCCAGACTGGGCCTGGCATGGCTGTTGAAACCTCAAAGCCCACCCTCCTAATCCTTCCTAAACAGTTCACCAAGTGTGTAATGGGCACAGGAAAAAATGCTTTTTAGACATGTAAAAATAGCTTAGGATCCCCACTACACCCAAGGCTACACCTGATAACCAGAACCCAGTGACATCACTCAAGATACTCAGTCACAGCTCTAGACCCCGTGACACCCACTAGACAACATACAAGGAGAGAACAATGCTCTCCTCTGCACATCTGAAGACTTCACCTTGATCTGCCCCGTGGCTGGAGAGTCCCCCATAAGATCCCAACCCTCAGATCAGAGTTTGAATTGAGACTGGACCTGACCGACCGTTGTTTGCTCAAATTCTGACCGCCCCCCCCCCAAATTACCAAGAAACCCATTCCAGTGCAAAAGCAGTGAGTCTTTTAATGAGTTAACCCTTTCATCTGTCCAACACAGTGGCTGGCATGAACCTCGAGAAACCTCAAGGTGGGGAACTGATTGGACCGCATAAGGGCAGTGTCTAGGGTTACAGAACAGTCTCAGAATTGGTGCACTTCTGGGCTTGGGTGACCTGTCCTGTGTTGATTGGTCAACTGGTTGTTATGGCCTATAGGCCCTCCCAGGGTGTTTACTATGCTCTCCACAGCACTGTTATGCCACTTTTTACCATAATGCACACCCCGAGCCATAAAGCACATTCAGAGTCCTTCCAGCTAACTTCTGATTGGTTCCTTGCCATGAGGAGGGTTTCTCACCTCCGAGTGACTAGGGCAGGCCCAGCAAGGTCAGTCATGTGCTGAGTCAGAGGCCTATATATCTTTTCTGCAGCCTGACTGCTAAAGCAGAGGGCTGGGTGAGGGTCTGGTCCCTTCACCATCAGCTGAGATACCTTGCACAGGTGAGCAGCCTTAGGGAGAGAGAGTTAGTGCAGTAGTTAGGAACTTAGATTGTAATGCTCTGTGGTGACCCTCAGCATAGCAACATACAACTTCTGTTATACAACTACACACATCAGCCTTCTTGCTCACAACAAAGTGGAAACCAAACATTCAAACATATGAGCCTACGGGCATCATATTATCCTCATCCAAACCACCACAATCTATGTGTGTATATATATATGTATGCGTGCACACATGTGCTCACAAAGAATACAAATACAACCTGCTGAGTCTGTTTTTGTTGTTTGTGTATATGGTTTCAGGAGTGACCAGTCTTCACTGGATAATCAATACCAGAGCTCATCCCCGGGAGAGGCTAATTCCCCTTCTCCCAGCAGTTTTTTGCTTGGAGATGGGACAGTTTTCCCCTTCCACATGAATATGTTGTTACTGCCATTCTTCCAGACTATTTTGTGTAACCATATCTAGGAGGGACTGTTGCATAGCAGTTTTCCTGGTATTCTGGCGCTTACAGTCCTTCTGACCCCTCTTCTGAGATGTTCTCTGAGCCACAGATGCAGAAGCCATGATGGAGATTGTGAGAGCTAAAATTATGTTTTAAGTTTAAATTACTGTGCTTAAGAGATCTAGAAAACACCCAAGTGCTGCTGGGGCCTGTAGAATGAATTCTAATTAGTCTTAATAATAAAAGCCCAGAGTCACCTATCGGGGTAAATGCTGAAAGTACAGAGTAATGCTAATAAAGCCATGAGACAGCCAGGCAGTGGTGGCACACACCATGAATCCCAGCACTCAGGAGGCAGAGGCAGGTGGATCTCTGTGAGTTCGAGGCCAGCCTGGTCTTCAAAGAGAATTCCAGGACAGGCTCCACAACCTACTGAGAAACCCTGTCTAAGGGGTGAGAGGGGGGGAGCCATGAGACAAAAAGTAAATTAATAGAAATGGGTTAATTTAAGTTGTAAGAGCTAGTTAGTAACAAGCCTAAACGATTGGCTAAGCTTTTATAATTAATAAGTCTTCATGCCTTTACTAGGGAGCCGATGGTCCTGATGAAAGTGTCCAACTACATGTGTGATGTAAATATGTGATGGAGAGATGGGACAGAAAAGGAGCAGTACGTGTACTATGTGAGGGGGCTGGAGAAGTGATGGTGGTGACAGGTGAGAGAGGGGTCTGAGGTTTACATGCTGCATAGTGGGGTCAGTGGGGTGATGTACAACAGCCAGAAGATTTTGCAGATTCAGACTCAGCCCCCAAACCTGCCACCCACACAGGATCCCCCTGGCTCTGGGCAACAATAGAGGTCCCAGATGAGGAAAGATTCACTTTCTGGATTGGACTTCCTTGAAGGACCACCGTGGTCTGCAATACCACAGGAGGCCATGTTGGTGTCAGTGGTCCATACTGCTGCCCCAGGCCTCCATGACACCTGAAATCCATGAGGACATATGTAGTCTGTGCCACTGCCCATTGCCTTGATGAAATCCTCGGGCTTTGCTGCCTGGGGTTCCATCTCATATGAGTGGCTTATGTAACCAGAGACCGAATTGAGACTCTGGGCCGTGCAGCCATGGAGGATAATAGTGAGTCAATGGTCCTGATATGGCTAAGGGCCAAGTTGATGTCTGCAGTCCTTGTTACCACCTAAGCCAGTTAATGTTCATAGGCACAGGAGAGCTAATCCCACCCCTCAGTGGCCAATATGGGGTGGGGTGGCGCACCAGTGTAATGAGCGCATTGTACAGTCCTTGGTGTAGGCATAGAAGACCATGCTAATGACTTCTGGCACAGATTTAGGCAAAGAAAGATTCACCCTTCCTTGGGAAGCTGGCCACTAGGAATGATACTATGCTCCAGAATATATATGAACCACACAAAATGGACTTGGGGTTTTTGTTTGTTTGTTTGTTTTTTGGTTGGGGGAGGTCACAGGGGAAGGAGGGTAGACATGGGAAAACTGGGAGGTGAGTGTGATGGGACACATGATGCGAGATTCCCAAATAATCAATAAAAAAAAAAAAGTTTAAAAAAGAGAGATCTATAAAACAAAAATGCCTCTAAGCTGTTGTCCAAGGACAGATAAACCTATAATCCCTGCTTGCCCAAGGACAGATAGATGCCTGGAATGCTGGGGCTGTTGTTCATGTAAGATGTCAAACCAGAAGTTTTCACTTCTATAAACGAGGGTGGTTGCCCCAACTGCATAGGATATACTTGATGACACATAGGTGGGTGGTATGGAGGCAGGAGTTCCCTCAGGATTGTGTGGTAGTGGTTTTATTCTCACCTGGTGGGACTAACAGAGATGTTTATATTAGAGCTGGGCCCCCACAGTATGTTGATCTCTGCATTTTGTTCATTATGTTTTTCTATAATAGTCTCCATTTGCTACAAAAGATGCCTTTTTAATGAGGGTTGGTTGCTATATCATACCTGTGGATGTAAGGGTAAGATTTAGAATGTAGTAAGGAACTTGGGTAGCGATGGCACATGCCTTTAATCCCAGCATTTGGGAGGCAGAGGTAGGCAGACCTCTGTGAGTTGGGGGCCAGCCTGTTACAGAGTGAGTTCCAGGTCAGCCAGGGCTACACAAAGAAACCGTCTCAAAAAACTAACCAACCAACTAAACATACAAACAAATAACAAAAAGCAAAATGGTGCAGAATTCATCAAGGAAATTGAGATCTTTAAAGCAAAGTTGAAATGAAAAGTTCAATGAGTGAAATAAAAGACATGATAGAACACATCACCAATAGATGAGGTGAGACAGAAGAAAGAAAATCAGTAATGGATACAATGTTTGAAAAATGACACAATCAGACATCACTATAGAAATAGGACTGTGGAGATATCTCAGTGGGTAGATATCTCAGTAGGTAAAAATGCTTGCTTTGCAAGCATGACAACTTGAGTTTCAATCCTCAGAATCCACATGAAATTCAGGCATGACCTGTAACCCCAGCTTGGGGGTGGGAGGACAGAACCAGGTGGATCCCAGGCTTTTATTCAGTTTCAGGCTTTATGAGAGACTAAGGATTTATATGGAAAGTGATAGAACAATAGAACAAAACACCCAGCATCCTTCTCTGGTTCTTCCTGCACTCACACACACACACACACACACACACACACACACACACACACACACACACTTTAAAAAAACATATATAAATGTGAAAGTAATAAATGAATAAACTACACTATACATCAAATGGAATCAACAAACATCTACAGAATACTCCATACAGAATGCATATTCTTCTCAGCTGATCATGGATCCTTTTCTGAAAAACATCACATTTTGTGTTGTAAAGCAAGTCTTAAATACAAAATCATTAAACCATTTTCTTATACCCACTTAAGCAAAGGCAACCAAGAGGTAGAGGTACATAATGATTCACTAGATGACTTTTTTTTTTCTTTTTGAGATAAGGTCTCACTATGTAGACTAGACTGGCCTTCCTGAGGGATCTGAAACCCAGAGGTGATATGTCATTCCCCAAACCTACACAAAATCTTCCACTCTGAGCAAGATGCCATGCTTTCCATTCCCTGCTCAGCTTGTTTCTCTAGTCCTAAGCATAGGGTGTATAGAACTGGTATTCAAGGGACAGGCTGTCATGATATAAATGTCACATGAGGCAATATAGAGAATTTAAAACTCCTGTGTGCTTGCAACACAGCAGATGACCTAAATGTCATCGTCTTCTTCTCCTCCTCCTTCTTTTAAAGATAGGGTCTCACTATGTAACTCTGGCTGGCCTAGAACTCTCTATGTAGACCAGACTGGCCTGGAACTTACAGATATCCACCTGCCTTAGAGCAACAAATAAACTTTGTTTTGTTTTGTTTTGTTTTTTATAATCTACTATGGAGGCCAGGTACATTGGTACATGCCTCTAATCCTAGTACTGGGGAGGCAAAGGCAGGTAGATCTTCTTTCTGTGAGTTTGAGGCCAGCTTGGTCTGCAGAGTGAGTTCCTGGACAGCCAGGGCTACATAGTGAGACCTGTTTCCAAAACAAAACAAAACAAAACAAAACAACCAAAACAACCTAACAAACAAACAAGAAAGAATCTGCTATTTTCTTAAGAGAAGTTACTAAACCTGGGGATAGGGTGCAGGCTTTTGTTCAATGGGCTTTGGAAGGAAAAATTATGCTAATTTAGATTAGATGATTCAGGAACAAAAGTTATTAACAGCCTTGTTATGCTTCCCCTGGGGGAATGGCCTATTGAATTATTGGTGTCCACAAAGGTTTTCCTCCTGAACTGAAGTTGACAAGGTCACTTCAAGGATAGTCATGCTAGAACCTCACTGTGATGATCCTGGTACAGCATTTCCAGTTACACACTGGGAAACATCATCTTCTGCCATTTTCTGTGGTAAAAGCTGGAAGGTGGTTAGTGATTCAAGCCTTCCTGGTGATCATGAATGGCAAGAACAGAGGAAAAGAAAAAGCCTTGATTATAAAAATATTTTTGGCTCATTGGTTAAGAACAATTACTGCTCTTGCTAAGGAGCCCAGTTAAGTTCCCAGGACCAATGTAGGGTGGCTCACAACCTCCCATAGTTCCAGTCATAGGAGATCTAATGCTTTGGAACTCCATGGTACAAAAGTACACATAATTAAAAATGAAATATTTTTAAAAGATACTACCAAACAAAAGATGTTCTGTAACTATTTATTTATTATTATTTTTTTTTTGAGACAGGGTTTCTCTATATTACTTTGGAGCCAGTCCTGAAACTAGCTCTGTAGAGCAGGCTGGCCTTGAACTCACAAAGATCTGCTTGCCTCTGCCTCCCAAGTGCTGGAATGAAAGGCATGCACCACCAATGCCCGGCCATTCTGTAACTATTTACATATAATGTTATTTAAAATGAGAGTAATCATCTTCTACCTCTGTTTCAATGAGTGGAAAATTATGCTTGTAATTCATGTATTAATTAATTGAATGTAAATTATTGATTATGATTTTAAAGTTTTCTTTAATAATTGAATTATGACATGGAAATGAAAAAATAAGACATATTATTTTTATATTACAATATTAAAATTCACAAATGGGACTTGAATTAAAGAAGTTTCAATGTGCCTACAAATAAATGTATTAGCCCAGGCTAAGAGTCAACTACTTTTCAAAGCTTACAACTAAGAAATTATCCCTATTGTGCTAGGACCCACAACAAAGGCCAAAAGAACCCAAATCATAATCTTAGTCCTTTACTGTACAGCAACATGCCTGCTCGCATTAATACAAAAGTGTTTGTATGCCAGGTGGTGGTGGTGCATGCCCTTGATCCCAGCACGCAGGAGGCAGAGGCAGGGTCTCTTGTGAGTTCGAGGCCAGCCTGGTCCACAGATCAAATGCCAGGACAGGCTTCAAAGCTACACAGAGAAACCCTGACTTGAAAAACAAACAAACAAACAAACAAAGTACATGCTTATGGTCCCACACGCAAGTCCTCTGGTAGCTAACCCTTCAGGAAGCTGCTTTGAATCATTCACAGCTCTGCCTTTTCTGGCACAAAGCAGGGCACTAAGAGCCCTGCCTGAGCCAGATGAGTGGAATGTGTGCTTCTATGTTTAGGAGAGGTGAGTTTAGAGATCACATCAGCCAACTGGAGTGGAGTGGGGTGGTCTTGAGAAAAGCTCAATAAATGTTCGTTACATTGCAGTTGTCCAGCAATAAAATAACTATGACAGAAGAGCCCTCTACAAATACACTGTGTTAAAACATAAAACATAAAGATTCAGGAGTAGCCCAAGACATGGGAACAACAACAGAATGTGTTCTCTCTGTATATTCCCTCAGATGAGCTTGGTAATTCTAACCACTCCAGTTGAACAGTATTCCCTTACTCTGCCTCCTTGAAATACTGTATTTACAGTATGTGTGTTTATATATTAGTATATTTATGTATAGTACCCACATCTCACTTGATGGCAGTGGTGCATGCCTTTAATCTCAGCACTCAGGAGGCAGAAGCAAGCAGATCTGGAGTTCAAGGCTAGACTGGCCTACAGAGCAAGTTCCAGGAGAGCCAGGACTACACAGAGAAACTCTGCCTTGAAAAACAAAACAAAACAAACACAAGGAGTACATATATCTCATGTCTTAGGGCTGGGGGTACAGCTGTTGGTGGCACACTTGCTTAGCATGTCTGAAACCATGGGTTCTGCTGCCAGCACTCCCAAAACTTAGGATAAAATTTTTTAGTTTTTCATATCTTTGAGATATACCCCTAGGGGCTGGAGTGATTTGATATGTAGCTCCCACTTGGCAGATCACAATGTCTGTAACTCCAGTTCCATGAGATCTAACACTCCTCTGGCCTCTTCACACCCTGGGTACACATGTAATGCACACACATACATGAGGACATAAACACACATATAACTTTTTAAAAACTAGTTTTTGGTTTTGTTTTTAGACACAGGATTTCTCTATGTAACAGAGTGCTGGCTGTTCTGGAACTCATACACCAGACTGGCCTCAAACTCACAGAGATCTGCCTCCTTCAGCCTCTTGAGTGCTAGGATTAAAGGCATGTGCCACCACTCCCAACATATATATATATATATATATATGTATGTATATATATATATATATACATATATATATATGTAAAATTTACCCCTTGGAAAACATAACATTAAAGCATCAAGCTTTTTCTTGCCAGGCAGTGGTGGCTCAAGCCTTTAATCCCAGGTCTCGGGTGGCAGAGGACAGTGGATCTCTATGAGTTCAAGGCCAGTCTGGTCCTCAAGAGCTAGTTCCAAGACAGCCTCCAAAGCCACAGAGAAACCCTGTCTCAAAAAACAAAACAAAAGCATTAAGCTTTTTAGTGATACAGCTATCAGAGAACAAGAATATGTAATATTAATCAATCACAACTGCTAATATTTAGCAGACTAATTATGTGGTAGGTATTCTACTGGCTGCTCGATGTGGATTGTTGCACTTAATCTTTGCAGGAATCCTGTGATTCTGCCTTTCCTACATTGGTACTGTCGGTACCATTCGAGCAGCAGATTAGAAGAAGCTGGGGCATGAAAACGTTAAGCAGCTTGCCAGGCAGGGGTCACAGAGCTGGTAAGTAGAAAGCAAACCATCAGAGCCAGGGGAAGAAAGTTCTTAATTAAACCAATAGATTACTCTCTTTCTCCAAGCAATGGACACGTCTAACTCATCACAGATAATGAGTATGCTTACTGCCTGCTGTCACTTTTATTTCTTTGTTGAGTATCTCATAATGCAAAGCAAACCCTTTGGGGAGATCTGCACTAAGGATGAGAGGAGGAAGAGAAAGATATAGTTTCTGCCATCCTCTCACCCCACAACCCCACCCCTGTTCAAACAAAACAAAACCCACAACCAGAAGCCCAAAGGAAGGGATAACATATTTCAGCAGTGTCTGTTGCAGCCTGATTGAAAAGCCTGAGTTAAAACTTTATGAATCAGTAGGATCTGAACACAAACCAGTAAGGGAAAGGGGACCACGCAGGCAAAGGCTGACACTGAGTCACTGCAGGCTCATAAACCTAACCTGGAACAGCAGCCCTTACAATCCCCGGGCCTCAGGATATCTGCTGGAAAGTCCTGTTCTGGGTGGTGGTAATAGAAAGGGGAAAATCATAAATTGGAAACTGGAGATGCCCATAAGTTAGTGATCCATCCAAGCGCCCAAATTACTTATAAAAACTTCTGCTGAGTGGCCATCAAAGTCAGGCTCAAATATTCTTGACATCAGGTCCATGGTGACCTCTTACCTCAGCAGATGCTGGCAGTTTCTGACATGTCCCTCATTTGCTTGTTTATCTGCTGGTCATCTGATATCCGATTAGAACTCACTCTTGCTTGGGGTTGAAACCCAGTGCCTAGTGACAAGAGAACATATGATGAATGTTTGTTGAGATTAACACATTCCATCTCAGGATAACTACGACCTTTGCAAAGATCGCAGGTGGTTTCTACAAGATCTTCCTTTACAGATATGAAGGCAACTCTCCTACCCACATTGTTTCTTCACCAAGATAGCAATCTCAGTGGAAGGGCCAGGAATGCTCCTAATTTCTTGTAGTCTGGAGAGGCACGGGTTGAGGAAGGATACTAGCAGTTATTTCACAGAACATCACAAGTCCCACTGAAGGCCTCAGGAATAGTTTTCTTTTTATCGTCTTAAGCCCTTACAAGAAAGTACTTTGGACTTCTTTATTTTCCTGATGGCTCTCTCCAATGAACACCCTTTTCTGTGCCTTTGCTTTAATGTATTGCTTCTAGAATGTAGTCTCACTTGCACCCCACCAATGTGGGGTTGGGGGGTATCCTCCCATCTACTTGTTCTAGGTCTTAGAGCAACCTACGATTGTTCTGCACTGTACATCGCTGCGTCCTGCTTCTCTAATGCTTGACTAACCACCCCACCCTGCTCACTCTTACCCTCCTCCCCTTGTGTGCTACCATCTTGACTTCTACTAGTAGATTTGTAAAAGAAAGCCCCAGACCTCCCATTTAATAGGATATTTCAGTTCTGGGACAAGACACAATATCCTAAACTATAGCAAGGTTGCTGGAAAGGAGATGAAAAGAAAAATATACTTGAGGTGTTATCAGTGGGACTTGAAATTTACAGATAAATTTCCCGGATGGTGTCCTTTCCCAATGAATGCCTCTCCATCAAGGCCACAAGACATAGGCCCGTATTCCCAGCTTCTCCATTCCACACCGTACTTGAAGCAAACATATGGCTCTTTCTAATATATTTTTCTTAGTTATTATCTAGAAATGTATCAAGGAAAGCCAGAGACAGCAAGGTCTAGCCTGGTGTTCCCAAGGATGGCAGTTCCGTCGTTACAAGGTAGGACATTCAGGAGAAAGAGCAGACTTCAAATTGACAGGGAAGCATTTGGCTTGAGACTTGCTGAATTTGTGGGCCTAAGGGTATCCAGCAAGCAATTATATTTTAGTACCTAGGCTCTGGAACACAAAGCTGAAACAGATCTGTGAGTCACCAACAGAGATACTTAAAACTTCCCCAGGGGATGGGAATATTGAATATCATCAAGACTGAAAAAAAGACAAGGGCAAGGGGGGAAAAATCGCAGTGGGCACACACAATGGATGTCTGCAGGAGACGTCTCCTACAAAGAGAAAGGAATACTCAGGGGCCATAAGGCAAGCCTGGCGAGTTTCTGTCAGATTTGTCAGAGCTGGGCATTAACACAGACATACCAACACAGCAGAAAGTGGCTAGAGAACAAAAACACTGGCATTGTTACTGAGTTCATCAGTAAAGAGAGAATACACTAGTCCTGGAGAAAATAATTCCAGCAGACCTGACGTCAAAGTTGTACATATGGACTGCTACTCTGAGATGTGCAGTCCATGCAAATGTTTCAAATACATGGGATCTAAGTGTCCTAAATATAACAAGGGGTAGTTACGGTTTCACTTTAATTATTAGCTGACTCTAGAATGAGGCATTTTATAGGTCTTATGACTGTATCCAATATTTAAACAGGTCTCACTGAGTATATAAAAGGGAAATTCATTTTATGGGTAGAAGTAGCAAACCTAAGTAAGGTTACATATGTGTTTTCTTTTTAATTTTCCCCTGCTTCCATTTCAGAGGTCCTGTTGCTAGCTGCCCAGTCCTTTTTCTTAAGGTCAGTCCTATGGAATTCTTCCTGGATTGGATGTTAGATACGATCCCTTAGACTTCAACACAACCTGCATTCTGCTGAAATCACCAGGAGGTCTAGTGACTTTCTGTGTTTTCTCCACCAGCTCCTGAGAAGTCTAACCTCTGGGAACCATTAACCTCCTGCCCTAGCCTTCACCACTTAAAGGTTGGTAGATTGCCGTTTTGTTTTGTTGTGTTGTTTTTGTGTTTTAAGACAGGGTTTCACTGTGTAGCTCTGGCTGTCCTGAAACTCTCTTTGTAGACCAGGCTGGCCTCAAACTCAGAAAGATCCACCTGCCTCTGCCTCCCGAGTGCTGGGGTTAAAGGTGTGTGTCACCACTGCCTGGCAAGGTTGCCAGTCTTGAAGTGATGAAGTGAGTTCAATGTTCATGTAGCTCATTTCTTTCTTTTCACAGGTGAATAAACTGAGGGTTCCTTGGAGAAAATTACCTGGTCAGTGAAGCATGATTGCAGCCTGAGCATATATACACAGCTTGGATTAAATACTGGATTTGTGATTTCCTAAGCTTATGACATCAGGCTAGATCCTTTACCTACCTGTGTGTGTGTGTGTGTGTGTGTGTGTGTGTGTGTGTGTGTGTGTGTGTGTGTGTGTGTTTGCCTCAGCATCCTCATTTAGAAGCAGAAATAAAGACTGACACACCCACAGGACCTCACACAGTTACTGGATAAATGCAATGTGAAAACACCTGGTTGATGCCTGAGACGTGGTGAAATTCAACAACCAGCTTTGCTCCCCATCACACAGGAGGAAAGAAAATTGAAGACAAACTAAGTCCCCAGACTCCCAGGCCACAGCCTTTCATATACGGGGCTTCAAGTTCAAACATTCCTAGAGCTATGTGATGGCTTTCCAAGGGCTGCAGAAGCATGGGTGGTTTTACAGGGATTGATTTTCAGGTTCTCAAGTTCCATGAGGATTTAGATTCTCAGATTGGAGGCAAGCATCTTTACCATCTCATTGGCCCCAATTAAAACCTTTTAAAAATAATTTGTTTGTGATAATCCACACTTTAATCCCAGTACTCAGAAGCACAAGGAGGAAGATCTTCCAGAGTTTGAAAATAGCCAAGGGTACACAGTGAAACAGTGTCTCAAAAATAAATTGTAATAATTACATTATCTATTCTGTGTACATGTGTAGAGATTGGAGGGCAACTTGTAGGAGTCGTTAGTTCTCTTCTTCTACTATGTGGGTCCCAAGGATAAAACTCAGGTTTTTGGGCTTGATAGCAAGTACCTTTACCCACTCAACCATACTGCCGATGCTCTTTTTTTTTTTTTTTTTTTTTTTTTTTTTTAATGGCTGGGCTGGCATGAGTCCTGGCTTCAATTCCCAGTACCACGTAAACTGGGTGTGGTGATATGCCATCATCACCTGGCTCTTTTTGGTTCTTGAAGAAGCACACAAAGGCCACACACCTTTAATATCAGCACTAGGGAGACAAAGACAGTCAGATCTCTATGAGTTTGAGGTCAGCCTGGTCTACAGAGTGAGTTCCAGGACAGGCTCCAAAGCTACACAGACAAATCCTGTCTCAACTCCCTCCCCCCAAAAGAGAAGTACAAACAAAACAAAACAAAACAAAAAACACCACACTGCAAATCCAGGACTTTGTCCCTTGTCTATGACCCCACCTACTGTCATTTTCCCTTTTAGAGGGGTATCTCTTGCTCCAAGTCCTACACACACACACACACACACACACACACACACACACACACACACACACACACACCTCTAACATTTCTTTCCGGACTTTGAATTGTACATCCTCTGAAGATGTCACTGGCTGTTAAAAGATAACTGGCTTCTAATTTGTCTATGTCCCAGCACCCTTAAGCTTTAGTTTGTGCTATAATCTCATGAAGGGCTTGCTAACTAACACAGATCTCTAAGTCCCTTCCTTAGAATTTTGGATGCAGAATTTCTGGAGTAGAACTCCAAAGTGTGATTTCCAACAAATCCTCAAATGACAGTTGTGCTGCTGATCCGTCCCTCCCGCTTGGACAGATAAATTAAGGTCTGGTCTGGCCCTTGGGTGCCATGTGGCTGAGCAGCAAGAACATTCACTTGTGGAACTAAGAACAGTAACAAAAGAAATCTACCACTTATGAAGGCTAAATCAAACTTTCTAAAACAGACAGCAAGCAGTGTGAAACTACGTTGGGATTAGATTGACTTGGAATGTATCTTAGAGAAAAGGGTAGGAGGGAGTTAAGAAAACATTGTCTCAACCAAAGGTGATGACTCATGCCTGGAATCTTTGGAGGTTGGAGCAGTTGGGCCACCACAAAGTCAAAGCTGTGAGTTCCAGGTCAACCTGGGTTCAGAATTGGAAGAGTAAAAGAAAATGGGAGTAGAGGAGTTGAGAGTGGACCAGGTTCTTTCTATGACCTTTGAAGAATGAGAACCCAAGAGCAGATTTCCTAGAATTCCCTTAGAACCCCAGGTATAGTGCCATATGCCTGTAGCCCCAGTGCTGGAGGGACAGAGAGGTGGCTTCTTTGAACTCTGGCCAGCTTGTCTAGCCAAGATGGTGATCTCACACACAATTAAGAAGGACAGAGATAGTGGGAAGAGAAAACAATGACTCAAAGTCCTCATGTCCAAATGGCTGACACCCCAGTGAAGGAACTCACACTTACTACAAAGCTTCTATCTGCTGGGCATTCTGGGAATGGTCCCTGTACACATGCAATCCTCCTCTCATCCTTGGTAACTAAGCTTCTTATTCTAATTAGCCATCAGAAAACTGAAGATTAGAAAGGATAAGTCATCAAAATTTGTTCACTAGAGCTGAGTGGCCGTACATACCTATAGTCCCGATACCTCCACATGCAGAGGCAGAGGCACTTAAGCCCAGGAATTCAAGGCCAGTCTGGACAACTTGGTGAGATTTTTGTCTCAAGGACAAACACTACAGATCTGCTCACTGATTTGAAGTAATCACACTAATGGGTAAAAAGAAAACCAACAATTTGTTAGCTTGCTGCTCCATAGAAACAATGTGAAGATGTGTAACATCAATGAAGTCAGCAGAAGATTAGCAGTTAGATATGTCCGTTGTTTACCAGCCAACACAGAGCAGGGCCTCTACAATAGAATCCTATTTACTACTCTTTTGTTTGTTTGTTTTGGTTTTTGGTTTTTGAGACAGGGTTTCTCTGTGTAACCCTGGCTGTCCTAGAACTTGCTCTGTAGACCAGGCTGACCTCAAACTCAGATCCACCTATGTCTGCCTCTGAAGTGCTAGGATTAAAGGGGTGCACCACAACTTATCTTAATTTGGGGGTTGAATGACCCTTTCACAGGGGTCACCTAAGATCATCAGAAATATCAGATATTTTCTTATAATTTATAACAATAGCAAAATTACAGTTACCAAGTAGCAACAAAAATAATTTCAAGGGGGGGGGTCACCACTGTTAGTATTCAGGCATCTGTACTGGCCTGCCCTTGGGGTTCAGACAGGATATGTCTTCAGCTGCAGCCACTAAGAGCACCTCCTGTGCACATTCACTACATTCTCTTTTAAAAGAGCCCTGCCCACCTC
Source organism: Cricetiscus sungorus (assembly GCA_030556225.1). NCBI lineage: Eukaryota > Metazoa > Chordata > Mammalia > Rodentia > Cricetidae > Cricetiscus > Cricetiscus sungorus. The sequence continues at coordinate 17,615,013 of JANBXA010000651.1, read as the reverse complement.
CTCTCTCTCTCTCTCTCTCTCTCTCTCTCTCTCTCTCTCTCTCTCTCTCTCTCTCTCTCTCTCTTCCTCTCTGTCTCTCTGTCTCTGCTTCTCTACTTGTCTGTCTGTTGGCCCCTCCTCCCTTCCCTTTCTCTTTTCTCTTATACTGATTCTGTCCCCAGAAGCTCCCCTCTCCTTGTTCCTGTCCCTCTCCAATAATAATAATAATAATAATAATAATAATAATAATAATAATAATAATAAACAACTGTCTATGTGAGCTCTGTCACATGCATCTTTTTCACTTGGGACACTTTTTTTTTTTTAAATTACATCAACCACAACATGAGGAACTGTTTTAAAGGATTATAGCATTAGGAAAGTTAAGAACCACTATAGAGAAACATTTGAGGGCTCAGGACATAGCTCATTGGGTAGAGTGTTTGCCTGCCATGTACAAGGCCCTAAGGAGTTCCTGTTACCCCATGATACCTGTCATCCCAACACTGGGGAGATGGAGGCAAGAGGATATCTAAAGTTCTCAGATAATAGCAAGTTCAAGCTCAGCATGGGCTTATGAGGCCTCATGAGACAGAGAGGTTTTTATCAACCATAACTCAGATATTAGGAAAAGAAGAACCAAACATGATCAATAATTTTGAAGTTTAACATAATAAACTCCAAACATCCCCACATTACAAAATAATTTACAAAGCCAAGATAATAGTTTATAGAAATAAATAATTAATGAATGTTTCCTTTTTTGTGAAAATATTGAATGTGGGTGTGGTTATTTGGGTTTGGATGCATGTCTTAATGTACAGATCCAATAAAAATTATGAAGCATGCAAAAATAAAAAACCACCCAGGTTATTATAACCTATTCTAAGAAGGTGATTAATTAATAAATGAAGTAGTTTTAGGCTTTTTGAATAAAGATACTAATGTGATAATTCAAAGGTCAAAAGCTTAAGAAGAGGTAGGAAGTTATTCAAAAAACACAAATAGTTGGGCATGGTGGTGCATGCCTTTAATTCCAGCACTTGGCAGGCAGAGGCTGGGGGATCTTTGAGTTCAAGATCAGCTTGGTCTTCAGGAGTTCCAGGATAGCCAGGGCTATACAGAGAAACCCTGTATAAAAAGACAAAAACAAAAGAAACAAAATGAAACAAAAACAACTTGACTGGAGAGATAGATCAATGACCAAGAGCACTGACTGCTCTTCCAGAGGACCCAGGTTCAATTCCCAGCACCCACATGGCAGATCACAACCATCTATAACTCCACAACATACATGCAGGCAAAACACCAATGCATATAAAATAAATAACTCATTAAAACCTAATTTCTAAATTTCTTAATTAATTGTCCATAGGTGTGTGAGTGTGCACTTGCTTGTGGAGGTCACATGACATCTTTCCGTAGCAGTTCCATTCTTCCTCTTGCTTGTTTTCTATTTCGTGCTGCAGGCTAGCAGGCTGAGAGCTTCTGTGTGATTCTCTCATCTCATTGTAGGAGTGCCGGAATTACAGGTGAGCACCAATGCAGCCTGCATTTTTATGTGGGCTCTAGGGATCGAACTCAGGTCATCAGACTTGATTGGCAAGCTTAGTCACATGCTTAGCTATCCTGCCAACCTGAAACATAAATATTTTTACTTCTGTTTTTCCAATTGAGATGCCCATCATTTCTTTTTCTTGCTTAGTTGCACTGGATAAGATCTCCAAAACAGTGATAAAGATGGCAGGAAAATCCATCTTGGTTTGTCTCTGATTGTCAAGAGAAAAGGTGTTTTTGTAAGCATTCCCTTTATCAAACTCTGCCATCTGTTTCCTACCAGTATTATTATCAAGGCAAATAACAATCCAGGGGTAGAAATTACAGAGGACAGGACGTGGCTGTCCTCAGCACTGAGGCAAGAGGATTGCATATTTAAAGCCAGACTGGACTACATAATGAGATGCTGTCCCAAACAAGCAAGAAAAGGAAACTTTGGGTTTAACAATGAGAACCTTAAAGAAATCAAAATGTTTGCTTTGTGGGAAAGGCCTTTCTAGACGTTTCAGAGGACTACATGCTGTGATTTTTATACTTAGCCTGGGAGAAAATAATTGACCCCTTCAGTTCCTTTTGAGGACTCTGATGTCCAGCCACGTTTTCAAGAAGGTTAATGACAGGCAAGCCATGTTTTCAAAGGCTTTGTTACAGATAGCCAAACCAACACAAAACTACTAGTAATAATTAAGCTCAAATTGGGTTAAAATTTTTCAAAATCACACTTATTTATTAATTTTGTGGGGGTGGGGAGAGCACCAAGCACGCCATGGTGCCTGAATAAAAGTCAGAGGACAACTTGCAAGGATCATTGCTCTCTCTCCAACACATAGATTTCAGGGATCAAACTCAGGCCATCAGATTTGTGGACAACCATGTTGACCTGCTGAGGTACCTTCACAGCCCTCAAATCATATTTAAAATGGCCTCTTGGGGCTGGGCATTGGTGCCGCATGATTTTGATTCCAGGACTCGGGAGGCAGAGGCAGGCGGATCTCTGGGAGTTCAAGGCCAGCCTGAACTACAGAGCTAATTACAGGACAGGCTCCAAAGCAATACATAGAAATCCTGTCTCGAAAAGCCACACACACACACACACACACACACACACACACACACACCTGTCCTCTTGGATCTCTAGAGTATAGTTTATAGCAGATTCATTGTCATACCTCAAATACTTTCGTCCCAGGAAATCCCATCATGCAGAAAAGCTTTTGTCTGTTAGGATGAGGAAGACCTGCTTGGAGAAATTCTGGTTGTTAAAAATAAGCTGGATTGGGCTAAACCTTAAGGAGTGATGCTAATAAAGACAGCAATAGTATTAAATGCTTGGCTTATGGTTTTATTTGCTTGGATAGGGGACAGGGTAGAAGTGTCTCTCTGACTTTTTTAGGCTAGTGAAAAGAAACAAAGACCTCACAGCTTCCGATTTCATAGCCTTAGGAAGCCCCTGGTACCTGAAATGAGACTCCTTCAAGATAAAGGAACAGACAGTCCCAGAGAGAAACTAGGACAAACAAATCATGAAGAGCTGCACACTGTGGCCTGGAGAGATGGCTGGGAGGTTTAGAGCACTGGCTGCTCTTCCAGAGGTCCTGAGTTCAATCCCCAGCAATCACATGGTGGCTCACAAACTTCTGTAATGAGGTCTGGTGCCCTCTTCTAACCTGCAGGTGTACATGAAGGCAGCCCACTACATACATAATAAATAAGTAAAAAAGAGCTTCACACTGAAGAAAAAACTATTGAGGCACCTTGAGAAAGAAGCGGTGGAGGGAATGAGGCCTACACAGGGTGAGGCCAGGTAATTTAGCAATAACTGATAAAGGATGAAATTTAGGTAGATTGGTGTTGTAGAGTAGTTTGATGTTATGGTGTAGATTGGTGTTATGAAGTAGATTGGTGTTATGGTTTAGGTAAGTGCCCCCAAAGGCTTATGCATTAAAGGTGTAGTCACAATGCCATGACCCTATGTGAAGGGACTGGGACCTTTAAGAGGTGTGGCCTCCTGAGCATGTTGGCCCAGGCTTGTGGACCCAGACCTCTGGGAGGCTTCACAGAAGGATATCAGGTTCAAAGCCTGCCTGGGCCACGCTGCCCTGTAGTCTAATGAAAGGAAGTTGAGTTACTGTCGGGCTCCCTTGAAGAGGATATTGGGCCTCTGCCCCTTTCTTCATCTGAGCTTCCCAGCTGCTTTTCAGTTCAAAGGCTTTTTCAGCCAAATGTTCCTACCAAGATATACTGTACTATCATAGACCCAAAGCAGTAAGACCAAATCACCAGGGACCGAAACTGCCCAAACCCTGAGTCACATTAATCCTTTCCTCTTTCTAGGTATTTGTAATTGCAACATAAAGGTAACACAATAGGGATTCCATTTACACCTAATTATTTCAATGTTATTATTTAAGACATGAAGTGTATGATGAAATATCAACCTGCACTCTTACCTGATTCCCTGTAGCCTCAACCAGCCTAGCCTCACACCCAGAGACAACTATTGTTTCCATTTTCTGGTGTTTCCTTACTGAGATGTCTACAAATATGTAAGCTAGAGGTGAGGTGAGCCATTTGTAACACAATGGATATAACCTGTTGTGCCTCATATGTGTCTTTTAACCACAGATCTTTGAAATTGTCTTTCAGCAGTTAGCATAGTTTTCCATGGTGCAATTACTAGTTTCACTTTACCTGATATGTTGGATAGTTGTATGTCAGTTTGATGTAAGTTGTTGTCATTTGGAAAGAGGAACCCTCAATTGAAAAGATGCTTCCACTAGACTGGCCTATGGGCAAGCCCATGGTACATTTTCTTGATTGATGCTGGAGTGGGAGGGCCCAGCTCACTGTGGGTGGTGCCCACAGGGAAGGCAGACTGAGCAAGCGATGAGGGACAAGCCAGTTAGCAGCACTCCTCCACTATTTCTGCTTCCTACAGTCAACCTGATGGAGGCACTTTCTCAACTGAGGCTCTGTGTCCCAGATACCTCTAGCTGTATCAAAGCAACAAAACAACAACAACAACAAACTCACCAGCACCACATTTATGCTTAATGCATAAAAAGAAAGGAAGAAAGAAAGAAAGGAAGGAAGGAAGGAAAAAAGAAAGAAAGAAATTGAGCAAGTGAGATCTGTTTTCAAAAAGCGGGGGAGAGGGGACTTGAGAGATGGCTCAGCAGTTAAGAGTACTTTCAGTGTTTATGCAGAGGACCTGGGTTCAAGTCCCAACACCCACATGATGGTTTACAATGATCTGTAACTCCAGTTCTATGAGATCTGATGCCATCTTCTGACCTCCACAGTCACCAGGCATGCACTTGGTAATATATATATTTATATGTGTATGTACATAAATACACATATCTATTTATCATACTCATAAAAACAAAATTATCAACCTTTATTTAAAAAAATGAAGGGGTGAATAAAAATGTAAGGTGTGGGTCTGAGTGTATATGGTGCATGCCTTTAGTCCCAGCACTTGGGAAACAGAGGCGGGAGAATCTCTATGAGCTTGAGGCTAGCCTGGTCTACAGAGTGAGTTCCAGGACATCCAGGACTGTCCAGTGAAACCCTGTCTCAAAAAATATAACAAAACAAATAAATAAATAGATAAATTAAAAATAAATAGTGGGGGGAGTAAGAATGTAAAGGGTGGGTCTGGGAAAAGTTGGGGGAAGTGAATAGAATAAAAATATGTAGTGCAAAATTCTCAAAGAATTAATAATAACATTATGGTAAAAGTATACCACGAGATAATACCCCTTACCTATCAAATTAGCTCAAACAAAAGATCAACTCTTTTTTCTAAAAGGCTAAGTTACTCTTCTCAATACTGTGATAGAAGAGTTGGCATTAGCAACATAAGGGAGGAGAATTCATTTTGGCTCACAGTTTAGGAGGATGTTGTCCATTGTGGAGGCAGGGGGGCAGTGCCAAGAGCATCTGCTTCATGAGAGTGAGGGGATGATATATTAGTTACTCCCCTGCTGCTGTGATAAAATATCATGATCAAGGCAATTTATAATAGGAAGACTTTGTTTGGATTTACGAATCTAAAGGGATAAAAAGTCCATCACCATCTCAGTAGGAGGCCTAGCAACAAGACTAAGAAGCTGAACGCTCATATCTTAAAGTAGATTCATGAAGCAGACAGAGAAAAATCTCACTAACAGTAGTTTCTCCAGCTCTTAGGGATGGGGTTTGATGGAGACATTCTTTCAGGGCTGAGTGTTTTGAGGTCTCTGTATTTGTTCCTATTTGCTATAAGAGGAAGCTTCTCTGATGGTGGCTGAGCAAGACACTGATCAATGAGTATAGCAGACTGTCATTAGGAGTCATCTTTATTGTCACATTCATTTAGAGGAACATCAGTATTTAATTTTACATTGTGCCCCTGGGCTATCTAGTCTCATTCTTTTGGTCACTAAGCAATGTTGGGTATGGGTCCCATCTTGTGGGGTGGACCTTAAATTAAATCAGATATTGGTTGGTTACTCCCACAGGCTTTGTGTCACCATGGTGGTAACACATCTTGTTGACAGGTCACCATTGTAGATCAAAGAGTTAATTGCTGGGTTGGTGTGTATGCTTTTCCTTTGGTAGCACACAGGGTGCCTCTCTGTACTGAGCACATAGGGGTGAAAGTTCTACGCAGGCACTAGCTCAACTTTTCCTTGTTCAATGAGTTATGTAGGTATTGTCCTCAGCAATGGAGTCTTGCTGTTAGTTTGTAGAGAGCGATCTATATAGTCTTGGCAACAGCCTGGGTTGTTTGTGGATCCCTATGGGACCCCTTTGGCCAACAACTCAATTAGATGTAACTTAATCCTCGTATTGAAAGCTTTACTTGTTGATAAGAGATTGCAGGTTTAGACTCTGTCTTCCCCATTATTTGGTGATTTCATTTAGATCACCTACATATATGGATATACTTTAGGAAGTTTCTACTTTATTAGGTTTCCATACTATCCCTCAAATGGCCCTTAATTTTAACTGTCTCTCCCCATATCCCTTCTCTCCCCACCTTCCTCCCACTCCCCAATTTATTCTCTCATTCTATTTCCTATTATTGATATCAAGAGTTTTTGTTGTTGTTGTTCTTTATATATTTTGAATATGCGCCCTCTATTGGATGTGTGGCTGGTAAAAATCTTATTCCCCCTTTTGTAGACTGCTGCTTTGTCTGAGTAATGATGTCTTTTGCCATGTAGAAGTTTTCAGTTTCATGATGTCCAATTTATTAATTGTTGATCTTGGAGCTCATGCTAACAAACAGGGTTCAGAAAGTCATTCTCCCTTGCCAATGAGTACAAGACTATTCACCACTTTCTCTTATATCAAGTTCATTGTATCCTGTTTTATGTTGAGGTCTTTGGAGTTGAGTTTTGTACAGGGTGATAAATATGAATCTATAATGGATTCCTCTTCAGGCAGCCATCCAATGTGACCAGCAACATTTGTTGAAGATGCTATCTTTTTTCCAGTGTGTATTTCTGGCTTCTTTATTAAAAACAAAGCAAAACAAAATAAAAAACCACAAAACAGGAATTCATGGGTTCTTGGATTTATACCTGGGTCTTCAATTACTCCATCAATTGATTTATTTGTTTTTGTGCCAATTCATGCTGTTTTTATTACTGTAGATCTGTAGTACAATTTGAGGTCAGGGATTGTGGTACCTCCTACAATTCTTTTATCATTCAGGATTGTTGTAGCATGAAAATTAAAAACCTGGAAGCAGATATTGGGCTTCAAGCTGAAGATCAGAGAAGCAAAGCAGCTGGCCACTAGCTCCTACCTCTACCTCAGGCTGAAAGGGCTGTCCTGTCAGCATGGCTGGAGAATAAATCTCTGAGAGTGAATACTGAATGCCCTGCTGCTGTCTTATATACCTCTCTAGAGCTGGGATTAAAGGCGTGGGATCCCAAGTCCTGAGAGTTCCTTTGTGTGAGCTGTTTTTCTTTTAGACTGATTCACTCTAATGTAACCCTGGGTGGCCTTTGAACACACAGAGATCCAGCTGCCTTTGTCTCCTGAGTCCTGGGATTAAAGATATGTGCCACCACTGCCCAGCTTCTATAGCTAACTAGTGTGGCTGCTGAGATTAAAGGTGAGTGTCACCATTGCCTGGCTCTATGGCTGTGGCTAGCTTTACATTTTGATCTCCAGTGGCTTTATTAAATCATAAACAATACATCGCCACATATTGTTTTAGTTACCCTGGGTTTTTCTGTTTCCATACGAAACTGAAAGTTGCCTTTTCAAGATCTAGGAAGAATTATGTTGGGATTTTGATGAGGATTCTATGGAATCTGTAGATTGCTTCTGGTAGGATGGCTTTTAACATATATATATATATATATATATATATATATATATATATACATACATACATACATACATACATACATACATACATACACACACTTATTTTTATTTCATGCATTGGTGTTTTGCCTGCATGCATGCCTGTGTGAGGGCATTGGATCCCCTGGAACTGGAGTTACAGACAGTTGTGAGCTACCTTATGGGAACTGGGAATTGATTGATCCCTGGTCCTTTGGAAGAACAGTCAGTGCTCTTAAACACTGAGCCATCTCTCCAGCCCCAGCATGGCCATTTTTAACTATATTAATCCTCCCAATCCATAAGTATGAGGGATCTTTCATCTTTTGATATCTTCTTAATTTTTTCCTCTTCAGTGTCTTAAAGTTTGTATCGTACAAGTCTTTAACTTGCTTGGTTAGAGTTACCCCAAGGTAGCTTATATTATGTTAAAATATTGTGAAAGGCATTGTTTCCTTGATTTCTTTTCTCAGTCCATTTGTCATTTGTATATGAGAGCTACTGGTTTTTGTGAGTTAATTTTATATCCAGCTACTTTCCTAAAGTATTTATCAGCTGTAGAAGTTCCCAGTAGGATTTTTAGTCACTTATGCATATTACCCTATCATCTGTAAATGAAGATGCTTTAATTTCTTCCTTTCCAGTTTGTAGCCCCTTGATCTCCTTCAGTTGTCTTTTTGCTCTAGCTAAGACTTCAAGTACTATGCTGAACTGGTATGGAGAGATTGGATAATCTTGTCTTGTTCCTGATTTTAATGGGTTTTTTTCAAATTTCTCTCCATTTAAGTTGGTGTTGGAGATGGCTTACTGTAAACTGCCTTTATTGGGTTGAAGTATGTCCTTTGTATCCCTAATTTCCCTAGGGCTTTTATCATGAAAGAGTGTGGGATTTTGTCAAAGACCTTTTCTTCATATAATGAGATATCTGTGTGGTTTTTGTCTTTCAGTTTGCTTATATGGTAGATTATAATTATCAACTTATATATATTGAACCATCTCTTCATTTCTAGGATAAAGCCTACTTAATCTTGGTGGATGATCTATTTGATGTGTTTGGTTTTCAAGTATTTTATTGAGAAATTTTGCACCTATGTTCATAAGGGAAACTGGTCTGCAATTTTTTATTTATTTATTTTTTTGGTTGGGTCTTTATGTGATTTGGGTATCAAGGTAACTATGGCCTGGTAAAGTGAATTGAGTAATGTTTCTTCTGTTTCTATTTTGTGAAATAATTAGAGGAGTATTGGTATATTAAATCTTTAAAAGTTTGGCAAAATTCTGTGCTAAAACCATCTGGCTCTGGTAGGGAGACTTTAATGACAGCTTCTATTTCACTAAGGGTTATAGGTTTGTTTAAATTGCTTGTCTCATCTTGATTTAATTTGGGTAAGTGGTATATATTGAAAAAAACCATTCATTTCTTTTAGGTTTTCCATTTTGGTGGAGCACAATTTCTTTGTTTTCCGAGACAGGGTTTCTCTGTGGCTTTGGGAGCTGTCTTGCAAGTAGCACTTATAGACCAGGGTGGTCTTGAACTCACAGAGTTTCCCCCTGCCTCTGCCTCCCAAGTGCTCGGATTAAGAGCACAGTTTTGTAAAGTATGTCCTTATGATTCTCTGGATTTCCTCGATGTCTGTTAATTTTGTATCTAGGTGCTTTTTATTTATGTTCCCCTTTTCATCTCTACTTTTGTTAATTTGGTTTTTTTCCTTTGCCTTTTATAAATTTGGATAAGGGTTTGTCAATCTTACTGATTTTCTCAAAGAACCAACTCTTTGTTTTGTTTGTTTCCATTTTATTGATTTCAGTACTGAATTTAACTCTTTGTTGCTACCTACTTATTTGAGGGTGATTTCTTCTTTTCATTTTAGCACTTTTAGGTGTGCTGTTAAGTTGCTGGTATGAGAGCTGTGTAGTTTTTTCTTTTTAGTGTAGCTACTTAGTGCTATGAACTTTCCTCTTAGCTCTGCTTTCATTGTGTCCCATAAGTTTGAGTATGTTGTGTATTCATTTGCATTCATTCTAGAAAGTCCTTACTTTCTTTCTTAATTTCTGTCTTTACCCTCTCTTCACATTCAGTATGGAGTGGTTCAATTTCCATGAATGTACAAGCGTTCTGTTGTTGCAGGGTGTTACATGTTATCTTCTATCTGTTGAGACTTGCTTTGTGTCCAAGTATGTGGTCAATTTTGGAGAAAGTTCAATTAGTACTGAGAAGAAGGTATATTCTTTTGTGTTTGGATGAAATGTTCTGTAAATATCTGTTGGGTCCATCTATCTCAAGCTATCTCAAGCATTTCTCTACTTAGTTTTTGTCTGTATGACCTGCCTATGGGTAACAGTGGGATATTAAAGTCTCTTACTATCAGTGTGTGAGGGCCAATATATGATCTAAGCTGTAGTAGTGGTGGCCCATACCTTTAATCCCAGCCCTAGAGAGGCAGAGACAGGAGGATCTCTGAGTTTGAGGCCATCCTGGTTTACAGAGTGAGTTCCAGGACAGCCAGAACTACACAGAGAAACCTTGTCTAAAGAAAGAAAGAAAGAAAGAAAGAAAGAAAGAAAGAAAGAAAGAAAGAAAGAAAGAAAGAAAGAAAGGGAAAGGAAAAGACAAGAAAGGATTGCAATGTCCTCTTCGTGGATTTAGTGGATTTTCATTGGATGACTATGTAGCATCCTTCCTTGTCTTTTCTTACTAGTTTTGTTTGAAGTGTTTTTGTCAGATACTAAAACAGTTACACCAAAAATAGCTTTTATCTTAGGTCCATTTGCTTGGAATATCTTTTTCCACCCATTTACCCTGAGGTGATGTCTATCCTTGATATTGTGGTGTGTTTCTTGGATGCAATAGAAGGATGGATCCTGTTTTTGCAAGCATTCTGTTCTCTGTCTCTATTGGAGAACTGAGACTACCAAAGTTGAAAGTTATCAGTGAGCAATGTTTGTTGGTTCCTGTTATTTTGTTGTTGTTGTGTGTGTAGTGGTTTGAATAGTTATGCCCCCCCCCCTTAGACTCAAGTGTTTGAATGCTTGGCCCACAGGGAATGACACTACTGGGGACTGTGGCCTTGTTGGAGTATGTGTGGCCTTGTTAGAGGAATTGTGTCACTGGGGTGGGAGAGGGAGTAGGCTTTGAGGTCTCATATGCTAAAGCTATACCCAGAAAGATACATAGTCTCCTTCTGTTGCTTTTGGATCAAGATGGAGAACCTTCAGCTACCTTTCCCCCCTGAATACCACAGCGTTTCTTACCATGACAATAATAAACTAAACCTCTAAACTGTAAGCCAGTCCTAACTAAATGGTTTTTTTCATATGAGTTGCTGTAGTAACTCATATGAAAAGGCCAGACATCGGTGCTTGCCTTTAATCCCAGCACTTTGGAGGCAGAGGAAGGTGGATCTCTGTGAGTTCGAGGCCAGCCTGATCTACCAAGTAGTTCTGCGATAGCCATGCCTGTTACACAAAGTAAACCTGTTTCAGGAAGAAAAAAAAAAATGCTGTGTGGTTATGGTATAATAAAACCCTAACTAAGACACTATATGTGTGTGTTTCCCCTCTTCGTATTTGATAGCCTAAAATTATTTACTTCTGGTATTTTCCTAGGTGTAGCTAACCTTTTTGTGTTAGGGATTTCCTTTTAGCACCTTCTGTAGGACTGCATTTGTAGATTGATGCTACTTTTCATGGAATGCCTCATATTCTCCATCTGTTGTGTTTGAAAGCTTTGTGGGGTCTAGTCTGGGCTGGCATCTGTGGTCTCCTAGAGTCTGCAGAACATCTGTCCAGGAGAGTCTCCATTGAGAAGTCAGGTGTTATTCTAGTGGAGACACATTGTTCTGGCTGTTATTGATTATGTTTTCATGCTGGCATCTAGTCATCTAGATTTAGGAAGATTGAGTTTCAATGTACTGATATCTGGTCTTGTCTTTGTTCAGTGGGCATTTTGTTCCTTGGTTTCTGTTGCCCTCTCTGGTTCTTACGAGGGTATGGTACTGTTTGGTAGGGAATTCTGGGATTCTGATAAGTGTGGCCACTGGGATTTCTGGGTAAAATGTGTTCCTGGGTATTGGGAGCTGACACTTAGGAGTGGGTATGGTAGTGGAGGATGAGGGATGAGGGGATTCACAAGAGAGAGGAGAGAAGGATATATCCACTAGAGACTGCTTAGTCCCCTGGGAATGGGGGCATAGTGTGGAGAGGTCACAACTGGCAGTGTGATCTGGGGTGAGCCTGGGGATTATGTAGGAGAGGATGGTGGTAGGGAATAACTGCTGGAGGTGAGGACTGGGATAAAGCAATGAGTGGGAAGGAAGGTTAGAGAAGATCTATGTGATTGGTTGGAGATGGTGGCATAGAGGAAGGCAAATCTGAAGCAGATGACTGATATAGAGCTGGGAGTGAGACTGGAGCATTGGAGGGAGGAGAGGAGGGAGAGGGGGAGAGCCACAGTTAGTCTGCCTGCTTCCCTATCAGGGGTGATAGTCAGTCCTTTCAAATGATGATGATGACAGTGATTCAGGTCATTCATTTGGTACCAGGATACCTGGGTTTGTGTTCTTGCTTTGACATACTGTGAGACCAAAACAGGAAAAATATACCTACAGGTTAAGAGTTCTGTGTGCAGTTAAAAATAAGGTCCTGGCCAGACAGTGGTTGGTGGTGCACACCTTTGATCCCAGCAGGCGGATCTCTATGAGTTCAAGGCCATCCTGATCTACAGAGCGAGTGCCAGGACAGGCTCCAAAAACTACACAGAAAAACCCTGTCTGGAAAAACCAGTAACTAACTAACTAAATAAATAAATAAATAACAACATAAATGCCCCACCTGTACCAGATGTACTTGATGTCATGTGGGTGAGAAGTACATGGGCAGGAAATATGTCAGGATGTACATTTGCTCCTGATTGTATGTAGGTGAGAAGTACATAGGGAAGAAACATGTCAGGATATATGCTTGCCTCTGATTGGACATGTTGACTTCTAAGCCTCTGCAAGGGACCCGTGACCATTTTCTGGAAACCCAGAAATGGACCTGGCCAGAGAGTCCATCAACTTGGCCAGAATTTAATTAAAGCTTGCTTCAATTATGACTTTAGACTGTGGTAGCAGCCTTATTCTCAACCCACAATGGATTAACAGTACAGTGTTCAGAAAGTTGATTGCTTTGTTTGTGTGTCAGTACACCACAGTTAACGTGACGATAATGGTATATCCCACAAAGGCATGTGAAGACCAAATGAGTTAAGTGGTCAGAATTGTTCTGGGATTGCAAGCATGTAACTGCTGGCCAGCATGAATGCCCCTGAGTACGGAGAGCAGTGTGACTCTAGAGAAAGTGTAAACAGAGCCGACATAGAAACTGTTCCTAGCCTCACAGAGTTCAAGGAGCACAGACATTGCCTTCAGGCAAGGCGTGTGACAAGGAAGCAAGTACAGAAGAATGCCTGACTCGAATATTTGATTTTTGCACTTGAGAAGCGTCTTAAACATCCTAAATGATAGCTTTGGGTCTGTTTTTTCTTCTTGTGTGGACTTGTGTGTTATTCTTAGCCGCTGTCTACGTGCCTAGGCAGTTTAAGGGTTTACTAAATATATGTCTTCTTTGCTTCTCAGGGCGAAACAGTAAGGCCCCTCATTTCTTTGCAACAACCGTCTCGGAGTGTCCCTGAAAATCTACGCATGTGCCTTCCTTGTAGCCATACTCAGAGCCACACACCCACTGTGCCTGCAGAACTCACCCCAGCAGCCACGTGGCATGCTTCCTCTCCTCTTTCAGGTTACTATAGAAACTGTATCTTCTGTGGCAGATATCCACTCTGGTTTGACTCAATATCTCAACTCCTCTTCAATAGGACACTACCTTCCTTTCCTGACTTATTGCCCTCCTGAATACCTTCCATTTCTATACTATAAAACCGGTTATTTGTTATTGTCATTCTTCATTAATAGAGTAATGCAGAACTGGGTGTACACTGCCTATAACTTTGGTGTTTTTATTTGTTTGTTTGTTTATTTTGAGACAGTGTCTTTATTATTAGCTTTGGCTGTCCTAGAACTCCGATGTAGATCAGGCTGGTCTCTAACTCACAGAAATCCATTTGCCTCTGCCTCTGTACTGGGATTAAACGTGTGTGCTACCACTGCCTGGCTATTTCTAGATTCTCAATAGTCACAATAATGTTCAGAACTTTGTAAGTTTTTAATAAATATTGGTTGAGTCAATTGTCACTTATAAAAATTGACACTGTATTCCAACATTTGGAGGCAGAGGCAGGCAGATAACTAAGTGGTAAGGCTGGGACTACACAGAGAAACTCTGTCTAGAAGACAAACAAATAAAAAAATAAATTGGCAGCCAAGTGTTGGTGGCGCACGCCTTTAGTCCCAGCACTCGGGAGGCAGGTGTATTTCTGTGAATTCGAGGCCAGCCTGGTCTACAGAGCTAGTTCCAGGACAGGCTCCAAAACAATACAGAGAAACCTTGTCATGTAAAACAGGGTTTATTATAAAAATAAAATAATCGACACCATAGCACGTGCACACACCACACACACACACACACACACACACACACACACACACACGTTTGTATGTACAAACGTATGTTTTAATTTTCTTCTCTCTTTCTCTTTCATTATTAATTTTTTAGATAAGGTCTCACTATATGCCCTATGTACCTCTCAATGGCCTGGAACTTACAAAATAGGCCAGACTGGCTTTCTTCATTTTGAATTTTTCCTCAATGAATCGTACATCTTGGATGTACTTCATGCTGGTATGTGTAATTCTCTCCCTCAACATTTTCCTTTTTTTTTTTTTTTTTTTTTTTTTTTTGGGTTTTTTCAAGACAGGGAGTTTCTCTTTGTAGCCCTGATCTTCCTGAAACTTTCTTTGTAGACCAGGCTAACTTTGAACTCACAGAGAACCCCATCTCTGCCTCCTGAGTGCTGGGAATAAAGGCGTGCACCACCACCACCCAACTCTTTCCCTTTCTTTTAGTAGCTATATGAATGTTCAAAGTAAGTCTGTACAATATTTTTCCTCATTAATGGGCAGTTGCATCATTTCCAGTTCAAAATCATTTGTTATTAATATGTCTGCCTTCACACAGCTATTTTCTTCTTGAGGGATTTATTTATTTTGAATATTAAGATTTTGTCTGTTACATTCATGGCAGATAGCATCTTGTTTGTTGCTTATGCTTTTATTTTCTGCATAAATAAATCTCCTTCATCTTCTGCTCTCATTGATTCTCGTGTTATCTTAGAAATAGTGCTTGATTGAGCAAGCTTGCATAGCCAAAGTAAAGGGCTCATGAAATACACTTCTCCTTAATACTTTCAATGTACTTTGAAGACTTATTTGCTTCTGTGTGAATATGTACGTGTGGGTTTGGGCACCCCCAGAGGCAAGAAGCATCAGATTCTCCTGAGCTGGAGTTCCAGGCAGTTGTAAGCCATCTGATCTGAACTAAACTCAGTTCCATTGTCAGAGCAGTGTATACTTTTAACTGATGGGGGATGTCCTTCTGTATGCTGTGAATATATGTTCCTGTTATTGGTTGATGAATAAATGCTTATTGGCCAGTAGCCGGGCAGGAAGTATAGGCGGGGCTATCAGACAAGGAGAATGCTGGGAAGAAGGACACAGAGAGTCAGTTGCCGGAGGCAATGTAGCCACTGAAGCAGTAACATGCCAGAGCATTACAGGTAAGCCACAGCCTGGTGGCAATATAGTTTAATAGAAATGGGTTAATAATTAAGAGAGAGCCAGCCAATAAGGAGCCTGAACCATTGGCCAAACAGTTTGTAATTAATAGAAGCCTCTGGGTCTTTATTTGGGACTGAATGGCTTCAGGACCAGCAGGATAGAACCTCTGTCTACATTTAACCACTGAGATGCCCTTCTAGTCCCCTATGCAACATATTCCTTCTGTCTTTTATTTTCACTTCATTGCAAAATGTTTGTAGACATCTTTAAACTGATTTCAAAATCACTAGTTCATTGAGACCAAGTTTTTAAAACTCAGCCCCTTTTCTCCCCTACTCTGTTAAAACAATCCACAGCAGAAAGCACCTACCAGCATTGTCCTACAAGTCAGTGTCCTGTTAGAACTGGAGACTTCCCTTGAAGGCCAGCCCAGTTAAGGCGTAGGCTCTTATCCATCTTTCCCAGAGAAGGGAAACCCATCCACTATCCTTGCCAAGAATGAGCAGATGGCCTTGAACTGAGCCTCTGCTACAGATGGTATCACACGACTTTAAATCCATTTGCTGCCTGGCCCTGCCCAGCAGACCGATATTAGCTTCATGTACACTCAATATGCCTAGATAAACAGGGATATCATTTTAAGAGTGTTGGCTCATTTCCATGTGTCTACTGAAGGGAGGTTAGTCTGTGGGCTCAGAGCTGTTTCCATGAAATGTTAGCATTTAAAGCCAAGGGAATCCAGGAGACTTTTTTTTTTTTTTCACTCAATAGGTTCCAACCACAGTTTCCCCACCCTAACCCCCACCTCACCCCAGATTCACTCTCAGTAGGAAACTTTTAAAGTTCTTTGTTCATTCACATTTTGCCTATTCTACATTTAAAAGTGCAAAGGAAATGGGAAAGTCTATTGGGATCCAAGTATAGATAAGCTTCTAAGTAAAAATCCAAACTACAGGGCAGAACACCAGGCCTGCAGTGTCCATGTGAGCTACATTTCAATTGCAAACCCATCAGGCACCTTCCCAGGCACTACCCAGTGATTAGATAAGGTGACAACCCCCCAAAATTCTATAGATAAACAAACAAACAAACAAACAAACAAACAAAGCCCAAAACCTAGTGCCCTGTGAATCTCCCTTATGGAACACAAATTCCCTTACTCCATCTATCCTCTCAGATGGCCCTTACTGCCTTCTGGTACTCTCCTTTCTCCTCATCATACTGTCTAAGCCTTATATTAAAATATCTGCAACAAAATCTCCAACTCTGCATCATAAACTGGCTAGCCCTAAAACTCTTTGTTTGTTTGTTTTGGGTTTTTGAGACAGGATTTCTCTGTATTGCTTTGAGTATGTCCTGGAACTTGCACTGTAGACCAGGCTAGCCTCAAACTTCCAGAGATCGGCCTGGCTCTGCCTCCTGAGTGCTGGGATCAAATGCGTGCACCATCAATGCCCAGCCACCCTGAAGTTCTTTTTAGCGTGTGTCTTGAATCTCTGTTGGGCCTAAGTCCAGTTCCCTAAACCTCTAGGGGAACCTCTCAGGGTGCTGAGGGTGACAGTGGTGAGCTTTGCCTCCTTTACCTGTACCCACAAATGCTGCCTTACATTTCAGTTGCCATAGCCCTCCTGAGATTCACAATGGATATTAAGTCTGTGTCTATGTCCCGGTAGGAGGTAGATGTGTGCTTTTGTCAAGATCAGCTCAGGATAGGATAACTATAAGCATGTAGGTAAGGGACTTACTTTCCTACCTACAGCTTACTCAGGTAGGTGACGTGGATGTCCTTCTGTATGCTGCGAATATGTGTTGCTTTTATTGGTTGATAAATGGCCAGGCAGATTATAGCTAGAAGGGAAATCCCAACAGAGTTAGGGAGAAAAGGCAGAGTCAGGGAGACACCATGTAGCTGTAGAAGGGGTAAGATGCCAGAACATTACCAGTAAACCACAGCCTCGTGGCAATACACAGATTAATAGAAATGGATCAATTTATAAGAGAGAGATAGTCAGTAAAAAGCCTGAGCCATTGGCCAAACAATTATATTTAATATTAAGTCTCAGAGTGTTATTTCGTAAGTGGATGCAGGGACCCAGAGCAGGAGAGAAACAAGTCCCAGCCAAAACAGAAAACATTCAGCTACAGTCAGGGACTCATAAGAAACAATCAAGATAAGCTGGGAGGTGGTGCACTGGGAGGCAGGAGCAGGCGGATCTCTGTGAGTTCGAGGCCAGCCTGGTCTACAGAGCTAGTTCCAGGACAGTCAGAACTGTTATACAGAGAAACCCTGTCTCAAAAACAAAAACAAAAAAACAAAAGAAAGAAAGAAAGAAAGAAAGAAAGGACAAAAATATCCCTTGCTTCCTACATTAAAAGGAGAACATAAACCTCTCTCCTTTATAATGTGCAATAAACAATTTAAATGTAAAGTCTCATGTTTCAGAAGAAAGAAAGGAAGGAAGGACGGATAGACAGATGGAAGGAAGGACGGGTAGATGAAAAGAAGGAAGAGAAGGAAGAGAAGGAGGGAGGAAGGGAGGGAGGAATTCTCTTGTTGCAACAAAAGAACACTTAATTCAGGTTCCTGCAATTAACAGCACCCCTAAACTGGTAGATACTTTGACTTATTATTTCTCCTTCTATTTATCTTGTACCTATTGGAACGGTTTTGGGACTCTTTTAAAGAGCAAAACAAAAACATACAAACAAATAGGTCAATCGGATTAATATATTCTCTTAAAACATTCTATGCCAAGCAGTGGAGGCACATACTTTTAATTTTAGCACTTAGAAGGCAGAAGCATGTAGATCACGTAGTTTGAGGCCAGACAGAGAAACCCTGTCTCAAAACAAAACAAAAAACACCAAACCAAAAAATTTCTAATTGGCCAGGTGTGATAGTGCACATCTTTAATCCTAGTACTTAGGAGGCAGAGACAGGAGGATCTGTGAGTTCAAAAAAAGCATAATCTACTCTCTAACACAGACTTGTTAATATGAATAAGCCCAGTGAGCTATTGTCTCAACAAGAAGGTTGTAGTTAGTACAACTAAAGTTATATTTTGTTATTCTAAGTGCCATGGCACAGGTTCAAACTCTAAGTTCCTAACTATTGTTCTAACCCTATGTCCCAGATACCTGTGCAATGTATCTCAGCTGAAGGTTGGTTGGATCCATTCTTAATTCAAATCTCTGATTTGAGGGTCGGGATCTTATGGAGGACTCTCCAGCTGCAGGGCAGATCAAGGTGAAGTCTCTTCAGATGTGCAGAGGAGAGCATTGTTCTTGGTCTCTCCTTATATGCTATCCAGTGGGTGTCATGGGGTCTAAGGCTGTGACTGGGTATCTTGAGTGATGTCACTGGGTTCTGGTTATCAGGTACAACCTTGGATATAGAGGAGATCTTAAGCTATTTTTATAGGTCCAAAGGGTTTTTTTTTTTTTTTTAACTATGCTCATTGCATTTATCAATGAATCTGTTAATATACATTAAACTATTTATGAATGTGATTTAATGTGAGAGTGGGGGAAGAGACCAAAACACAGTGTTTGTGTATGAAACTATGAAAGAACAACATTTACTAATTAAAAATGAATTTTTCTTTCTTTCTTTCTTTCTTTCTTTTTTTTTTTGAATCAGGGTTTTTCTGTGTTACCCTGTCTTAGAACTTGTTCTGTAGACTAGGCTGGCCTTGAACTTGAGATCAGCCTGCCTCTGCCTTTCTAGTGCTGGGGTTAAAGGCCTGTGACATCACTGCCTGGCTAAAAATGAATATATTTTAATATAGTAAAATGCAAAAATAGTATAGCTCTTTTTTTTTGCCCCCAAACTGTGTTCTTTTTTCTCTCTCAGAATTGTGGAAGCAAAGGGAAAACCTTTTAGAAGTGCAGTCAAAACTAGACAGGGAAGGGAACTTGCTGGGCACAGCTTCTCTGTCATGGGTTGGGAGGTCTTGGGTACAGAGTGAAAAAAAGGAGGCTGTAGATAGGCTACAAATGGAGGATGTTCAAATCCTTTGTGGGAAAGGAAGGTTTCTCCAGGAGTTTGAGCACTACCTCTTTTTCTCTCCTTCTGTTTGTCTTCTGTCATTGTCATAATAGCTGTCAATGTAATAGCACTGGGTGTGGGTATGTCATTCAGCATGCAAACAACAGAAGATTATAATGACTTTGGAGGTAGTCTGCTCACTCAGCCATCTTAGAGCTAACCAGTTTGGAGAAGGTCACCTGAAGAGAGACTTCTGGTCTACCACTATCCTATCCTCAAAAATATACAACATAAGAGTGGGGTAGAAATTGCTCCTCTGGCTTTAATATTATTTAGAATGTTTTGTGGGGATTATTTTTTCTTATAAAATTATTTATTTATTCATTACTCATTTACTTATAATTTGTGTACATGTGTGCAGGAATACATACATTGGTGTACTACACCATGACCCATGTGTGGAGGTCATCGGACAATGGGTGAGTAAACAGTGAAAGAGGGCTCTTCCTCTCCACCTTGTGGGTCTCAGGAATGAGATTTGGGTCATCAGTGAAAGGACCAAAAAAAAAAAAAAAAAAAAGACAAAGTGGGTACCTTTCGGTAGGCCCTGCCAATGTATGCCACAGAATTAGTGCAAGAGGTTTATTGGGGGAGGGGAGAGGAAAGTGACAGAGCAAAAGGCCATGACAGAGTGGAGACATGAGAGAGGTAGGTGGACAGACAGATAGAAAAACAGGGCAGAGGCAAGAGGCAAGAAATGTAAGAGGAGCAAGTCAGAGACCTGTGCCTGGCGGACACGTTTGAGGGGTGCACAGGTCGCATAGACGATGGTGGAAAAGCATCTGGCAGCAGGTGATGACATAACTGCATCAGCAGCTGAGACAGGTTTTTGCCCTGGTAGGAACTCACAAGCATGCTTGGCAGCCAGTGCCTTTACCCATCTGCAGGCCCCTGGTTTTCTGTGCTAGGGTTCCATCACAGTATTGGCCATCTTTTCAATCTCCAAGGAAGATTTTTTTTTAATAATTTATTTAACTTTATTTTATGTTTATTGGTGTAAAGGTGTCAGATCCCCTGGAACTGGAGTTACAAACAGTTGGGAGCTGTCATGTGGTTGCTGGGAATTGAACCCAGGTCCTCTGGAAGAGCAGACAATGTTCTTAACCTCTGAACCATCTCTCCAGCTCTCCAAGGAAGATTTTTATTTTAGTCTCCTTGACGTGTAGTTTAAAGTTGCCTCCATCTCAGTAAGAAGATGAGAATGACCTTGAACTCACAGTCTTCCTGCTTCTGCCTTCTGCTTCCTGAGTTCAGGATTACCTGCTTCATCCTGTAATTTTGTTTTTAGATAACACTAGAAAGCGTTCTTTAAAACACTTTTTTTTTTTTTTTTTTTTTTTTTGGTTTTTCAAGACAGGGTTTCTCTGTAGCTTTGGAACTTGTCCTGGAACTAGCTCTGTAGACCAGCTGGTCTCGAACTCACAGAGATCTGCCTGCCTCTGCCTCCCAAGTGCTGGGATTAAAGGCATGCACCACCAATGCCTGGCCTAAAACACCCTTTTCATAATGTCATTTACGTGCTTATGGTACCTGAAAAATCTATGCCAGTATTAGCAGTTCTTGTCAAGCCAGCATCTATTCATTGTTCCAGTTGTTACAGAGGCTGAAGATCACCTCTGTCCAGGCCTGAACAACATGACATTAGTGACATGGTTTCTCATTAAATCATCTTCCATGTGAGAGTCCCAAACGATCTCTCAGTGTACTGCTCAACAAGTTGTAAATCCAGCCAAACAGGTCATAAAGAGCCTGTGCTCTCCACTGAGGAAACTGTCACCACCCCTCTGTATCTGATTTACTTATTTCTAAAGCCCAGGCTTAGACCCCCAGGTGCTGAGAACACCTTCAGACCTCAGTCAGTTGACCCTGTCCTATAGGAATAGCACAAAGAGTTCAGCTTGCTTTTCAGACCTTTTCTTTCTTAAAATCTCACTGTATAGCTCTGGCTGGCCAGGATCTCACTATCTAGGTCAGGCTGGTCTTGAACTCACAGAGATCCACTTGCCTCCACCTCCAGAAAACCGGGATTAAAGGTGTATGCTGCCATGCCTGGTAACATTCTGAATTTGAAAGAGATTAACTTATTGAAGCAATTTCATATTCTCTTCCACAGTAATACAACTGTTTATCTTCTTGGTGTCTGGGTGACAAGACATCTCTATGTCACTCCAGGTTTGTCAAGAAATACCTCTCACTGAGTGAATCCAAGGAGAGCTTTGTCACTTACTCTCCTTTAGCTCAGGACCTGGGTGGACTCTTGTTGGAGTTCCAAACCAAGACTGTGAGGATCTCAGTGGCTTCAACAGTGAACATGGAAGTGGAGATGCTGGCAAAGTGAGGCAAGATAAAAAGACAGGAAAAAACAAGGAGACATAAGAAGAAAAAAGGAGTCCCACACCCCTGGTGGCTAAGACCCAAGAAACACTCACAGATGGGTGATGGCCCATGTTTATACTCAAAACGTGCATTCATGTCCTTGTGACCCATGTACAGTAAAAATTCCTTTGACCTTTTTAGTCTTTTTTTTTTTTATCTTGTCATCCTGTAAATGTATATGACACAATGTGATCTACCTTATCTTGGGTGCTAAATAAAAGTTTTTAAGATAAGTGCTTTTTTTAACTGTATTTTTTTTTTTAATCCCTTGAATTTGTTATGTTTTCCAAAGCAATGCAAATAGATGTGGGCTTGGAGGCATGGGCCTGGAATTCCAGTTACTCTAGAAGGCGGGGCAGGAAGTTCCTGGCCTTCACTAAATCTAGTCTCAAAAACTAAAATAAATCATAAGTAATGAAATAGGATATTTTTAGTTGTTTGTTTGTTTTTCAAGACAAGGTTTCCCTATATAACAGCTCTGGCTGTCTTGGAATTAATTTTGTAAACCAGGCTGGCATTGAGTTCACTGAGATCCACCTGCCTCTGCCTCCGGAGTGCTGGGATTAAAGGTGTGTGTCTCCACTGCCTGACTTAGTAGAGACAGAGGCGGGTGCATCTCTGAGTTTGAGGCCAGACATAAAAGTTCTAGACCAGTCAGAGTGACATAGTGATTCTCTCTATTTTAAATTTTTCAAATTCACTTGCTTTATGTGTATAAATGTCTTTGTGTGTGTGTGTGTGTGTGTGTGTGTGTGTGTGTGTGTGTGTGTGTGTGTGTGTGTGTGTGTGATGTGCCTGGTGCCCATAGAGGTGGGAAGAGGGGTTGAATCCACTAGAACTGGACTCCCAGGTGGTTCTGAGACACCATGTGGATGAGACTTTGTCACAAAAAATAAAACCAAAAAGCATTTGAAAGAGAGGAATTGGGGGTGTTGCTTGGTGGTAGAACAGTTGCCTTATGTGTGAAACCCAGGTTCAATCTCCAGCCTCACAAAGACAGTTTTTTTTTTTTTTACATTTCTTTATTTAAACTTTTTTTCATTTATTTTACATACTAACCGGTTTCCCCTCCCTTCTCCCCTCCTGTCCTTTCTTTCCCCTTTCCCACCTAGAGCCCTCCCCATCCTCTCCTCCTCCATTCGGAAAGGGACAGGCCTCTATGGGCTCGCACAAAGCAGGGCACATCAAGTTGAAGCAGGACCAAGCTCCTTTCCCTTCTGTTGAGGCTGGTGAGGAAATCCAGCACAGGGAACAGGTTACCAAAAGCCAGCTAAGTGCCAGGGAGAGGTCCTGCTCCCACTGTTAGAAGCCTTACTAAGAGACCAAGCTACACAATTGTCACATACATGCAGAGGGCCTAGGTAGATCCCAGCTTGGTCCCATGCAGTCTCCCCAACTGTTGGTTCAGCATTCATGAGCTCTCAAGAGCTCAGGTCAGCTCTCTGTGGGGTCTTCCATCATGACCACCCTGGGGCGTACAATCCCTCCTCTGTTTCCTCCACAAGACTCTCAGAGCTCAGTGCAGTTCTTAGCAATGGATCTCTGTCCCTGTTTCCATCAGTTACTGAATAGAGTATCTCTGATGACATTTAGGGAAGCCACCAATCTGCTTACAGTAGATGGCCAGTTCCAACCCTCTCTCAGCCATTGCTAGGAGTCTTAGTTGGGACCATCCTTGTGAGTTCTTTGTGCCAGGTTTCTCCCTAACCCCAAAATGCACCCCCATCAAGTGGTCTCTTTTGTTATTCTCCCCCTCTATCCTGCCTCCAACCTGCCTCCTGCACCCAGCCAGCCCACACTTGGCCATATACAACTGTTTTTTTCCTAAGCCTTCCCCTTTATGTTTAAATCTATATTAAAACTTTTCTTTTAAAATTATTTTTTTATTATTTTATGTGTGTCAATATTCTGCCTACATATTTGTCTGTGTGCTGTGTACATACTTGAAGCACTAGGAGACCAGAGGGCATTGGATCCCCTGGAACGGGAATTGCCTATGGATGTGAGGGGGCTTGTGAGTGCTGGGAACGGGGCTTCTGCAGGCCCCAACCTAAGACTCTCCAACCCTTAAGACTTTTCTTAATAAACTCCAGGTTTGCTTCATCCTGACTCATCCTGAGACTTTCTTTTGTGGTGTGAAGTCAAGGATTCTGGCTCCATCTGAGTACAGTTCCCTGAAGACAAAGAACATAACTGTCTCTCCTACCCATGCTGACAGGAGTCATAGTCTGGGTGGAGCACTGGGCAAGATGAATTCAAAAGCTGTCAGGTATAGTTCAGTGGAATTGGGGATAGAAGGGACTGTTCTGTGACTGAATAAACTTCATTTTGGAAAACCCACGAGACCACCCTCATCCCTACACCATATTACAAACTCCCAGAAATAGAGGGGAAGGATTTGAGTGTGGTCAGGTTTCCCAGAACTGAAGGTGTCCACGGTCAGAGGGATGCCATTTTTACCATCACCTTGCCCCCATTTTATTCTACAGAGGGATGAACTGACAACAGAGGTTATATTCACCATGTTTTCCATTTTAAGATACTAGGTTAATTAAAAATACTTGTATTTGGAAAAACTAATTTATAATTGGGTAAAGGGTTATGACTAATTTTGGTGGTGACAGTTCATAACAAATATTTAATCCTTATATAATAAAACAGTTACCACAAATCGAAAATGTTCTGATTTTTGTTTTTGTTTTTTGTTTGTTTGTTTGTTTGTTTGTTTGTTTTGTTTTTGAGACAGGTTCTTACTATGAAACTCTAGCTGCCTGGAACTCACGTTGTAGACCAGGCTGGACTTAAACTCACAGAGATCTGCCTGTCTCTGCCTTCTGAGAGCTGGGATAAAGGTGTGTGCCACCACTGCCCAGCTAAAACAGACCCTTTTCTTCTCATTTCTTTCCATTTCTTTACCTTCCTTCCTTCCTTCCTCCCTTCCTTCCTTCCTTCCTAACTCCTCTTCTCTCCATCCTTCTCTCTCCCCTTTCTTCCTTCTTTCCTTTCTTCCTTCCTTCCTTCCTTCCTTCCTTCCTTCCTTCCTTCCTTTCTTTCTTTTTAGAAAGGGTTTCTCTATGTAGCCTTGGCTGTCCTGGAGCTTCTGGCTCCAGCTCTCATACCCTCTTCTGGTCTCTGTGGGCACCTACATACATGTAAAAATAAGTCATTTTTATTTTCATTTTCGTTTTTTCAGGACAGTTTTTCTCTGTGTAGCAGTCCTGGCTGTCCTAGAACTTGCTTTGTAGACCTGGTTGACCTAGAGTCCATGGAGATCCTCTTGCCTCTGCTTCCCAAGTGCTGGGGTTAAAGGCCTGTGCTACCACCACTTGTCAGCTTTATTTTCAAGGTTTACCTAAGGGACCCTAGACCCCAAACAATATTCTTTGGATCTTAGAAAGCTCTCTATATTATTACAGCCTATTACAGGCTGGCAGCTGAATTCCCAGGCTGCCATCTGCTATGTGACTCTATGGATGTTCACCTGCCAGGGGTAAGCTTTGGCCTGGACCCTGGCAATCTGTTCACAGATGGCGTGGCCTCCTTTCTCAGGTGTTCTCCACTCTTATTATCCCCAAGGATATGCTTCATTCTGACCCATAACTTCTCTGGTTTTAGGAAGTCTTGGAAACAGGACCCTATGTCATTTAAAGAAAACGTTCTTTGGTCAAGGGTAGCATCAGGCAATCTTGTTGGATTCTAGCTGTGAGGGTGTCTGACGACAGGTCTATCATGGCAGCTTCAGAGGACTCTTACCCTATGCCAAGTGGCTTGCTAAATCTAGGGCTTATCTGATGTACATTGTTGTTGCTTGGTTGGTTTTGAGACCAGAACTCACTGGGTAGCACAGGCTGTCTTTGAACATGTGCCAATCATTCTACTTCAGCCTCTAGAGTACTGGGGATTAGAAGCGTGAGCTGCCACACCCAGCTTTGTGTGGCGCTTTTAGAAAGCAAACCACACCCAGCATGCAACAAGTATGCAGAGACTGAGAAATCTTTTAATTTGTTTTATCTGGATCATACATTTATTTCTGCCAGTGACTGTGTGTTTTCCCGGCTGGTAAATAGAGAGCAAACTTCTAATACAGAGACCCTAATCTAAAGTCTAGGTTTCCATCAATTCAGGCTTAATGGTTAACTCTCAAAAACTTGATCTGGGCTACTTAATACCAGAGCATTACCATTCATGGGTTTCCTGTTGAACACCTAAAGTGTATAGAATTCTCCTAATCCATAGGATCAGACCAGGCACTGTAGAGTTAACAGTGATGCTGCCACACCCGTTTTAAAACTCTATGGCCTAAAGTTATGCTGAAGTTCAGACTCCTTCCACTTTAATGTGTATGCATGCGAGTCACCTAGGAATTTGGGGGAAAATGTAGATTACTACTCAGTAGATTTGAATGGGGCTTAAAAGCACATTTTTTTTTTTTTTTTTTTTTTTAGCAAGTTCCAAAGTGCTGCTGACACGGCTGGCCCAAGGGTTATACTTTGAGTAGCAAGATTCTGGGGGAAGAAGAGCAGATGGAGGCCACTGAAGAGTTTCAATGCCATTCCATGAACACAACCATCTTGCATCTAGGAAGGAAGACACGCTTAAAGAAAATAGAAATACCATTCATCCATTTGACCTTGGTCATGAGCCAGAAAAATGACATTTTTTTTTTTTTTTTAAATAAGAAAGCAAAGGAAAAATATTCCTCTCTTGGAACCTCTTCTACTCTTAGGATTTCCTTTTTTCTTTCTTTCTTTCTTTCTTTCTTTCTTTCTTTCTTTCTTTCTTTCTTCCTTCCTTCCTTCCTTCCTTCCTCCCTCCCTTCCTTCTTCCTTCCTTCCCTTTCTCTCTCTCTCTTTCTTCTTTTTTTCTTTTTTGAAACAGGGTTTCTCTGCATTGCCTTGGAGCCTCTGTAGATCAGGCTAGCCTCAAACTCACATAGATTTGCTGTCTCTGCCTCCTGAGTGCTGAGTTCTGGGAATAAAGGCATGCCCCACCAACACCCAGCTAGAGAACCAATTAGTGCTCAAGAGGAATCTAGACATACCTCATCCCTCATCCCTCGCCAACTGCCCAGCGATGCTGATGGACATCCAACTTTAAGTTCCAGGATGGGCAGAAAAGAGGGAATGTAATTGTTCAATGACTTCACAAGTGTTGGTTCTGGACAGCTAGGATATTCAGAGAATGTAATGGGTGTGTTTTCAATCCCCACCTGCTGTCCAGGTTATTAACAGCTCACTGAACTTGGCACTGAGAGTCAACATTCTTCTTGATCTCTACACAGTTACTATCTAGTGAGGAAGCATTGTCTGGGGAAATTAGACGGAACAATGAACTAACTCTTCAGAATACTATGGCAGATGTCTGTGTTGGGTGTACCTCCAGGTGGGAAATAAGCTTGGGGAAAGGACTAGACATGGCCCTACAGACAAGAGGCCTGGGATCTGGGAGCTTTCCAGGTGGAGGAGAAGGCCTGGGGGAGTATTCTAACCAGAAATCTAGGACAGGCTTCCTTTGGGGACATGCTAGGAAGAGAAAGCAGAACCAGAGCAGACTGTCCTCCCATCGCTTCCCCAAGACAGGAGTTCTCCGTGTAGCCTTGGCTGTTCTAGTGCTCTCTGTGGACCAGGCTAGCCTCAGATTCAAAGATCCACCTGCCTCTGCCTCCCAAGTGCTGAGATTAAAGGTATGTGCCACCAAACCTAGCTGAGACTGATGCCTTAATGAGGGTTTTCTAAAGGACATGAAAACAGAGTAAGGTTTTTCCTCAATGTTGCATAAGCCGTTGGTCAGATGGGCTCCTGCTGAGCTGTACAGAGTTTATTTTGCTTTTAAGGTTTCTCTGAGTGGTTCTGTGTGGTGTGCATGTGCATGCTATGCACACACTGCCATGAGTTACATCTCCAGTCTTCTCTGAGTGATTTTTAAAGTATCTGTAGGGCAGATGAAGTAAGTCCGCAGGTAAGGGCCAAAGCTAATAACCAAGTTCAATCCCTGAGACCCTTGGGGGGTTGTCCTTTGACTCACACATGCATGCTGGAGCATGGTTATGTTAGTCCCACTGGGCAAGAATATGGCCACTACTACAATTTTTGAGTCAAATTTTAAGCAAGCTTTATTAAATACTGGCCAGTACCATGGATACTGGCCAGACCCATATCCAAGACCCACACTCAGAATATAACTCCAAATTACATTATAAAGGCAAACTGCAGAAGGCTTTGTACTTCTGGCCTTCCTCCAATTGCACTTGGGACAACCAAGCTTGTTTTCAGAAGCAAAAACATGCTTTGTTGACAGGCGATGATGGCACATGCCTTTAATCCCAACACTAGAGAGGCAGAGGCAGGCAGATCTCTGTGAGTTCAAGGTCAGCCTGGTCTACAGAGTGAATTCCAGGACAGCCAGGGCTGTTATACAGAGAAACCCAATCTTGAAAAAACAAAACAAACCAACAAACAAAAAAACATGCTTTGTTATCTTACATGAACAACAGTCCTCAGCATTCCAGGAAGTTATCTGTCCTTGGGCAAGTGGTGGTTTATAGGTTAGAGGCATTTTTGTTTTACAGGACAGTGGTGGCACACACCCCTAATCCCTGCAGAGGCAGGTGGGTCTCTGTGAGTTCAAGGCCAGCTTGTTCTATAGAGTGAGTTCCAGGACAGCCAGGGCTGTTACATAGAGAAACCCTGTCAAGGAAGGAAGGAAGGAAGGAAGGAAAGAAAGAAAGAAAGAAAGAAAGAGAGAAAGAAGAACTGATAGAAGCTGGGAGGTGGTGGCAGCTCACATCTTTTATCTCAGCATTCAGGAGGCAGAGCCAGGCAGATCTCTGAGTTTGAGGCCAGCCTCAAATGCAGAACAGCTAGGGTTACATTGAGAAACCCTGTCTTGAAAAACTGGAAAAACAATCGAGTCTATGAAAGGCAAGGCTTATGAACTTCTGAAAGGCCTTCACACTGGAAAGCTGTCAAAGACATGTCTCAGAGCTCCAGGAGCAAGTCTGTTGTCTAGGAACAACTGTAAGAGTCGAAAGGGGCACAGATGGCATCTGGCAATCCAAACCTACAGTGTGAGCTCAGTCCTTGACATATGTAATCTCTTCTGGTATGAAGTCGACAGGGTTTATACAGGTCATTTACTATAGTCATTCTTTCCCAGTCCCTCAGTTACTGGAGGACAGTGATCTCACTCTCTGGAAACCACCAAAGGGACACTGCTATGTAAGAAATCAATTCATGCTAATGTGTAAATAATTAGTCAGAAAGATTGTCATGGCTAATGCTACCTCATATGTAACTTGGGAGAGGAGAGGAATTGATGGAGGAACCACAGAGAGCAGGAAGGGGGAGGGGGAGTTCTTGTCCTTAAGAGAAGAAACAAACACAGGAAGGGGTGACTGGCCCAGCAGCTGCCTTTGATTTGGCTTATTTCCCTTCTCCTAGGAAGAGGTGAACAGAAGTTGTGACATTATTTTTAGAACTATTTTCAGAATGTGGTGATGGCATCTCAGGATGAAGTTATCTCAGGCAGGGCAGCAAGGCATAGCTGTCTCAAAGCAGGTGTGTGGGTCCGCATGACAATGAGACTAAGCCCAATGTGACAGGGAGGCAAAGCCAGCAACAGCCAGGGCCTTCATAATCAAAGAGACCTGGTTTCCACCCTGGCTGCTTGCTGGCTGTGTGACAAGTGGAAAGCGAGCCAGCCTTTCTGGACTCAGCTTCTACACTATAAACTGGAAATGAAAACAGTTGTTTAGAAGATCTAAAAGAGCTAGGAAATTTGGAGGAGGTACAGGGTGTAAGGCAGAATCTGGCCACTTCAGGGCCTGCCTCCAGATCCCTTCTGGACCCCATTTCCTCCCTTCCTGCCTCAGTCTCTCTTGTTGCTCTGAGCTGCTCCACTGCTGTAGGCAGGGGTTCTCATCTGTGGTGGAAGAAAACCACAGCAAGGATGTATGTGGTGAAGACGAAGCTTCCGCGTAGAAGAGTTGTCTAACATTTGTGCTTTCCCGGGGACCGCTCTCTTCCTTCCTTGCACCCCTCACCTTTGGAATCACTTCCTTCCCCATAGTGGATGCTTGTGGCTCAGAGTTCAGGAGAGAAGTGTGTTTCCCTGAAGCTTCACTGCTTCCCTTTCCCTAAGGAGTTATTTTCACCAACTGAGTCAAAAAACTCACAGGTCTAGGTTAAGCGGCTAGGCATAGGGGGATGTGCTCTATGTTGTCAGCTATTTTAAAGCGAAGGGTTATTATTTTTACTTAGCTGTCAGGTTCAGTGGTGATAAGCAGATTTGCTCTGTTGTGCACCACTCACTCTCTAGAAATATTTACTGATTCCATACTCAAATACCATGCCCATCTAACAATAACTTTACATTCCTTGATCTGCCACCTTTAGGACCCAATTCTGAATTCTGTCTCTGAGAACATTCTAGTTATCCCAAGAATATAAGTGGGATCATATAATATTTGTGTTTTTTTTTTCTAGTCCTGGCTGTCCTAGAACTCGCTCTGTAGGCCAGGCTGGCTTTGAACTTACAGTGATCCACCTGCCTCTGCCTCCTGAGTTCTGGGATCAAAGGCATGCACCACCACTGCCAGGTGAGATTTTCTTGTAGAGGAATATTTTAAAGAAAAAGTTATGTTGCTGACTGGCTATACTGAGTATTCTGATGTCACACACACACACACACACACACACACACACACACACACACACACACACTCATACAGGCTCCTATAAAAACCTGAGCTCACAGCTCTAGTCACAGCTTATACAATTATAAAAACAATTTATCACACTAACTCAAAACCCCCACAAAATCTCATACAATTTAATGTGAGAGATGAAGCATCGCTAAACACAACCTCAACATTGCTTAATAACAGAAATAGCCTTAGTTCTGGTTCTATATTTAATCTGTGTTTGCATTTTAGCTTCACTTGTTTTAATGCAGAGTGTCTGCATGTGTATGCTATAGAAGGTGTCACTAGTAGCATCAACTCACAGTTGTGCCTGATAGTGCAGAATAATCAGCCATCTCACTTAACAATAACACTGCTGGCAAGCAGTTATGGGGGGGGGTCAAAGTTAATGAGGTGTTACTAGCTAATAGCATGAAATTATCTTTCCTTGGCGATAAAACTAATGCAATAACTAACGGCATTATGGAAGAACTGGGAACATTTAAGCCAGTTCCCTTGGAACTGAGAACAGAAAACACCTGAGTTGTGAATGCCTAGTGCATTTGCTGCTAATTAATTCTGCATGTAGATATTTACAGAGACAAGCCCTGAGCAATAGAATCTGAGCACAGCTTTACCAGCTAGGGCAAGGTTCTCTTGAATTTATCCTAGCCAAAAAATAATTTTGATGATTTGTTACTGTGAAATAAACATCTCAAAACTTAATAGCTTCAAGCAGTATTTGGCTCACAAATCTAAGATAGGGGCTGCTGGCCTTGGTGGGGACAACTTACCTTTGCTCTACTAGACTTTAATTGGTTGACTCATAGAGCAGAGGCTGGAATCAGCTAAGTCAGGTGAACTTTTTCTGTGAAGGACAAGACAATAACTTATCTATGTCTTTGTGGACCTCAGGGCCTATGTTATCATTTCTGACACTGTCCTACAAAGAGGCAGCGATATATGGATAAGTGAGTTTATTTATTTAAAATAGTCAATAGGCTAGATTTGGGCCACAAATTAAAATCTGCAGTTCTGCAGGATGGTGATGGTGCACATCTTTAATCCCATCACTTGGGAAGCAGAGGCAAGTGGATCTCTGTGTGTTCGAGGCCAGCCTCGTTTGCACAGAGTTTCAGGCCACATAGAGACATATAGGGAGACCCTGACTCAAAGTAAATGAATAGTAATATTAAAGATGAATAAAAAAAAATCTGTAGCCTCAATCTAAAAGTTTGCTTATTAATGCAACTGAGCATTGATGCTGGCTGTTGGCTGGAACTTTGTTTGAGCCTCTCTACATGGTTTCTTGTTGAGTCTGAGTATCCCTACATCATAGAGCTGTGTTCCAAGGTCAACTGTTCAGAAATAGTCAGGCCCACAGAAATTCCATTATTTTAAAAATAACTTTGGTTGAAAAGTCAACAAGTATCACTTATACTGTATCTTTTTTTTTTGTTTTTGTTTTTTTTGTTTGTTTGTTTTTGTTTTTTTGTTTTTCTAGACAGCATCTCACTATGTAGCTCTGGCTGTCCTGGAACTAGACCAGTCTGGCCTCACACTCACAGAGATCTGCCTGACTCTGCCTCTTGAATGCTGGAATAAAGGTATACAACACTACTGCTTGGCTTTTTTTAAATTTAATTTTCTTTCTTTCTTTATTACTTATTTGGTGTATGTGCATCCTTGCTGAAGCCAGAAGACAACTTTCTGAAGTTGGTTCTCTCCTTCCACCATGGACCCAGGGATTGATCTTTATTCATTGTATCATCTTGAAAGCCCTCACACTCTTTGTTGAGGCCTTCTCAGGGGAAGAGATGGAGGCATCTCTTTCTGATAGGACAGTGGCAAGGTTCTAGGAATATAGTTGAGATCATTTATTGAAAAGACAACTGTTTTGCAATGTTTTGTTTGTGTTCTGACAAATAAGCTTTCTTAGAGTCAGAGGATGGAGCTAGCTAGCCACTAGTTAACCAGAGAGGTCAGGAGGTCTGTACAGAGAGGAGCTAGGAAATGATAAGGTAGAACGGAGAGAGGATGTAGGCCTTTTTGGTCAGAGGAGCCGTAGAGGTAGAGCTGATCCTCTGCTTCTCTGATCTTTCAGGTTTTAGCCCCCAATTTCTGACACCTGGTTTTTATTGATAAGATTAATTAGATTTGTTCTTCATACAGCTTTCCACACCGACCCTGTGCTGTGGGGTGATTGAGTTTTATAAACTCTGGTCTCAGATTCAGGACAGAGGAGAGGGGTACATCGCATCTTTTTAGCCCTTTATAAAACCCATTCCTAGAGCAAAAGATCAAAGTCCCATTATCCCAGGCTGCCCTGGCTGCAAGAGTCTTCTGGACTCTGTCAGGAAGCTATAGGGCAAGGATTCAATTGAAGCCTTCTCCAGGAGATACCTGGGGATTTTTCTGAGCCATTTTCAGTGGCTTGTCAGCAGTCTTTTCACAGCAGTGTGAGAGAAAGGTCCCTACTTGTTATATGTGGTTCTGGTTGCTGTGCCTCAAGTTTGTGGAACATCTTCCAAAAGTCATTCTTGGGCTTTTGATCGGTACCCAGTCTGATAGGAGGCACACGCTAAGATTGGTAGGAAAGAAGCATGAGAGAGAACCTGGCCCTCATATACCAGGAGTCTTCACTCTGATAATCCGAAGCAGTACCTCTCAAGACTGTTGCTTCCTGTGACCAAGTCCCTGTGGGGATCTTTATGTGTGTAAGTATGAACAGGCACAGTACGCATGTGGAGGTCTGAGAACAACTGGGGGGCGGGGGAGTTGATTCTTTCCTTCCACCAAGTGGGTCCCAAAAATCAAATTCAGGTGATCAGTCTTGGTGACAAAGGCCTTTCTTTACCCAGTGAGTCACTGCCACCCATGCCTGTAGAGACCAAGGTTGAACAGTGTTAGTCATGGAAGACAACATGGGAAGCATGTTCAAGGGTCTTTGTATGTCCCATTTAGAGACTCTCCTGGCTAGATGAAGCAGCCCTATCAACGTCTCTAGGGGATCATCTAAGCACACA
The DNA here is from genome assembly GCA_030556225.1 of Cricetiscus sungorus. Classification (NCBI taxonomy): domain Eukaryota; kingdom Metazoa; phylum Chordata; class Mammalia; order Rodentia; family Cricetidae; genus Cricetiscus; species Cricetiscus sungorus. Next base: position 17,581,284 of record JANBXA010000651.1, on the reverse strand, counting down.
GTAGAACCTCAACATGTGAATGAAGGTCAATCCACATTGTGCTACCAGCCCCCTTACTTCTCATACCATGGGAGACCTCCCTTAAAGGCTGTTGGGTCCTGAGTTTTTAATTGTTGGTCCAGCCACAAGAAGTAATGTTTCCAGTTGGTGTAGGACTTTGGGTGCCTCTGCTGAAGGGGAATAGAGTATCTTGAATGTGGAGAGACACTTGGTTGGAAATTCTTTTGCTGTTCCTACTTCATTTGGCAGCTGAAAGGCTGAGCTGTGCCCTGATGAGGGGTCTCAAGCTAAAGATACATTCCCTCCTTCCTGCCGTTCGTCCCCCTCCTGAGAGCCAAACCCTCTTTCCATGACTCATGTGATTGCTGTAGAGATAATTCATAGGTCAGAAGCAGTGGGCCATTGATTTGAGAGGAGGAGAGCAATGACTATTCAGAAACAAGTCTCCTCTCATCATGCAAATACCCCTAATTAAGAAATCCAGAGTCAGACTCTGTGTCATGGAAACATAATTTCCTTTGACTCAGAGAGTTCCAGGAACTGCTGCAGGCAGTGAACCTTTTGTAGCTTCCTGGGTTAAACAGCATCACCTTCTGCGTTACATTTTCTTGGACAAATGTGAATTCAGCCTAACATTTGTCAAGCCTCTCCTAAGTGTCTTGCATGGCCCCCGTGATTCATTCTTGATAGGAAAGGCATGTAAAGAGGTGTAGGAAAAAGATGGCCATCTACAACTCAAGGAGACAGGTCATTTTCTCTCAGTTCTCAGAAGAATCCAACAGATTTCTAACCCTTTGGAATCCTGAGAAAATACATTTTGCTTGCTTAATCCACCTAGTCCATGATATTTTGTTGAAACAACCATAGCAAACTAATAGGACATTAAGTGGCTCCTGTTAGTTTTCTATGTACAATTTTTTGTTTTGAAAACAATAGTTCTAACAATATTGTTATAAAACAATAGTTTTCTAGTGGGGAAAATCCTGGGTGGACATAAGTTAAGCTTTATTTGTGTGGCTTTTGTTTGATAGAAATTTAATACACTTATTTATCTATCTGCTCACCTACTCTCCACCTCTATAATCTGCTTTATTATCTTATATTGTTCTTGTGTTGCATTCTTTTATGTTGCATTTGTTTAACTCTGTGAAGCTGTGTTGTAACATGAATTAATAAAATACCGAAAGACAGATATTGGAGTTCAAGCTGAAGATCAGGGAAGCAAAGCAGCCAGCCACTAGCTCTCATCTCTAGCTCAGGCTGAATGGGCTGAGCCACGCACGTGCTCTTCACCAAGTCTCAAACTGCTGCCTCTCCTCAGTGTGGCTGGAGAACACATACTGTCCTGATATTAAATTATATACCTCTCATGAGTCCTGGGTTTAAAGGTGTGTACCACCATCTCCTAGTTTCTGACTGCTGAGATTAAAGGTGTGTGCCTGGCTTCTATATCTTGTGCCTGACTTTGCTTTCTGAATCCTCAGGCAAGCTTTAATAAATGGTAAATAATATATCATTATACTGCATTACTTTGCCTGTCTAAAACACCTGATTGGTCTAATAAAGAGCTGATTGGCCAATAGCTATTCAGGAGAAGAGATAGGTAGATCTGGCAAGCAGAAAGAATAAATAGAAGGAGAAATCTGGGAGGAGAAGATTGAGGAGTAAGGAAAGTAGGAGAGGAGGACATCAGGGGTCAGCCACCCCACCACACAGCCAGTGTCTGAGTCAGGAAGAAAGAATGGTATATAGAATGGAGAAAAAGACCCAGAGACCAAAGGTGGATAGGATAATTTAAGTTAAAAAAAAAAAATGTTGGCTAGGAACAAGCCAAGCTAAGGCCAGGCATTCATAAGAAAAACTAAGAGTTCTTGTGATTTATTTGGGAGTTGGGTGGCAACCACACAAAAGGTAAAAAGCAAAACAAACAAACAAACAAAAAACAACAAGACTCTGTGTCAAAAAAAAAAAAAAAAGACAAAAGTAAGGAGTAGGGGGAGGAGAAAGAGGAGAAGTGTAAAACTAAAAGGAAAATCCCAGAAGAGAGCTAGAGAGATGGGGCAGTGGTTGACAATGATCACTATGGTTCCAGAGGTCCCCGGTTTGTTTCCAGAGCACCACACCTGTCAGCTCACAGTAGCCTTTAACCAGAGATAGTAAATGCCCTCTTCTAGCCTCTGTGGGTGTGGGCACCTGCACTGGCCTTCACATACTCACACAGGCAGAGGTAATTACACATAAAAAGTAGACTTTTCATATGCTTGGCTTCCTTGCCCAGCTGCCTTCTGCCATCTCAGAACCAGCATTCCTTCCGTGCAGAAACCACACCTCTCACTACCCTGCTCGCACCTTGACTTCTGATTTCCCAGCCTCCAGAACCATATATTATACCATAATATAACCAAAATATAGAAATATATTTTGTAAATCCCAGTACAGTAGCTGGTAGACAGTAACTTCCTGCAAGTGTGTATTCCTCTTCTATGCCAGGAGATAGCCAGCCAAGATTCTCTGAAATGTTAAATTTCAGATATGGTTTGAGAGAGAGAGAGAGAGAGAGAGAGAGAGAGAGAGAGAGAGAGAGAGAGAGAGAGAGAGAGAGAAAGGGCAAGGAATTCCTTTTATCTGTAGGGATATTCTCATTCCAGACAGATAGTAGCACAGCACAGAGTTGGTCCATCTGCAGAATAAACCTTGAAGTTGATCAAGATCTACTCTACTGGACATCCAGCACTGGGAAAGATGCTGTGGAAATGCAATGAGAAGTTGAATAGTGTTTGCCATTAAGCCTCTGATAACATTGAAGAGGCAAGCTATGAGCATCCAAAGAGTTAACAATGAAGGATTTACATAATAGCCCAAAATCAACAATAGAGCTGCTTTCAGGACTCTATCAGGAGAGTAAGATTTATTACCTAATAAATCAGGCCAGACAGATTGGGCGTGTTTCAGGGTGGTGTGGCCTGGCCCTAGACTAAAAGTGTGTAGCCCAGGCTAGCCTTGAACTCCTGATCCTCCTGCTATTTCCTCCTTCAGCAAATCTTACTGTCGTCTGCTACCACACAAGGGGGAGCTAATGGGCCCCCAGACTGATAGCTGGGAAACCAGCATTGGACCGACTCAGACCTGAGCATGGGTCTCAGGTAGAAGGCTTGAACAGTCTAAAGAACTTTGACAGTGGAACCAGGATGTATCACTGGAGCAGGAAAGGACTTTGGGAGCACATTCCCGATGGAGGGATACTCCCTTTGCCTAGAGGTAGGAGGGAGGGCCTAGTCCCTACTTCAAATGACTTGACAGGTTTTGTTGATCCCTCCTGGAAGGCATCACCCTCCCGGGGGGGGGGGGGAGGAGGCTGGAGAGCATGGGAGGAAGGCAGGAAAAGAGAGGGAACTAGGATCGATATGTAAAATAAGAAAAAAACATAAATATTAAAAAAATAAATAAATCAGGCCAGCTGGTACTAGTCAGAAGGGAAGCTACTTCAGGCTAGGGTCCCGAGAGAGGGACAAAGGCCTTAGTCAGGTGGGACATACTATGGAAATAGCAAACCCATTTGATAAGAGCAAAGAGACTTTTAGTAAGCTGAGATTTCTGGTGCTCAGTCGGGGGTGCCACAGACCCCAGGTCAGTGAGACTTTTCTCTATAGGAAATGAAGAACAAGGAGGTTTCTCTGCCTGGTAGAGGTGTGCACTGACAAGGGTTCTCAGCTAATGATCTGAGGTGTACATTGCACCTACATGCTGTGGGATCTTTTTGTTCGTTTCAGACAGGGTTTCTCTATGTAGCCCTGGCTGCCCTGGAACTTGATCTGTAGACCAGGTTGGCCTCAAATTCAGAGATCCTCCTGCCTCTGCTTCCTGGATTCTGGGATTAAAGTCCTGAATGCTGGGATTAAAGGCCTGTGATACCACTAGGGCTGTGCTGTCAGGTTTTATGGGCCCCTTACTTGGCATCCTTCTGTGCTAATGGGCTAATTAATGCTCAAGGTGTGTGTGGGGTCTCTGGGAACTTGTTTAAGGTGGCTCGTTTGCTTTCAATACAACCTGTGTCCAGGATTTAACTTCTTGAAAGGGGTGGAGTGACCAGGCGGGGAGCTTCAGAAACCGAGCCTTCCAGCCTTGGGGACTGCTCAGTGACTCAGCATGGAGGATTTTGCAACAGACTGACAGAACCAGACCAGCCAGCCTTTTCTCCGGATACCTCAGGCTTGGCCCTGCCCTGCTGTGCTGAAATTCCACTCAGTTCTGGAAACATACTTGTAGCGTGTGCTCTAGAAGCAGCATAGGGGGAGTCCAAGAATTACTTAGGAATCTCCAGTGAGACTCCAGAACACAGCTGGACTCTGCCTCTAATAGGTCACATGGCTTTCCCTTACTTAACCTCTCCCAGGGAGTTTCTTCATCACCGAGAAACCTGCTCTGTAGATAGTAATAAGTATTAAAGGAGACAGGGATTAAATGGTTTGTAGTAACCATTCTGTATATGGGAATATATGCTTTAACATGCCTATATCTATTGCAAAGTATATGTTTCTTCTACAAAGGAAATTACTCATGTGTCTTGGCTACCCTTAAAAAAAAATCCCATGTTCTGGCTTTCACACATCTTTTCCTTTGGTCCCAGCCTGGTATCTATTCTCCCCATGGGAAGTAGCTTGAACTGAAAAGTCTCCAAAGTGTGCTGAACCAAAGGCCATCTTCATACAGGAATCAGCCGAAGACACCGACAGGAAACTGAAGTGTATAAGCAAGGAAAAGAGGGTTTCTGGATATAAAGGAGTGTTTTCTGAACACACACACACACACACACACACACACACACACTGTCTCTCTTCCAGAAAGTCTACTGTATTCTGATTGGTACTCTTAGATCAGCATGTACACTAAAGTTGGAGGCAGTGGGCAAACAGCCCTCTCTTCAGAAAGTCTTGCCTTTTCCTTAAAAACCGTGTTTACTGAATGAAATGGGCACAGTAAAGAAACCCAAGTAGCCAGTCTGTGGATGAAAAGGGAAATGAAGTTTATTCCAAAGCAGAGAAGCTGGGGTGGGGTATATATCTCTAGGGTTGTAGGGGATGGGGTACCTGGGAGAAAGGGAGGCTGTGAGCTTGGTGGGTAGGGACTGTGGTTGGGCAACTGAGTCCTGTCTCCCAGGTGACCTCTCTGAGCTGCCTTGCTGGTGTCACTGTTTTGTGTCATTTTCCTTCCTTGAATCATTTCTTTTGACAAATATTTGCAGAGCAGCAACTCTGTGGGAGAAACGGTGGGTGCTGAGCCTGGGAGCCACAGAGACAACTATAACATGCTCCAGCCTTGCAACGCTCGTAGGCTGGAGTGGGAAATGGAGAAATAAACAGATGATCACATCCTCCCTTGGCTGAAGAAAGGACAGAACAAGGGCATTTCAGCCTTGCTTCCCAAAAATCAGCCTCCTGCAACTGCACCGGGAGCTGAAGCCAGCACACTTGTTTAGAGAAGGGAGCTATCTACCGAGCAAGCCAAGCCTACAGCCTCCATGCTTTGCTCTTTTCCTCCTTAACTGTGTCTCCCACTTGCCTCTCTCTGCTATTTGGATTTCTCTTCTTTTTTCTTGCTTTTCTCCAACTTCCCTACAGGCCTCCATAGGACTTTCTCAAGCAGTTCCTCCAAACCACATGCCTCAGGAAACCCTGGCCTGGATTTGGGAAACTCAACAGGTATTTTGACCTATGACATTGGTATTTCCTGTTGACTACCACTTCAGTAGTGAAGTGGACATATCTCAGGATGTTTCCCTCTTCAAGTTCAGTTGTCTGAGGGGGATGCTGAGATCCGGGTAAATCCAGAGAGAGAGTGCAGTGCCAGAGGCTAGGGAAAGCAGGCCTGTGGGCAAGGGAGAGCTGTCTGGAGCAGGTCCATGTAGATGGCCATAGTCTCTTCAGGTCAACGGATGACCTGAAGACACTGGTTCCAGGAACAAGTCTAGGAAGCAAGAATCTCCAAGAGAAGATTTTGCTCAAAAGAGCTTTCTTGCTTCTTTCCCAGTAACTCCATTATCCTCTCCCACCCCTTCCTAAGAGACTTAAAGTCTGTCAATTTCAGATTTCAGTTACTTCTGGGACTGGGAGTAATGTTATTTCATGCTCTTAATGCGTTGGGAGGCAGCAAGGCCAGATGGCTGTCTCCCTTTCTGGCTCTGCTCTTGACCCAGAGCAAGGTCTTCATTCTGCCTTTGCTACCTTGCTGCCCATTGTTTTCTCCATCTGCACCCTCTCAAAGCTGCCCATCAGCCATTTTTTTGTGTTCTCCTCTGGGCAAAGCTCTCTAAGGTCTACTGTCAAGATGGAACAAACAGAGAAAGATATGCTCAGTGTAATCCATGGAGGGAACACATGTAAATGGGGCTTTGTGCCACTTTGAAAGTGATGTAGTTTTTAAAAAATCATGAGAGAGATGACTCAGTGGTTAACAGCTCTTGTAGGGAATTCTCAGCACCCACCTAGAGGCTCACGCCTCCAGTTCCAGGGGAGGTCTAATGCCCTCTTCTGGTCTCCGTGTACACTGCATGTATGTAGTGTATAAACACAGCCGCAGGCAAAACACTCACACACATAAATAGTCCTTCAAAAAAGTTTTGTGTTTTTTCTAAGTTTTGAAAAGCTATGCCTCCTACATGGGATGCCTTTCTTTCTCTTCCTTGAACTCAGAGGAGTCCAAGTTGATCCTTTAAAGAAAGAGGAAGCTTGGGAGATAAGGGCAGATCTTTGTTGTGAAGGAAGACACCTTCGGTCCCAAGATTTTCAATCAGCAGAAAGCATATTGTGTGGGCCAAGTTGGGCCTGGCACTATTCCTGGCCTTAGGACCAACAGTTACATGGTGTGATGACATCAGCAGGGGTGATGTTGACTTCTAAAGGATTCTGCTGCACAACTTACTGCCTCTTCTTCAAAAAAGCAACCAAGAGCTTGCCAAGAGCAGCAATAGCACATGCATCCCTCTACAGATCCCATTACTGATCACTGCTCTTGGGTAGAAACTTCAGGGACTCTGGGGTTGAGGAAAAGAGGTTGGAGTACATAGGGTGAATGGTTGGTGTGGAGGAAGTATTTCTGAATAGACTGCCATGGTGCTTTCGTATGGTATTTGAAGCAGATTATAAAGGGAACATTTAGCATTGACATTTCACCTTTTCAGTCAGGTCTAGTATAGTTTACAAAGTCATCCTAGGCAAAATGCTTAATTGAAGCCTCTATAACCAACGCCAATACACACACTAGAAAACTCTTTCCATTCAAGTAGAGAACCAGTCAGGAAAAGCCAAATAAAGAATGCATTGCACCTAAGCCTTGAAAGGCAAACTATTTCCCCAACACATATAGTGGGTGGGTAGGGGGACTTCAGAAAGGGTTGGGGCTATGGAAGGGCTGGACTAGTGGGGTTCAGGCTCTAGAAGCAGAGTGATAAGGCTGGGGTGCTTGGTTATAGATCCTCAGGTCTAACAGAAGGAACAGAAGGCTGCTAGTGGTCACATATTGGGAGGAGAGGAGTTAAGGAGAAGCTCAGCCAGAGACCCCACCATTTGGGAGGAGGCTCTGGGAGTCTTCACTGTTTCCTCCACATACTCAAGGGGATGTTTTTGGGATAAGGACCTATACAGGGAGATCACCAGAGAGTCTATTACAAATAGAAGTTTGCAAAAGGTTGTGCATGAAACTGTCAGAGCCCAACAGCATTTCTGTATTTTACCTCCTTCCAATGGTTTGGTCTTCCCCAGGCTCGTCCGCCCCAACGCAAGACAACAGCTTTAGAAGAGACTTATTTTAAGGGCCATTCCTCTTTTATTGAAGTATGCTTGGCCATTATACAAACAACACACACGGAAACTATAATCTCCTACACAGAATAAATTATGAAATAGAAAATGCTGTCCTGCCAGCAGGGCCTCCATGGCTAAGCGCCTGGAGACTCACGAGGTGTCGGCAGACCCTGAGAGTCTGTGATACATCTGTGAGATGTTTAGTGTCAAATGTCTTCCCCGAAACCCAAACTCCTTCACGAAACCCACAGGCAACACAGATGCTATCCGGCAGCACAGACAGGAGATCTCAGGTTAAGCAACACTCAGAGTCGACCCGCTTGCCATTCCGTAGCTTTAGTGGGAGGGGGGTTTCTGGAGCTCACTCTTTACCAACTCCACGGCCCCCCTGGAACTGCAGGTGTGCCCCAGCAGTGGGAAGAGGGGGTGAAGAACTTGGTTTTGTCCTCTGGGACTGCAGGGCGAGCACATCTTCAAAGCTCACTTTGCCCTCCTTTGGCTTTCTCCTAAATCTTGCCTGCCACTTCCAGAAGAATGAACAGGGACGCGTCCCGTGTCCCATGTCCGGGGAAACACATCAACAACAGCAGTGTATGCAAATTCTCCACCAGTCACTCTCCAGCACTGTGTTGTTGGGCTAGTCATCTCATTTCTCCAAGCCCCATGGCCCCTAGCTGCAGGAATAATTTAAAGGGTTATCGTTAGGAACTACTTGGTATTTGCCAACTACCAAGCCAGTCTCGGGTGAACCTGTTTACAGCCTGTTTTCTTCCCTTCTTTTCCTTTCCCTTTTTACTTTTAGCAGGGTCTCTCTACATAGCCCTGCTTGTCTTGGAACTCACTCTGTAGACCAAGCTGGCCTCAAACTCAGAAATCACCCACCTCTGCCTCCTGAGTGCTGGGATTAAACACCATGCCTGGCCCTCCCCATCTTTTCTATTTCCCCCATTTTGTTTCTAGGTTTACGTATCTTTGGTGGTCACATAATCTCAATAGCACTAAAACTACTTTTTTGACCAGTAAATCTCCCAACACAGACTGCTGCTATGTGTTCAAGTGTGCCACTGGGAGAGAGCAACAGTCAGGTACAATTGAGCCCAGGAAAGCAACCTGAGAAGCCTGTGGGCGTATGTTAGGAAACTGTGTCGGGGATCACGGTGAGGGAGGTTCTGTGATGGTGGGTGGACAAGAAGAAGTGGGGTAGGAAATACTGAACTGACTTGAACTGGAAGAAGCTGGCAGCCTGAAATAGTGCTACTTACGGCCTTCAGCAGGAAGCAAGTCAGCCCTCCTATGAGCTGGAGGGATAACAGTGTAGGCTTATGTACCTGGCAGGTCTGTTCACTGAAAGGTTAGTTTGGTGGGTCACAGTGGTTCTGCAGAAATCTCCCAACCTTCTCCCCATCTTACTGTCCAGCCAGTCACATCGCCACTTGGTATACCTCCAAAGTTTCATAGACTACAGGCTGAGCTGAATGGACAACTCCATCTGCTCATTTAGCACCTTCAGTTTAAGGAGTTCTACAATCCCTCACCGGAGCTCGTCACAGTAACGATGAGGTAGTAACAGGATGCACAATGCCCTTCTGTTCGTAGGTCAAGACATCTTCAAAGTAAGAAGGATCACAGCAGAAACATAGTAGACGCTGGTCAAGATATGCTGCTGGGCTGGTCCTCAAAGACAGAGATCTGGCTCTCCTCCCATAATCACTGTTTCTGTGTGAGCCAGACTGACCTCTGGCCAGCCCCCAAATCGCTGCTTCTCATACTAGTGTGGGCTTCAAGTCATCTTTGAAGTTCACAACAGGCTTAGAGCGGGCCCACAGCCTTTCCCAGGAGGCTAGTTCTGAAGCTTGCTCAAGGTCACTGTCTGATGTGTCACTCTCACTGGAGTCAGAAGAGCTCTGGAAGCAGATTTCACAGTAGGGCCGGTGGCAGCGGCAGAAAAATTCATCTGAGCTGCTCGACTCACTGTCAAGGTTGCAGCACCCAGAAGACAAGGAAGGACAGCCTGGGGACACTAGGGGTCGAGCCTGACGCTGCTTGGGCAGTCCTGGTGAATAGGGTAGGCATGGAGCAGTGAGACTTTGTGCCTGGGCAGAAGCAGGAGGTTGGCAAGGACCGCTTACATCGCATCCTCTGGCCCCCTGAGGCGCTGTCTGGCATCGTTTGTTACCCTCCAGGGTACTCCGTCTCCGGTGAGGATCTGTGAGTGGTGATGGTTTTACAGAAGAGGACCTTGGTACCTTGGACCTTGCATTTTGGTGGTCCAGCTTGGGGCTGTCCCGGCTCTGCACAGCCAGCCCACTTTGCGCACCAGAAACAGTCCTATTTGCCTGATGCCGGGTATTGAGGGCCACAGAGGCAGTGAGGTGGGAGCGAGCCCTCTGTGCTGCCCGTCTTCTCCTCACCACATATGGGCTGAAACCCAGTTTAGATGGGGACAGCTTCTGGGAACTGCGGGAAGTGGTGTTCTTCCAAAGCTGCTGGGAACAAGGTAGTGGGGAAAGGGGAGCCTCGGGGCCCAGGTCCAGCTCTTGAAGGACTTCCTGAAGCTTCTCTCTGACCACTGAACTAACGCGGGGTGGCCTCTCTGGAAGCTCCTCTGAGTTCTGCTTGGGCTTTTGGGGTTCACAGTCCATTCCATCTGGCATGAAACTCTGGCTGGTGGCTAAGGGTCCCTGGTCTCCTCTTTCTGAACCCTCACATTGTTCAGCCTGTGGCTTCCGGCTGCAACCCATGTCCAAATGATCAAAAAACTGTTTCAAAGTCACATTGTCCTTTTGGTCTGGGGAGGGACTGGTGTCCCTTCGAGATGCTCCAGGGTTTTGCATGTGCTGGGAGGTCACTGAGGCGTGTAGGGGGTCCTGGGCAGCTGCACCGATAACATTCTCAGAAGCAGCAGGGTGTTCTGAAGATCCCTGAACTGCCAGCACATGCACAGAGGCTGCAGCTGTGTCAGACCACTCGGAAGACATCAGCTTCACTAGCTTCTCCTTGGCGTTATTGACTTGTTCTTGCAGGCTCTCGATTACTCCGTTTTTCTGGGGAATAAAAGCAAGACCGTCAAGAAAGGCCTTCCATGGTGGGAAATGTGACGCTGGAGATCCTGCTCAGATCCAGGTTCTTCCAATATACTGGTGAGTGACCTTAAGCTTGGATGGAGTGAAAACTGGGTGAAATAATGTATGTGAATTTTTAGTACAGTAATGGATATGTGGTGCCCAGGAAAGGCTGTAAGAGGTATTGTCACTATGGGCTCCCTTCCCGGCCCTAGGCTGTGTGCTGCTGCTGTCTATGAGGATGAAGAGGGCCTCGCCTCAAGGCTTGCTGGTATCTGCACCATTATCTCATTTTCTCCAGCCCCAAGAGGGTCAGGTTCCTCTGTAGGACACCAGAGAGAATAGTGTTCGGGATTGTTCCACTCTGGTTTCTTATACCCGTGGAAACTATAGATGAATCTGAAGCATATCTCCAGGGATGATATGAGAAGACAAATGTGTCTCTCGTGACAGCCTGGAAAATGGGAAAAATGGGGAAATAGGTGGGAATTCCTGGGACAACCATTCATACTGGAGCTAAGAGAGCCAATGAGAACCTCAAGTTGCTTTCAACACTTCCTTGGAAGTGGCAGGGTCTCCTAGTGTGATAGGCCTAAGTGTCCAACTGGCTGTCAATAGCTTTTAAAGAAGTGTGTGTAGCCGGGTAGTGCACACACCTTTAATCACAGCACTCCGGAGGCAGAGGCAGGTGGATCTCTGTGAGTTTGAGGCCAGTCTGGTCTACAAGAGTTAATTCCAGGGTACACAGAGAAAGCCTATCTCAAAAAACAAAAAGGGGGGGCATTATTGTATCTTAACATGAAATAAAAGCAGGAATGACAGTGGGATTATGTCGGAGTGAAAGTCGGCTGAACAGCACAGGAAACAATCAACACAGCAATGTGATGACCAATAGAACCAGAAATGTTTGTTATCAAATCATCCACAGAGGCTCAATATACAGAATATATAAAGAACTTTAAAAACTTAACAATAAGGATCCAAGGAGTCCAATTTTAAAATAGATGATCTAAACAAGCTCTTTCTCAAAAAGAAGAAACATGAGTGGTCAATGCATATGTGAAAAGATACTCAACATATTTATCCATAAGGGGAATACAAAAACCAAAATCACATGAGAAACAACCTCATCCAGTTAGGATGTCTATAATTAAAATGCTGGTGAGGATGTGGAGAGCACAGAACCATTATACAATGTCTGTGGGGACAAAATTATTCCAGCCACTTTGGAAATCAGGACAGAAAATTTCCCCCAAAAAACTAAAACTAGAACTACCATATCATCCAGCTATCCCAGTCCTGAGTAGATAGATATCCAAAGGAAATGAAATAAGTATAGAGTTATCCTTCTGCTCTGCCCATGTTTGTTACCTCCCTGTCTGTAAAACACAAAATAATGAACAGGCTGAGGTGCCCATCAACAGAAGATTCAATAAAGAAAATGCAACATGTACCAATAGAGTATTATTCAACTACGAAGAGTGAAACCCTGTCATTTGCAGAAAAATGGGTGGAATTTTAGAGCATCATGTTAAGTGAAATAAACCAGACCCAGTCAAATATTTCATGTTAGTTTTTCTTATGTGCAGATGTTAGCGCATAAACAGGCTGTGCCCCAGAGGGCAGACAGGTGACAGCTGGAGAAGTGTGCCTATCCTAACTGCAAGCTGTGAGACAGGAAGTAGATATGGGTGTGAGCTGGTGGTGGGTGTCTGGGCATGCCCACACTCTTGCCTTTGTGGAATGCAGCAGTGAGCCGTCTAGCTCAGGCTGTTTTAGCTCAGGAGAGTTCTATGCTCAAGGCAGAGGGGCATTGAAGAGTCTCAGGATGTCTGGATGGTCTGGGGTGGATGAAGTGTGGGGAAGACAGTATGGCAAGTATTGGGTTCCAGCAAGCTCTATCTGGATAACATAGTGTTGCCCTCGTGGCTGCCTTCCTTTTCAGGAGCCAAGGACCAGTGCTGGGACTCCCTTTATCATGCCTTAGAAACAAAAGAATGGACTCTGTCTTACAAAAATAGGCAACCCAGCCTGACCATGGACAGAGCCTAGGTTTGCCTATCAAATTACATGGAAAAGTTGTTCAAAATGACTCTTTGGGGTTTTGAGACAGGGTATCTCAGCTGGCCTAAAACTCACTATGTATCCTAAGCTGGCCCCTGATTCATGGCAGTCCCTCTGCTTTGATATCCCAAATATAAAGATTAGGAGTATGTGCCACCACACTTGATCAGCAATGGCCACTTAAGGGGCCAGTGCATTGAGTAAACCCTTCCAATAAGCTCCCAGTGGCCCTGTAAGCCGCCTGTCCCTGGGCAAAACCAGGAGATGGCGTTTACTGGTGCTGGCTCTCCTGGCTTCCTGGTGGTTTTGTCAGCTTTCCCACCACCAGAAGAGGGACCAAGCCCAGTGAGAGGCTGGGAAAACAGGCGGAAGGGACTTTCAGGGGAGTTCCCACCTGCCAGGTCCCTTCTCCTTCTGAAGAGTGGCGAGTCTGGCAGAGACCATCTACAACAGAGCCTATGTGCTATATGGGAGATGTCAGATGTCTCTAAGGACCTCACAATGTAACCATGGTGGCTGCTCAATAGGGACTTGGTCCCCTTCTCCTTTCCCCAGCACTCTGTTCCTGAAACCCACCCCACATGTCCTCATACCAGCCTCAGCACGCAGGAAGAGGCCATAGCTGATGACCACACTCTAGGAGTAAGACAGGACTTCTGTTTCCTTGTGCCTTGTCTACAAATGGCTTTGAGTATGGGAAACTCCTATGAACCTCCAGATGGGAAGAAGGCCCTCCTCCAAGCTAACCAAATGTCTGAAGCTGGCTCACTGCAGATTTAGAAACATCAGTGTAAACAGTCAATTTCCCTTCTTCCACAAAAGGAAGCAAATCTCCGTTTTCACCATGGCTCTGTGTTAATTAGAGGCGTGATATGAGGTCCTGCCACAGAGAGTTCCAAAATCTGACCTCATTTTAAAAATCATTAGTTTGATCCATGGCAGGGAGCAAAATGTCAAAGGTATACGGAAGAGGGCATAGGCCCTAGGAGTGCACATCTCACTTCTCCACTACCAGGAAGAAAGGGGAGGGTGGTTTTCACAAGGGGACGGTCGGTCCACTGCTCTCAGGCACACTGGTACTAGAGGAGTGTGATGTGGTGAGGTCAAGAATGAGAAGGGCTGGTTGTGATGGTGCATGCCTGTAATCCTAGTACTTGGGGAACTGAGGCAACCTGGGTTACATAGACACTATCTCAAAAGTGAAAACAATTAAAAGCACAAGACGCAAATGAGAAGCTGGGCTGTCCGATCATGGGAACGGCAAAGCAGGTGCAGTGAGCTCACCCTGGCTGGACAGGTGCGGTCTGATGTAAGCAAGCAGTAGGGCTGACATCCAGGTTGCAGAGCAAACCATCCTGGCCTCCAGCTCTCCAGGACTGGCTGCTGGCTCTCAGGCTTGCTCTACAGAAGATGCTTTAGCATAACCACTGCAACAGAGGCAGCTTTTTGCTACTTACGTACTTGTGCTTGCTAAGGGCTCTTGCCCTGTAGACTCAAGATTTCTTTTGGAAAAAGCACATTCAGCCACTGCGTGGGAAACAGGATAGCATGGCAGAAGTACAATAAGCTACTCGAGAAATTACCATAAGGCTAAAGAGTCTGTTCCAGTCCATTTGGCTGTTCCAGCGTTGGTAGATTGTAAATGAAAACCATCCTGCTGGGTCTAGCCAAGTCTCAGGCCCTCTGTTTATCAGGCAGAAACATTCCTTCAAAGACTTTACAGAGCACCAGGGGCAGGGCTCCTGCCCTGCCAGGTGCAGAGAAATCTGGCTGTGAAATAACGCCCAGAATGTTTAATAAATAGTAAAGAAAGGGAGAGGTTTCTTTTATGGATAAAGAAGACCCAGAGAGGGGGTGTATCGTGGGAGGCCAGAGAAGCAGGGCCCAGAGGTGCCGGCCAGGCTTGGCCCTTCATCTGGGTGTGTCTTCGGTTCTTCCTACACTGTCCTCTCATAGGGTTGTTCATGTTCAGGACACAGTCCCTCTATCAAAATCAAGTTTGGTTTCCCTAGTAGCACAAACTCAGGGATGTGTGTGTGTGTGTGTGTGTGTGTGTGTGTGTGTGTGTACATGCATGCATGAGTGCATATATATGTCATTTCATTTAATCTGTGTCAAAATACTTACTAATCTATTCACCAGGGCCCCTTGCTACCTTCTCAAGGAGCATGATCCTCAGGTCTTTCAAGCCCACATTATGTTTGTCTGGGAGAGGGGCCGATTCTGGTTTAAGTACAGAATAAAGAAGGGCTGGGGCACCCAAGCTGCCTTGATGCTTTAGTGACATTCAGAGACCCTCGTTCACCACCACCCACACCTGTAGACACATCTGAGAATGCTGGGCACTGAGAAGGCTGAGGTATCACAGAGAGGCCCCATCAGGTCCGGGACACAATGGCGTGGCTGTATGTAAAGAGTCCTAATGTCTCCCAGAGCTCAGGGTCTTTCCTATGTTGTTCCTTCAGCATGGATTTTTTGTTTGTTTGTTTATTTGTTTGTTTTTAATTCTTCCCATGGCCATTTGTTCTCTATCACTAGTCTTCATTCAGAGTCTTTCCTGACTAATCTGCTGGGTTCCTTTTCCTCCTTTCCCAACCCATTATTCTCATTTATCATCCTGATTGTTTCTTTCATGATTATCATCACAATTTCAGATTTTTCCTTTTTGGTTCTGGAGCTAGAGTCTCATGGAGCCCAGACTGACATTGAACTCCCTATGTAATCTGAGGATGAGCTTGAACTTCCCCTTGCCTTCACTACCTGAATTCTGGAACTATAGGCAGATGCCACCACACTCCGTTTAGTAGACATGGGATGAAAGCCAGGCCTTTGTGTGTGCTAGATAAGCATTCTATCAGCTGCACTTCATCTCCAGGCTTTTCTATCATGGTTTATGATTGAATGTTTATTTAACCAAAATCCATTTGCTCTACTTGATTGTGAACTCCATAAGGTCAGGAACCAAGTTTGTCCTGTTCATCAACACCTGTCTGTTACATGAGAGAGATGGGTGAGGGTCACTGGGGTGATGGTGAGGTTTTGCTTGCTGTTGAGGAAAGTAGAGGAATGACTGGGGCAGAGAATGTTGGCAATGAGAACATGTGGGGCCATGAGAACATGCATAGGTCATCAGAACATGAGGGGCCCTGAGGGCATGCTGGACCATGAGGGCATGTGGGGTTGCTCCCACAAGGCTGGAGCTCCTCACAGGGAGGCTGCTGGGCAATGTGGGCTTACTTCTGTGAGGAGCCTCTCCATGCAGCTCTTCTCGTCCCTCAAGTGGCAGTTTGGGTCCTCATTGAACTGGCTATGGAAGCTTTTGCTAGGGGTGCTGAAATATTTGGCCATGCGTCGGACTGTTTGGTTTTCTCCTTCAAATGCCTTCCATTGCTTCAGCTGTTAGTCAAAAGAACACATGTTATTTATTTAATTACATACCCAGAAATACTTCCCTTGCTCTTTCTCATAAATACCAAGGAACGACAGACATTGTTACCAATACACATATGCACAAGCTATTTACTCTTTATACTGCCATTTGCTCTGAAGTGTTCATAGGCAGTAATGACAGAAAACATGTAGGATGCTAAGGTTTCATCTTTTAAAAATGCCCAAGAATAAAGCAGAACATGATACAGAACAGCCTCTCTGTTGTCAACACACCACAGGAAATTGCTACAAAGACACGTCTTGAACAGGATTCTGAAGTTCTTTTTTGGGAGCCATTTAAACAGGAACATGTCTATGAAGCTGTCTAGTTGTATGTAGTTATTCCCTGTCATCTTTCAGTTGCTGAGGAGTGATGTGTTTCCAGTTATAGAGAGCCCAGTTCCTTGTTGGAGGCTTTCTAACTCAAATTAATGACCTAAGGGCAAATTAAAACCAACAGCTCTCAGTAACAACAACAGAATTTCAGGTCTGACACATGGCCATATTTTCCAACAGGGAAAGTGGGGAGGAGGGTGACTTTTCCAAGGTTGCACATCTCTTTTGACAGCTATAATCAGAACGATCACACTTTGGGTTTTCAGGTAACTGATGAAGAGACAGAATGTTGGGGGTATCAAAACTGTCCTCTGGGAGCAATCAGTAGAGGCATAGGCTGGCCAACTTTCATAGTAACAGAAGTGACATAGAACATTCTTAGATAGGAGTCTGCTGGAGCCATATCCACATGGCTGTCAAGGACTGGCTCAATATAGGCATAAGGCCATGTGTAGTCTTGGATTCATCTCCCCTAAGCTGGTGGAGCCCAAAGCACCCTTTGACAAAAGCCCTCCAATCCTTTTAGTTCCTTCTTTCTAAAGGTCCTGGCCCTCAAGACTTGACTCTTTCTTTATATTTTCTTAAACATCCAAATATCCATAATAAAGTCTCAGGGATCAAGGTACTTCCTCCAAAGGACCTTCAATTTTTTTTTTTTTTTTTTTTTTCTAGCCTCTGGGTGATGAGGATGCTATAGGATGCGTTATGGCTTCTCACATCTCTTGTCTCTGAGTCCTTGGAACTGGTTAACAGTTATCTAAGATGGCAAATGGGGTTTTTTCTTTTTCTTCAAGACAGGGTTTCTCTGTAGCTTTGGAGGTTGTTCTGGAACCCACTCTGTAGACCAGGCTGGCCTCAAACTCATAGAGATCTGCCCGCCTCTGCTTCCTGAGTCCTAGGATTAAAGGTGTATGCCACCACCACCAGTCGGCAAATGGAATTTTGTGTTTAGGGGATGGGAGGGTTGTTCTGAATTATCGTCATTACACGAGTTTATATCGGAGAGGAGGAGAGCCAGAGAAGACAATGAGGGTAAAGAGAGAGGGGAGGGATAGCCATGAAGGTGCCCCTCTGCTGGGTCAGAAAGGGGAGGGAAACATGAGCTAAAGAAGGCAGGGACTTCTAGAAGCTGGAAAACCCAAGAAATGGTTTCTCCTCTTCTCTGAAGAAGAACAAATGCAAATCTATGGATATTTGATTCCAGTCAAAAGACCCATTTCAGTATCTGCTCTACAGAATGGCAAGACTGTGGTGGTTTGAAAGAAAATGGTTCCAAAGGGGGTGACATGATTAGAAAGTATGGCCTTGTTTGTGGAGGGGAGCAGGCTTTGAGGTCATTTTCTCAAGCTTTACTCAACGTGACAGCCAGTCAACTTCGTATTGCCCGATTCATGATACAAAACTCTCAGCTCGTGCACCATGTCTGCCTGCATGATGCCACACTCCCCACCACGATAATGGACTAACCCTTCAAAAGTGTAAAGGAGCTACCCCAATTAAATGTTTTCTTTATGAGAGTTGCTGTGGTCATGGTGTCTTTTCATAGCAATAGAAACCCTAACTAAGACAAAGACAATACATTTGTTTGGTTTAAAGCTATTAGCTGTATTACAGTAGGAAACTAGTACCAGTGGGAATCCGTGTGGCTCAGGCCACCCCGTGCTTCTAGAAGCCACAGAACTGCCTCTAGCCTCTGACTTCTCACCTTATTTCTATTTCAAGAATAGTAGAGAGGATGGAGAGATGGCTCAATAGTTAAAAGCACTGGCTGCTCTTCTAGAGGGCCCTATTTGGTTCTCAGCACCCACATGCTGGCTTGCAATTGTCTGTAATTCCACTTCCAGGGAATCTGGTACCCTCTTTTGGCCTCTATGGGTAACAAGAATGCACACGGTGCAATGACATACATATAACAAAACTAATAAAAATACAATTAATTTAAAATTAGCAAAAAGTGGGCTGGCAAGATGGCACAGTGGGTAAGGATGCTTGCCGCTAAGCCTGGTGACTTGAATTCAATCCCAGGAACCCCTATAGTGAAAGGAGAGAATCAATTCCTCCTGCAGTTGTCATCTGACCTCCATCCCTGCACCATGGCATACACGTGTACACATATGCACATGCATACACACAAATAAAATGTAATAAAGTGAGAAGAGTAAGATCTGGCTATTCCTTCTTTGGGGTTCTTCCTGCTCCCGAGAGCTCGTCCTCATTTTCTGTCTTCTCTTTGTCTCCTTGCTGCATTTGTCTCAGAACTGACCTCCAACGCCCATTTGTTGTGAAGGCACTGCAAGCTCTAGGAAAGTCTGGGGCAGCTTCCAAAGCCTTCGGCACACACACATTTTAATTCCTCTTATGTCTGCTTCCCTCCGACTTAAAGAGGGGAAGGACCCTGTATGTCACTGCCTGTCTCTACCAGCTAAAATGTAACCAGAGGACACAATATATGAAGAAGGATGCTTTTTCTTTACAGTTCTCTAGTCTTGTGGGCCTGAGGTAAAGGGGACAAGTCCTAAGTGTGTCATGGACACGGGGCCGAAAGAGAAAATGTCCTCGGAATTTTGCCTTTCGGAATGGAATGGAAGGGTGGGGGGATGGGTCACACTCAGGTCACAAAAGCAGGGGCTGGCTGGAGGCTGGCGATGACCTCAGCGCTTGGCATCAGATACACCCAGGCATTTCCTGATGGCTGTGTACAAGCTTCTTGGTTCCCTTGCCTACAGTCGCTTCATCCTGCTCTCCAGCGCCGCCTAGAGACCCTTCCGGGTCACTGCTGCTCTGAAGGCTCTGGCTAGCCCACGACTCACCTCCCTGCAGCCACCATCCGATCCTCCCTACCTCCCCTCGGACAGCTTCCATACATGCTCTGCTGTCTCAACGCCCTGGGACACAGCGCAAGCCGTGCTTCTACCAAACATCTCTGAGTTCAGAGGAGAAATCAATTTTAGGAACAGACCTCGGTCATTTTTCTCTGATTTAAAACGGCTTAGCCTCTAAAACATTTTTAAAATACTATAAAATACAGTTTGGTTTTATATCACGGTCAGTTCAAGATGAAAAAAGCTCGAGAGAGAAACATAAGATGTGAGGTAAAGAGAGAGGAAGGCCAAGAAAACCAGGAGGAAACTGGGCGAGGCAGGGGAGGGACAGGTCGCCCACCCACTACATTCCGAGACTCAATTTCAGTATCCTCCCAACTCGCACTCTGGCACAGTCGGCAACTGAAGGTAAATTCTGGGAGACAGAAGTTAATCTGTTCATCTCAGCCGTAGAGCATTCAAATGCCAGAGGAAGCAGAAATCCTGCGGCTGAGGCTGAGGACGCAAGGGTAAGAGTACGGAGCAGAACACAAACTAGGACCATCCAGGGAGCTTGTGGAGCCCTCCATTTCCAGAAGGGTGTGGCGCAAATCCTAAAGCCTTTCCTTAGAGTTCCTTGGTGGTTAGTGTCTTCCTTCCCTCCTTCCCCTCCCTCCCTCCCCTCCTCCCGTCTCTTCTCCCTCTCCCTTCCCCCTTTCTCTCTCTTTATTCACGATGAATTCTGCCCCTAGACCTATTCTTTATATTTTTTATTTAGTCTCTTATATTTATCTGTCTTTTGCTCCCTTAGTTTGTTTGTTAGCCCAATATTTTGCAGTGTCTAAATTGCCTATTCAATGCTTTATTTCAACTTAGCATCATTTTTCATCCTTATTCAATATTTCATTATCTAAGACTAGATTCCTGACTTTGTGGTTTGCTTTTGCCGAAAACAGGCAATGTCCTTGGAATCTTGTTGACCAAGCTAAATAAATATCTTGGACCATTCTCTACTGTAGAAAAAGGCATCGTCACCAAACCTTCAGATATGTGTTCTCCTTTGTACTCACCGGTTTTCCGTAAGAATCCTGTCACCAGGTGGTGGTGGTGGCACAGACCTTTAGTCCCAGAACTCAGGAGGCAGAGGCTGGTGGATCTCTGTGGGATCAAGACCACCATGGTCTACAGAGAGAGTTCCAGGACAGCCAGGGCTACCAGAGAAACCCTGTCTCTAAAACAGTTCTTACAACATTTAGAAACTACAAAGTCCTTCCAGCTTACGACACAAAAGCTGCACCCAGCCTTGGCCACTCATGCACACCTCCCACCCCAGCAGCCCTTTGTTTATCTGGTTGAACGTTTCGTCGAGAATTATTGAGCAGGAATTATTGAGTGTCATGCCATGGATGCTCACAGTGGACTGTAATCTTGACAGTCAACAGTGGGATGGGCCATTAATTTCACCCCAGGAAGGGATTCAGAAAGGGTGTGGAGGGGGATGTAGGGGTGAGGGCTAGCCTCAGGGGGGAAGACGGGGAGAGCACGAGGGGAAAAGAAAGCATCCAGTGCTGGACCATTAACGTGATGGATGAGGCCCTGCAGCCCAGCCTACCAGCTCAGAAAACAATCACCACTGGGCTTAAGAATTTCTCCACCTCTCCTCTCCTTGCCAGGATGGCTTTTCTGCTTCTACCATCCCCCTTTATTTGACTTTATTCTTAACCTCCATAAAAGGAAATACATTTTAATTTCTCTCTCTCTCTCTCTCTCTCTCTCTCTCTCTCTCTCTCTCTCTCTCTCGTGTGTGTGTGTGTGTGTGTGTGTGTGTGTGTGTGTGTGTGTGTTTCGAGACAGTTTCTCTATGTAGCACTGGTTGTCCTGGAACTCTCTCTGTAGACCAGGCTGGCCTCGAACTCATAGAGTTCCTCCTGCCTCTGCCTCCTGGGTGCTGGGATTAAAAATGAGCACCACCAACACCAGGTTAATCTCTCCACATTATACCCAACTCTTCTGCTTCCGGCTCCCAGCTGCTGAGATTACAGGGGTGCACCACTACACCTGGCTAGGAAAACCATCCCACTTCTAGAAGTCCTAGGCAGAAATTTCTCTGTGAATCCCAAATTAGAAAGAGAAAGGCTTTTCTCTTTGAGGTTAGCCTGAGCTACACAGTGAGTTGCAGAGCAGAGTGGGAGTGGTGTCAAGGAACAGGCTCCGCCACTGGCAGCCCTCTTTGGCCTGACTGGCGAGCAGAGCTGGCTGTCTTCTCCTAAGCACAGAGGAGGTACAGAGGGGCCCTAGCCCTTCTTCTGACCACAGTGATTGCAGGGAAAGCAGAATGACCCATTATGCCTTGTGAAGAACCCCATTGAGCACTTTGAGCATACCTGGGGAAGGAACACACAGCAGTTCACGGTGGTCGTGCAAATGAAGATCCCTCCAGATGTGAATCCAAAGACTAGATTGGACCAGGAGTGCAAGTACCTGGTGAGCACGAAAGTTAGCCCAGCGCTGAGTAGCAGGAGGCTGACTCCGACCATGATGGTCAAGGACTGGTTCACGGGAGGAGAGCTGACGTGGTTGGTCAGGCCAGCCAGGTAAGCGCCATACAGCAGCAACAGCCCCTGCAGAGGGAGCAGGGACCAGAGGCACAGAGAAGGGGTGTTGGGGCAGCAGTGTTGGGGACCGTGTCCTCATTAGTAATGCTGGGCTAATAATATTTGCCTAAAGATTTGCTGTGAGCTCCCATGAAGATACAACACAAGGAACCAGGAGATAAGTCCTTATAGCTATGGGTTCTGAATGTCACTTCCTGTCTTTCACTGAGAATGAGTTTATCAGAGGTTGGCAAACAAGTCATCGAATAATACAACATTTCTTCTGGGAGAAGGCACAGAGCCATATGTAGGTGGATAGGGGTTCCACAGACGGGGCAGCGGGCACTAGGAAGGCAGGCGAGCCAGCTCCTGCTGGTGTGTGTGTGTGTGTGTGTGTGTGTGTGTGTGTGTGTGTGTGTGTGTGTGTAGTGGGCATGCTGCATGTCAGTTATGGCTTGGCAGTGAATGAGGCTGAGTGGCACATGGGAACTGAAAGGGACCTGCGGTCCGCTTGTCCAGTCCTGTGCTGCAGTAGCACGGCAGTACCAGAGGGAGGGGGTTATTATTTGTTTTCCCAGGGAGCTCAAAGGCACCATCTGCTTGCCAGGCTCTGCACCTGCAAGGCTGCATCTGCCTGGGAGAAGGCTGTTTTCTGTTCAACACAAAGGAACGCCATAGGCTGCCACTGGCTCTGTGCAGTGGGGGTTCTCGGAAGATGAAAGATGGAAAAAGGAGAGAACAAAGGCAGGCTGGGACCCCAGCAAGAATGAGGAGAGGCACAGGCAGTAGGAGCTATATCTGAACTGCTTTGTGACATTCCCCGCCTCTACCACAAGGAACTGGGGCCCAGCTCTTTCCTTCTCTTCACAAACATAAACCTGTCCTCCCAGTTCTCACTTGTACTAGGGGGAAAAAATGGCACGGTCCCCAACTGTGCTGTTTTCCCCAGAGGCAGTCACACATATTCAGACTGCAGAGCTTTCATAGGCAACACTCGGTGTACATTTTCTGCACACACTAGTCTTTTCTGGTCGGCTCAAGAGTACTATGCTGCAAACCATTGCTATCAAGGATATTCACAGACGAGCATCATAGGTGACCAGGCATCCCAGCACTGGTGGGGCTGAGGCAGAAGGATTGCTGTGAGGCTCGTTTGGGTCACACGGTGAGACAGTGGCTCAAAACAACAGCAGCAATAACAACATGAGGGCAAGAATAGCAAACAATAGCAGAGTGGAGGGCTTGGCTGGTAGGGAGAGAAGAGGAGAGGAGAGGAAGGGAGGGGAGAGGTGGGGAGGGGAGGGGAGAGGAGGGGAGGGAAGAGAAACAGAAGGGAAGGGAGGGGAGAGGTGGGGAGGGGAGAGAAGGGGAGAGGAGAGGAGGGGAGGAAAGAGAAACAGAAGGGAAGGGAGGGGAGAGGTGGGGAGGGGAGAGAAGGGGAGAGGAGAGGAGGGGAGGGAAGAGAAACAGAAGGGAAGGGAGGGGAGAGGTGGGGAGGGGAGAGAAGGGGAGAGGAGAGGAGGGGAGAGGAGAGGAGGGGAGAGGAGAGGAGGGGAGGGAAGAGAAACAGAAGGGAAGGGAGGGGAGGGGAGGGGAGGGGAGAGAAACAGAAGGGAAGGGAGGGGAGGGGAGGGGAGGGGAGGGGAGAGGAGAGCAAGCCATGCCCTGCTCATAATTGGAATGTGTAGCATGAAGTCAAGGGCTTGGCTGGTAGGGAGAGCAGAGCCAGCCACGTGCTGTTTGTAACTGGAATGTGTAGATGCCATTGGGTATGAGGTGAGGCTGAGAGCCAAGAGGATTCCTGAGAATACGAAAAGTTAGGCCAGGTGTCTTGTTGACTCTATGATCACACGATCTGGACAACTCCACCTGCAGGCATGGCTCTAGAGGTGGCTTTGGAAGCTTTGGCTATACTAGAGGGGAAGGAATCAGCATGACAGAGGTGCTCCTGACACCCGATGTCCCAAATGGGGTGCAGGGTCAAACCCAGTCACCGTTGGATCTTCACTGAGCAGATGGACACAAGGAAGCCTCTGTACCCATGGCTATTATTTTAGGGTGTCACACCTGATCCTTGGTTGTCATCTACCTTTTGTCAGCAAGCATGGAGGTGGGGCTCAACCCTACTCAGGAGCTCCTTGCTGGTGGGGGGTCCCACAGTGGGTTGGCTCAGGCAGTTTTCTGATGTCCTCCATATCCTATAGAACATTTCTATAGTGAAGAGAAGTGTGATGGGAATGTCCAAAAAATAATGGGGGAAATGTACAAAGGCAGGGTGTGGGGTGGAGAGGGGAGGGGAAGCTCTGGGATCCCAGAACTGAGGTGACCTAAATGCTTCAGAGCTGTCCAGTGCCAGAGGAAGAACAAGAATAGTAAGACAGAAGAATCTGGAGCGTTAAGGGCAGGGGTGGCTGGGAACTCTTATGTGTGAATCCTAAGCAGCTATAAAGGAGCTGTCATCATTGTCCCTACTTGAGGGGGTTATGGCTCCCAGAGGCTAGATGAGGTTGGGGTTCAGCAGAATTCAGTGCTATTCTGTACCATTCAGAGGTTTGGTTCCTAACCGTTTCCAGGATACAAGCGGATGATGGATGTTCGCTTCCTGGATTCTTCCTTTAAAAAAATACTCCTAAGCCAATTACAATGGCTCACATTATGAGTTCAAGGCCAGTCTGGCTTACACACCAAAGAGGACTGCATAGGAAGACCTTCAACAAACAAATAAAATCCCTTCCCAGAACTCCCCCCTCCTACCCTACGCAAGAGAAAAACAAACCATAACACCAGAGAAACTGAATTCCCAAAGATTTGTCAGTAGACTGAATGAAGGCTCAGGAGGAACTATAAAAGTACCCCTCCAAATGTAAAGAGTGGAGAAATGAAAGGTTCACAGCTTGGGGACTTACGTGCATGAACCCTGAGCTCACCATTCTCTGTCATCACTACCCATGATTAATCTCATGAATCCCCCAATTCTCTTTCCAAATCTACTTTGCTGGAGACAGACCTTAACCTGTAGATGTGTGGTACCAACCTTGCATCCCCAAACCAGAGCAATCCAGACGTCAGAGTACCTTGAAGCACAGAAGTGTGTGTTGGTCAAAGAGCAGGACACATCTCTCCCTGTCACCTGTGAGGGACACAAGGGTCACAACCAAGGGCATTCAAATTCCTGGGACCACAGAGCAGAGCTCTGTGAGCTTTCTGGAGTGTGAATTTCTTCCGTAGCATAGAATGTCCCCTCCCCTCTCAGTATGGAAAAATGTAGAACAATTTAGGTTCTGTTAGAACCCGAACCAGAGTGCCTGAGCAGGAGGGAAGAGAGAAAGAGGTGGCTAGAGATGCTGGGCCACTTTGGCGCTGACTCTGAGCATGTGCTTTACTGCCACAGTGGCTTCAAACATCACCTCAGTAAAATTACAAGAGTGTTTCACATCATGGACCATTATTTGCAAATAGCCAACTCCTTATTCACTGACCTTCCAACACTGATTCCACCGTATTCCTCAGCCCCTTTACCTGAATTATTTCTCCTAATCTTCAGAGCCCAGTGAGAAAGGCGGCATTGCTACCTCCTCCTTACTCCTCTATCTGGAAAGGTGACTTCGGTTTATGCAGCCTTCCCCCAGAGGTACAGCTGATGCAGGTTGTGATTTAAACTGAAGTCTAATGATTACAATGACAACCTCAAAACTTCACTGTTATCTCCCAATAGGGAGGGGAAGGCAATTCCCTAGACCTAGAAGGTCTCATCAGTGTCTCTGTAAAAGCAGAGAGAGCTGTAGATCCCCCATGCACTGACATCTGGGAGGACCCCACGAGAAGATCGAGGACACAAGGAACATTGTAGGTGGCAGTACAGCCTGTGGACAAGGGACAAGGTACTCAGGGCAGCCACCACTCCTGACTTCTTTGCAGGACAACTGCTGATGAGATAATGACCATTACAGAAGCCAGCCCAATCAGGAATTAGATTGTCCGGGGAGAGGCCCTCACCTTCATGCTGACACCAAGGATCTGGAGACATTGGATGGGATCAGTCAGCACCCACGTCACAAGCAGGATTACATCAGCCACCACCAGGACTGCCACCAACCCCAGCAACTGCAGGTCTTTGATAATCTGCAAGAGAGTCAAGGTCAAGATGTCTCCTTGCTTGCTGGCTGTATTTAACACAGGCGCTAGACTGTGTGTGCCCTGTGCTCTGAGCTATGGTCTATAGTGATATAGTGACAGCTCTCTGTGGAAGCCTCAGACACAGCCATCAACAACACTACCGATGAGGACTGCAAAGACTGCCTTCTCTGAAAGTCTGTTCAGTTATTATTATTGTTACCATTAACCCTTTCCATTTGTTAACATTTTGTTTTTGTTTTCAAGACAGGGTTTCTCTGTGTAGCCTTGGCTGTCCTGGAACTCACTCTGTAGACCAAGCTGGTCTTGAACTCACAGAGATCTGCCAGCCTCTGCCTCCCAAGTGCTGGGATTAAAAGCGTGTGCCACCACCGCCCAGCTTGTTTAATGTTTTGATGTCCAGGGATCTTGTAAAGGAAGTTAACTTTAATTTCTAGATGTATCTCTATGAGCATACAGAGAAATGTGGAGAGCTATACCAGACTTTGCCATAACTCAGAGATGGGATTGAAAGATGAAGGAATTATTAATATTTTCTCCAAAATTTGACTAATATGAAGAGAATGCTCTTCTTGTGACAATAAATCTTAAATTGATTATGACAATTTAATAGAAGATGTATGAGACTTTTGATATGCAGTTTTTTTTTAGTTCTTTATGTACTTTAGATTACTATCTATTTATTAAAGAATTTTGCATTCTGTAGGCTTCTGCTTTGTCCAAATGATGGCGTTCTTTCTGTACAGAAGCTTTTAGCTTCATGAGTCCCATTTTTTAATTGGTGGTCCTAATGCCTGTGCTATCAGTATCCTGTTGGGAAAGCCTTTCCTGTGCCAATGAGTCCCACTTTCTTTCCTACCAGGTTCAGGGTATTGGGTCTTATGTTGAAGTCCTTGATCCATTTGGAGTTGAGTTTTGTACAGGTGATAGATGTGGTGGATTCACGTTCTCGACAACCACCCATGGAAAGAAGCAAGCCACTTGCAAAAGTTCACAAGAGCAAGACAAACTTTGCTTAATCAAATTGCTCACAGGAGAAACCACAGCTAGCAATCAGGAAAAAGATGCGCTCCATACCAAGAAGCAAAGATCAAAATAATGTCAGACCTCATCTTATAAGGCCAGTGAGAAGACCCACCATCATATAAGGACTGAAACAAACAGAAAACAAAGATTGGGATACAGCTAGTGGTAAGTTTACTGACAAGGGTGAGCAAGGCTCTGAATTGTACCACTAACACCACACAACAAACAAATGGCAATGTATCTTTTGGAAACACAGTCAAAACAAAGATGTTTTCATTTCTGTGAAACTGAAAGAGTTCAGCATCAAACACTCACACTAGAACTTTCTTAATCCTTCAGATCAAAGGGAAATAATTCCAAATGAAAATGGGGTCATAGGCTGAGTGTGGCACACACTTTAATTCCTGCACTTGGGAGCCAGAGGCAGGTGGATTTCTGTGAGTGGCAGGCCAGTCAGGGCTACATAGTGAGACCTTGTCTCAAAAAACAAACAAAAAAAAAATGTATACTGGAAATTTAGAGCACTGGAAATGTCAACTACATAGGAAAAGATGTAATTTATTTTAACTAAATACCTTTAAAATAAAATTGCTTAATAAAAATTATGACAACTGAGTGGGGTTTATAGCACATGTAAAAATGAAAGCAATAACATTGGAATGGGAGAAAATGAAAGTAGACTGTGCATAGTGTCTATCCTAGGACAGTGAGAGGTACATAATAATTTTCCTATTGTATACAAAACACTCTAGAAACTGAAGAGGAAGGAATCGTTCCCAACTCATTCTACAAGGTCAGGATTACCCTGAAACCCAAACTAGATAAATAAATATACTATTGAAAAAGAAAATCACAAGGCAATATCTACCAAAAGTGTAAGAGCATAAATCCAAACAAAATTTTTATAAAGAGGAATTCTACCAATAATAAAAAGAGTATAACACAGCATGCCCTATTTAATTTATCCCAGGGATGCATTTGTTTAGACATCCTATCTTCATTTAACACAAAACACTATATGAGCAGACCAAACAAAAAAACAATATTGAATTCTTGAAATTATAATTTCAATAGACATGGAAATTTGTCAGACAAAACCCAACATCAATGTTGATAAAAATTCTTAGAAACCTAAGAGGGGGAGGGAGAAGAACTTTCCACTACTGAAAAAAAAAAACCAGATTCACCAGGCAGTGATGGCGCATGCCTTAAATCCCAGCACTGGGCTGGGAGGTTGAGGACTGGTGGAGAGGGAGGGGCAGACGGATCTCTTTGAGTTCAAAACCAGTCTGGTCTAGAGAGTGAGTTCCCGGACAGACTTCAAAGCTGCACAGAGAAACCCTGTCTGGAAAAACAACACAAAAAACAAACCAGATTCTATGAAACTGCAGCCAACATCCATGCTTTCGTTTGTTCTTTAAAATGTTTTCATTAGTATACATTAATTATGCTTGATGATGCAATTCATTATGGCATTTTCATACATGTACATAATTAATTTTGTTGTTTTTTGTTTTGTTTTGAGACAGGGTCATTTTTTTTTTTTAATTTCATTTACTTTCCAACTAAAGCCTTCCACTCCTCCCAACAGGTAAGAGCTCCCGGGGGGAATAGACAAAGTCTGGCACATTACGTTGGGGCAGGACCAAGCCCCTCCTTCCTGAGTTAAGGCTGAGCATGCCATCCCACCATAAGGAATGGGCTCTAACAAGCCAGCTCACCCACCAGGGATAGGTCCTGGTCCCACTGCCAGCCCCTGCCCACCCACAACAGATCAAGCCACCCCAATACCCAAACTAGGTAAATAAATGTAGTATAGAAAGAGAAAACTACAAAACAACATCTGCTAAAAGCATAAGAGCACAACCCCAAACAATTTTTATAAAGAGTAATTCTACCAAATACTAAGAGTGTAGCATAGCTTTACAACTGGTCGAGATAGGGTCTTGCTCTGGCTGGTCTCAAACTCACAAATTCCTGACTCAGCTTCCCGAGTGAGTGCTAGGATTACTGGGATAGGCCACCACACTAAATGTGTGTTTAGCATGGAATGGCTGGATGCCCTCCCCATAAGTCAAGAATAATTGAAAGGGGCAAAATATCCTTCAATTATTGTTAGTGTGTGTGTGTGTGTGTGTGTGTGTGTGTGTGTATGTGTGTTGACCATGTTTGTTCACCTTGTGCATGCAGTGCCCAAGGAGGCCTGAAGAGGGCATCAGATTCCCTGGCACTGGAGTTAAAGATATCCAGTCATAATCCCCACGTAATTTTTATGCAGAGCTGGTGAGGTGGCTCAGCAGGTAAAACTTCTTGCCAACAAGCC
The DNA here is from genome assembly GCA_030556225.1 of Cricetiscus sungorus. Lineage (NCBI taxonomy): Eukaryota > Metazoa > Chordata > Mammalia > Rodentia > Cricetidae > Cricetiscus > Cricetiscus sungorus. Next base: position 17,551,716 of record JANBXA010000651.1, on the reverse strand, counting down.
TGATGACCTGAGCTGACCCCAAGGTCCCAGAGAACAATACACACACTGTAGCAAGTGTACCCATTCTGACTCACACACACACACACACACACACACACACACACACACACACACACACAAATCCAGGAGAAAAAAATGTTGGTGCATTTCTTATATTTAACATTCAAAGCATAACCCAGCACTGGATAAGCTAGCACTGGATGTGGGGATACATCTATAATTCTAGCACTCAGGAAGCAAAAGCAGGAGGATTTCTTGAATTCAAGGCCAACCTGATAACACATAGTGAGTTCCAGGCAAGCTACAGCTGCCCAGTGAGACCTTGCCTCAAAAACAAAAACCAAAACAAAGTTAAAATACACACTTAACCATATGAGCCAACCACTCTACTCTCAGGTTTTTAGCAAAGAGAAATGGAAGAATGTATCTATGCAGAGATGTGTACACGAATGCTTACACCATCTTTATCAGTGATAGTCCCAAACTGGAAACAATCCAAACTCCATCAACGGGTGAACAGATAAACTACTGATGTACACAGCAGCATGGATGAGTAACTATATTCAGAATAATCACGTGAATAAAACAAACCAGACTAAATAAGAGCACCCACTGAATGGTAGGTACATAGCAGACATTCTTCCCTGAACTATGTCACCAGCAGCAAAATTTTATTTTCACTTATTTATTTATGTGTTTATTTTTGAGATAGAGTCTCCTGTGTCCTCACTATGTGCTAAGGATGACTTTTTTTTTTTTTTAATTGTTTTTAGGAGCTGGAGAGATGGCTCAGTGTTTAAGAGCACTGGCTGCTTTTTGCAGAGAATACAATTTGCCTCCCCAGCACATACGTGGTGGCTCACAGCCATCTGTAACTCCAGTTCTGGGGGATCTGATGCCCTTTCTTACTTGCACACACATATATGTATGCAAAACACTCATACACATAAAATAAAATGAACATCTCTAAAATTTGTTTTTTTTTAAAAAAAAAAAGATTTAGTTTTAGTTTAAAATTATATGCATGTGTGCATCCGTGTACAATATGTGCACACGCCCAACCTGGGTGCTGGGAACCCTACTCCATTAACTGCTGAGCTCTGTCTCCATGATCCATTTATATGAAACTCTGGAAAGGAAAGCTAATTTCTAATGCCTGTTGTCCTCTGGGTAGGGAGGAACAATGTAACAATGGGCAGTGGATGTTGAGTATACGGGGACTGTGGAGTTTGCTAGATAGACCACATGTTCTATAGGTTCAGATGTAGCATCACACTTCTTATTCAGGAGAGAGAACTAATACAGTCCCTCACTACCACAAATTATGCGGTCGAGCTTTCCTGTATGTGCAGAAATCTCAGGGGCCAGCACACCCCAAGTACAATAGGCGAGCCTCTCTCTGGGAAAACCACCTGCTTGATCATGGTGTCTCCCCTGCCAGGTAAGCACCATGTCACACTTTTAATATTGTATTTCTTGTGTGTCAATTATGCCTAAAAAAAAAAAGCTATTTTTGAAAATGGTATCAAGAGGAATGAACTCTGCCCTTTTAGGCAAACTTCTGCATCTGTGTGGTTACTCACAGCTGAACTTTTGCTAAGTATCTACCACGACTCCATAATGTTTGGTTTTTTAAATCCCATAATTTCAGAGAAGTAGTATGACAGAATTATATATGAGGTCTGGGATTCTCTTGCGGAAGAGGCCCCTGGTCTGGCTCTGAGGTCTGGGCAGCTATATCAGGGAATCTGATAAAATGGAGGAGTATGGTTATAATAAATGCTGGGTGTCAGGGACACGCAGGTGACCATGCTGCTAATTCTACAGGCTGAGTCCCTTTCCTTGCTCATGGCTTTAGCTATGCCCTCACAGTGCAGAGAACTGCCTGCTCTAGGGAGAGGAATAATTCGACTTCTTGCTATAGCCTCTCCACACTGGTCTTTCGATGGCAGCTCCTGTCTGTGCCAAGAGCCAGTCTCTCTGGGCATCTTGTTGTTGCTCCCACTGTGACAGGTGTTGGGCAGCTCACAGGTTCTCATGGAGCCCAGGGTGTGTGCATTTAAAGCAGCCCCTGTTCAAAGATTTAGTTCTCACTCTCAGTCCTAGAAGTCTGGGGCTTTATAGAGCCACATGACTCTAAGGATTGAAATGAGAAGCAAGAATTCCAGCCATCCTACAGTCATCCCAGAGATTTGTACTAACTCCCACAGCCCGGAGCCACTGTGGAGCTCCTTCTGCAGCCCAGTATTGGGTACTGGCTGCCAACTCACCACTCTCTTGTCTGGGACCCTCTGGGTAAACACCTTGTAGAGTCGCCAGCTCTTCCCCAGGATAGGGCCAAACACTAGGGATGTCCCAATGCACAGCATAGACAGTCTCATCTGGGGGGGGGAGGGGAGGACAGAGGCAAGAGTTACAATGTCTCAGGCCCACAGAGGACATGGGGTAGAAAGTGGGCCTTGCTGAATGCCCACAACATGGTTACATAACTAGCACTCATAGGAGGAGCGATGAGCATGAAACATTATCGAAGTTCAACACGGTGTCCAAAACAAAATTTCCAAATGTCACCTACCTGAATGAGCGCCTCCATGGAATTTCCCACAAAAGCATCTTGAACCCCAAAAAGGTAAGCACTGCTGTAAGTCAGACAACTGCCCAGTAAGGTCACAATGTTCAGATTGGGGCTGGACATCTTCACAATCCTAGGTGGAAATAGGAAGAGTGACTTAGCTATGACCCATTGCACCAGTGTCCAAGACATGCCAGAAGACATGGGGTTCTTCACATACACGTTTCTTTTCTTACTTGACAGAAAAGAGAGGAAGCAGAGGACAAAAGCAGAGGACCGAGGCAGTATCTTTTTTAAAGGGAGGTAAAATGAAGCCAGTGGGTAGCAGAAGACTACAGGGGAATGTGGGTAAGTGGGGTTCCAGACAAACTCTAGGTACCAGCGGTGGTCCAGGGTGTGAATCAGTTGGTGTGAGGTAGAAATCTAGGGTGTGAATCGGTTGATCTAAGGGGAAATCCAGCTTAGTCTGTGGATCGCTGAGCTTCCGTAAGACCAGGACTTGAGGTCCTTTTCCATTTGCCTCTCACAATTTCTACACATAAGCCATGAGCATGATGGCGACCTCCTCATGGCATGCCTGCCAGCATCCCAGAGCCGAACATCTGTTTTGTCTACTTCACTGAGGGGTAACTTTGTGGCCCTGCTTTTCTATGCATCTACTTTATTTGAACACCCTAATTTGGTCTCATTTGCACAATCCAGGATTGCATGAACCCTGATTTGAAATTCTTCCCCTTTCTGATTTAGTGAAGAGGAACCCAGTCTAGTTGTTGTTGATGAAGCAGGCATTCTCTAGTGTTCATGTCTTAAGCACTGGTGTAAACGTGCCATGGACCTAGACCAGTAGATTTTGGTATTTTTCTTGAGAAGTTTCACTGGCGATATCTCATAAAAGAAGAAAATGAATAGGAGATGATTAACCTGTTTTGTTGGGCTGCGTGAACACCTGTGAATCCACTTAAATGTCAATCAGCTCCAATTCAGTAGGTGAATGACTTGTCTGGGGGACCCGTCTTTGCCGCATTGGGAGTTATTCAACCACCGTGTTATTTTATTTTTTCTATTGAACTAAATGATGAAGTCTACAAGGCTGAACATTTTTACTCATCTACAACACGCAGAATATTATATACTTCATTATAATGGCATGATTTGTGTTGCACATATGAAGAGTTAAAAGTCTAGACTAGGTGACTAGCAGTCTGCAACAAGGTGTGGGATGGAGGGGAGTTAAGATTATATAACAATCTCTCTCTCTCCCTCTTTCCTCTTCTTCATTTATTGACTGGAAGTGTGAGTCATGGACTTTCTCAATTTTTCTGTTCTCCAGTAGTCTCAGGCCAGGTAAATAAGCATCCGCAGAACTAATTTAATCCTCAGATTAATTCTCAGATGCTTGTAACATTCACCAGTTCAACCACTGGCCTCTGAGCTAGGAGACTATGAGTTATTGAACTTGGAAACATGGTTCAGGGTTGGGGGGGGGTGTTGGGGCATATCCTGGCAAGCTATGGCTAGGCTAGAAGGACACTTCCCTTAAAGCTTCACAGAGCATACTTTATAAGAGGCTCCATGAGTTGATGTAAAGGCTAGCACTGAGTAGTTTTGTTCTGTTTAAATGTATGTATTTATGTGTATGGGTGCTTTGCCTGTGTGTGTGTCTGTGCACCAGTTGCATGTCTGTGCCTTCAGAAGACAGGCACAGGCATTAGATTCCCTGGAACTGGAGTTACAGATGGTTGTGAACCGTGTAGGTGCTGGGAGTTGAACCTGGGACCTCTGAAACTCCAGTGAGTAGTACATGCTCTTAATCACTTAGTCATCTCCTCGGCCCCTATGATTGAGCACCATCACACCTAAAAACAAATATAGGAGTCATTCACAGCTCTGCAGTGAGATTAAAATGGATTTCAATTCTGAGAATTTGTTGATTTTCTCTTTTAGTCCATTGTTTTTGATCTGTGTTACAACAGGATTATAAACCTATGGCACACAAAACTCCAGATTTATTATAAGATGGCATGCTGTCACAGAGCTGATCTGTTTGCTGTTTTTCCCATTGCTAGGGTTTGAGTTAATCATTTCTAATTGTGCACTCCTCACACTAATACTAGTGTGACCTCTAACCATTTCACATCCATGTCACCTGCCTCTGCATTCCACCTAGGCCTCTTTAGAGGACCATCCAGAGACATCAATACAACCTTTCCACTTCCTAAGCTCCTCATTCTTTAACCATGATGACTTCATTTTATTTTGTCTCAGGATCTCTGAATCTTTTGTCTCATCATTTGAATTAGTTCTACTTCAGGAATTTGAAACATAAATATACTCTTTTCCCCTCCTTGAGATAGGGCCTCACTGTGTATTCCTGACTGTTCTGGAACTTGCTATGTGTTCCAGGCTGGCATTGAACTCACAGGGCTCTACCTGCCTTTGCCTCCGCCTGGGATCAAAGGTGTGCACCACCAAACTCTTTTTTTAGTTTTTAAACCACAGTCCATTCAGAATTTAACTCTTTGTCTTCTCCCATAAGTTGTTTGTCCACCATCCTTCTCCTTTTCAGCATGAGAACTCCATCTTCCTCTTTGCTTGGATCAAAAACCTCAGAGTCATTGCTGACTCTTGCTTATCTCCCACGTCCAATCTGTCTTGAAATCTCGTTGGTTCCATTCTTGAAATATAACCAGAACCCAGCCACTTCTCATTACCTCTGCTGCCACCAACTGATCCAAGTCTTCCTTGCAGTAGCCTCCTAATTGCTCTCCCTGTTTCTATCCAGGAACTTCCTTCTGTTAGGGGACTACAAGCCTGTGCAGGTGAGAGCCAAAGTGCTAGCAATCACTGAAGTCAGAGGGGATCATGAACTGGCTTAAAGTCCATGTTTTAGGCAAGGAGGACACCTGCTGGGTACTAGAAGTGGCTTCCAGGTATCTCTGTGGGCTTGTACAGAATGGCTGAGATTTCCCTGGTGTCACTGCACACAAAAAGACCAGTGTTATTTTGGGGTTCTGAGTGCTGAGGTTTCTGCAGACTCTGGGTTTTGGCCACCCTAAATCCTCACTGATGAGCCTTGTTGTGTGGGTGAGCCTCTCCTGGGCTTCCCTCCCAGCATGGTGATGAAGGAACCCTGAAAATAAACTAGAGATCCTAACAGAGTGTTTGTGAAGCTCCGTGCTCTCCCATCCTCGGTTTCCAGGATACCGCAGCATCTGTGGGAGTATTCATTCAGATATGAATGTGCACATGTATGTTCATTTGTCTCCAATGAGATCAGGCTCCTCCAAAGGTTCCTTTCCACTGGCCAAAATATTCTGGAGAATTCTCCTAGGGAATGCTTTTGTCTAACACATTTCCCAGGTCATGTGGCCAGGAGGGCTCTGAGGGCCCAGCAATGTGACCTCGTTTTTATGACCACACGGCTTCCCACCTCTCAGCTGATGTTAGTGACAGAAGTGAACAGCACACATTGCTCTCCCAGATTCAGAAAAGCTGCTGGTCCTGGACTACCTTGCTGCTTGTGCTGGGTGTGGAAGCTTGGCTTCTTTTATATCTTGAAACCCTGAGTGCTGGCTGGGCCTGCCCTCTCTAAGCTTGCTTGCTTTTGAAAGCAAGCTCAGGGCTAGTATAGCTTCATTTTAACCTAGAGAGAGAAAACTTTCCACTCACCAACCTGTCAGTTTGGACCTACAGCTACTGACACTGTAAAGGACCTGGAAGCCCAAGGGCTATAGATTAGCCACAAGGTTAGCAGCATCGAGACCTAATGGGACCCATGGTCCCTTCCAGCTCTTCCCTTTAGCCCCAGCATCTTCCTCCTGCTGCTGGCTTATCAGCAAGCTAGTCACGTGCATTTCTGTCTCACTTCCTTAGCCTGACCTGGTTTCCAGAGATGTGGGCTTTACAGCCTGATCAACTGATCGTTCAAATAAAAGCTTTGCTTATTAAGTATAAAAGAAAACCTGCAGAACCCAGATTCTCCTTTAGCCGATGAACTCCGTGTCCTTTGCTTTTCTTATCTTCTCATTAGTGGTCAATTAATTCTTGAATATGAACCTATCACAGCATTAAGAAAATGGAGACGGCAAAGCAAATTAGAATCTCTGCCCCAGTTCACAAGGGCACTTCCTTGAGTTTCTAACTTTTTCACTACAAAGATACATTCCTTATCTCTCTTTTTTAAATATGGTTTTTTGAGACTGGGTTTCTCTGTTAGTTTTGAAGCCTGTCCTGGGAATTCACTCCGTAGACCAGGCTAGTCCCAGACTCACAGAAATCTATCTGCCTCTGCCTCCCAAGTGCTGGGATTAAAGGTGTGCACCACCACTACCTGGCATCTTATTTCTCTTTAAACATAGAATAAAAATTGCATTTAACACTAACAGTTCTTTTCTCAGTATCTAGGGCTGTTTAACTCACACATATGAGAACATATAGATTAAAAATTCAAATTACATTTACTTATGTGTGTGTTGGCACACATAATTCAGAGGACAACTCACAGCAGTTGGTTTCTTCTTCCACTGTGTGGGTCTTGGGGACCAAACTCAGAGAGTCTGTCTTGGTGGCACAAGCCTTTACCTGCCGAGCTATCTGCACAACCCATAGAATAGGTATAGGCTGTATACACTTAATATATGAAAATGCATATAGATTTACAATACACATATTTCATAATTCATAGCTCTACAGTACACATATTTCATAATTCATAGCTCTCCTAGGCGACAAATATAACCGAGTATCAATTCAGAACTGCATCCTTGCAGTTAAAAGCTGAAATATGGAAATTTAGATTCCCATTTCACAGCAAATGCCCATTACTTCACTCTACCGGCTCTAGTGCAGGGCAGTAGTGAACGGCACTCTGAGGACGCACAGCTAGCGAAGGGGAAGCAAAAGCCACAGGGGTGCCTTGTAAAGGAACCCTGCTTTCTCTAGTAGAAGTATTATGCTAACATATGATAACTTTAAAAAAAAATTAACTCCCAACTGTATATTTCCATGTCTCACACAACTGTAAAACATTTTAAATGTGCTTTTAAACAGCAAGAGGGGACAATAGATGTACAGAAGAAAACCCCTTTTCCCCCAGGCTCTCCCACCCAAGGGTTCCAATTCCACATTGGTTTAATCCGGATTTCAACTTCCGTTCTCCCTCCCACCGCAGCTGTAGGAAAGGCCACCAGCGATTTCTAGCAAGACTCTTGTAGCGATTCCAAAAAAAAAAAAAAAAAAAGCCAAAGCAGACACCCTGGTTCTAAGTAGGACAAAAAGCACAAGCACACTTGGCCGTCTGAAGCATCCAATCGCAGAGCGCCAGCTCCAGGTGGCTGCAAATACATCTTTGCTCCCTCCTTGTTCCTCTCTTTTCATTCCGGGTTTATTATGTCAGGAGAATGTTGGGCCGTGGTGTGTCTGGGAATCCATGAGGAATGCTGAATACATGAATATAAGCAAGAATGGGTCTCTATGGGGCCAGAATCTGGGAATTCATGCCCTTGGGGACTGTGTTTGGCCTAGCTATGAGTACCTTCTATGAGGTTCTCTTAGTAGTACCTTCTTATATGTCTGTTAAATTAATTCTTTTTTAAGACAGGGTTTCTCTGTGTAGCCTTGGCTGTCCTGGAACTTGCTTTGTAGACCAGATCTCGAACTCAGAGATCCTCCTGCTTCTGCTTCCGTAGTGCTGGGACACCACCACCCAGTCAGTTAAATTAATTCTAATCATCAGATTTAGATGAGTGTTAGGGGTTCAGGCCTTAGGAAAATGGGAAATAAGAAAGCCATGAAGGAAGACCTGTTTGCTCCCTGTTGCCTTGTCCCCCACCAGTTGTCCAGGGCAGGACTGGCGTCCTAGGGCCCTGGGACTCTCATTTTAACATGAAAGGACTGGCATGTGGATTTCCTTCCCTTGGGGACAGCATGAGCACAACTGACCAGCACTCTCTGACTGTGGTTTCCTCTATCATTCTTTCCTTTCCCTGAATTGGTCACCGCTTCCATCGACCCTGTTGACACCTCCTTGATTAATGAGCCTTTTCCCAGAGGCCTTTCTGACCCTGGTTGCTAGCATCCTGTAATAGTGTCAGTAGGCCGAATGTTTGCACCTGCCTCCCCAGAGGCCCTGTTTAGCTGGCAGTGTTAGCAAGAGCAGACACAGAAGACCACTCACATCCCTGTGGTAGCACAGCCTTCGGCGATCTTTGCAGGGACTTGCCTGTGTCTCAGAGCCCATTGCTGGCTCAGACTTAGGACTTTGGCTGATTTCCCATCGTGTCTCCTGATTTTAGCCACTGGCTGGAATCCAGTCTGAATTCCTGCTGCAGCTGGCTTTGGGTTCTTGGGTTTCTGCCATTGTCTAGTGTCTCTAAGCCTTTGGCCCCAGCCATGGCTTGGCCGCGTTGGCTATGTACTGTGACAGACAGGAATTATAGATTCTTTTCTATAATCTGATGAAAAAGGAACAATTAACGAGTGTGTGTGTGTGTGTGTGTGCATGCACGTAATACATGTATATCTGTGCATGTGCATGTTCATGTGTGGGTATACACATAGAGTTCAGAAGGCAGCCACAGGCGTCCATCTTTTCCCTCTACCTTGTCTAAGTCATGATCTCTTGGTTGTTGGCTGCTTTGGACACCAGGCTGGCTAGCCATGGGCCTCTGGGAACTCTCATGACTCTACCTTTCATCTTGCCACAAGAGACCTAGAATTATAGCCTCGAGAACTACTGTGCCCAGCTTTATGTGGGGTCTAGAAAGCCAAACTTGGGTCCTCAAATGTGTAGCAAGTGCTTCAGCCCGCAAGTCTCCTCTCAGGCTCCCAAGGTCTTATTTCATTGATTTTTTTTATACTATTATAAATGAGATTGTTTTCTTGATTTCCTTTTCAAAATATCTATTATCAGTGTCTCCAGTTTTTAATTGTCACAAATAAAGCTGCTATAAATATTTACATATATGTTTTTGTGTAAATATATGTTTCCATTTCTCTAGGTTAAATATCCAGTAATACAATGGCTGAATCACACAGTATGTGTTTAATTTTCCAATAAATTACTAAACTATCATGTAGTGGTGCATGCAAAATTTAGTTTTTCCATATCTCTGCTAACATTTAGCATTGGGGTGTGTGTGGTATGTTTCATCCTTTAAGAGTAGAAGCCTTGGGGAGGGGGAAATAGACAGATAGCCCTGTGGTTAAGAGCACTGACTGCTCTTCCAGAGGACCCAGGTTCCAGTCCCAGTATCCACATGGTGGCTCACAACAGTTATTCCAGGTCTCTGGGAGCACTATATACATGAGGTATACAGACACACAGGCGCAAAACACCCATTGATTAAAAAAAATGAACAAATTCTTTAAAAAATTACTAAAAACCTTGGATTCCATTTGATTATCAGGAATACACCTTGTAGGGAAGAAGGTATATTTCAGTAGGCTGACTTCTTATTAATTTTACCTGTGTATATGTGTGTTCATATAAATGTACATTTAGAAGTTGAAAAATCAGCATCTTCTTCAATTGTCACCTTATTGTTTAATAGTTATTTTGCTTTACACACACACACACACACACACACACACACACACACACACACACATACACACACGATTATGTTGAGAGGCACCCATGGGCACCCTTGGAGGCCAGAAGAGAGTGTCAGATTCCCTGGAACTGGATGTGCTCTAACCCCTGAGCCAGCTCTCCCGCCCCTCCTCACCATATTCTTTGACAGAGAGAGTCTCTTATATATCTGGAGTTCATAGATTTGACTAGACTAACTTCCCAGTGAGCTCCAGGGATCCCCACTGTCTCCTCAGACAGGATTCTAAGTGCTTGTCATTTCATCTATCATGTTGGTGTGGGTGCTGGGGACTGAAGGGAGGTCCTCAGGCTCCCTTCAAGCACTTAACTGACAGGGCTAAATTCCCAGCCCCTAATGTACTCAATCCTTATCAACCCCCTTCTCTTTTTTTTTTCCCAGCTTGTTTTTATTGAGCTGTACAATATTCCCCGCTCTCCTTCTCTCCTCTTCTCTCCCTTTCCATCCTTCCCCATGGCCCCCACACTCCCAATTTTCTCAGAACTTGTCCCCACCCCCTTTCCTAGATGGATCCATGTGTGTGTCTCTCTCGTGGTCCTCTTTTTTACCTAGGTTCTCTGGAATCAACTTCCTTCTTAGTGCTGGGCATTGTGGTAGATGTTGAGTACAAAAATAAAGTATTTGACTCAAACTTTAGCAAAGGAAATGGGTAAGTGAATAAGTAGATCTAATTCTGAAATAAAATAAGTATTGTTCAAAGGCTATGGAGATTTATAAAGGAATTATATTTCACAACAGTTGTTCTTAAATCCTAGAGTGACCAGAATCATGGGGAGAGCTTGTAAAACAACAGACTGCTGGTTCTCATCACCCCAAAAGTTCTGGATTAATTAGAATCTAGGGTTGGGTCTGAGGTTGTTTCTGCGTGATTCTGCTAATTCTGGCCCAGGACCTGCATTTTAAGAGAAAGGAGTTTGTCTTAAAGGACAGATGAGTGTTTTTCTGGTGGCAAACACAGTGTCATGAAATAAGGAAAGAATTGGTAATCAGTGTACATAGCTAGAGCATGGTTTAAGGGGGGAAATGTAGGGATTGTACCTTACAAACAAAATACAGATATTGAAATGCAAGTCAGGCACGGTGGTGCATGCCTTTAGTCTCAGCACTCAGGAGACAGGAACTCTCCATGAATTTCAGGCCAGCCTGGTCTACACAGTGAGACCCTATTCCCCAAACAAATACAGAACTCCCATAAACCGTATATGCTAATCTAAAGGGTGTTAGGTAAGTCCAAGTCTGCTTGTATTTCTATAGTTATGTTTATAAAATGAGAAAGACCTACTAAGGGGCCATGGCAATCATCCCAATAAAAACAAATTAAGGGGGCTATAGAGATGACTGCTCTTCCAGAGGACCCAGGTTCAATTCCCAGCACCCACATGACAGCTCACAAATGTCTGTAAATCCAGTTCCAGGGGACCTGGCATCCTCACACAGACATGTATGCAGGCAAATCACCTATACACATAAAATAAATAAATCTCTTAAAAAAATTAAGATTATACCTGGACAGTGGATCTGGATAATAAGAAACAGATTTAAGAGACATTCCAGAAGTTAAATAGCTGAGACTTGGCGACTATCTGTGTATGTGGGAGATGATGGAAGAATAAATAGATATGGATGAAGGGCACTATTAGAGAGCAAGTGAAAATCACATAACAAGGGAAAGGCAAGACTAGTGAGTAGAGTCTACTTTCAGCCAATGAACCTAAACTGACTATGGAAAAATCCTTATGGCAACTACAAAGTCAGATTGGAATTAGAGGAAGTCATGGCTGAGGGTACTGAAGATGAGACATTAAAACCAGGTAAAAGATGCAATGTATGAAGCAAGTCAAGACTGGGATCCAGGGTGACATCAAAATTAAGTGGGTAGATGGAATTTCAGAACTGTTGGAAGCAACTCATAAGCACAAAGAAGGTCAGTTGGTAATGGTGCCTGCTTTTAATTCCAGCACTTGGGAGGCAGAGGCAAGCGGATCTCTATGAGTATGAGGGCATCCTGTTCTACAAAACTACACAGAGAAACTCTTCCTCCAGAAACAACAAACAAACAAACAAACAAAGACACACAGAGGTTAAACTGGATTTTTAAAAAATTGCTTTATTTTTAAGTGTGTGTGTGTGTGTGTGTGTGTGTGTGTGTGTGTGTGTGTGTGTGTGTGTATGAGTCTATATTGACTGCAGAGGCCTGAAGAGAGCGTTGGATCCCCTAGAGCTGGAGTTACAAGTGGCTGTGAGCTGCCTGAGGTGGGTACTGGGGACTAACCTTGGGTCCTCTAGAAGAGCAGTGTTAACCACTGAACCATCTATCCAGCCCCCTAGAGCTGGACTTCATAAATGGTAGAGATTAAGAAAAGAGAATATTCTGGAAGGAGAATAGAGCAAGGCACAGTGGCACATGCTTGAAATCTTGGCACTTAGGAGGCAAAAGCAGGAAGACTATGAGTTCTGGGATAATCCTGGGCTACATAGTGAGGCCCTGTCTACAAATAGAAATCAAAAGAAAGAAAGAAGGGAAGGAAGAAAGGGGAGATGGCTAATAGTGCTAGTACATCCTTAAAAGCTAAAAAGGATGAAGGTTAAGAAGCACCCATTGATTTAGCGACCTTGGCAAGGAATCAGGCTTAATGCCCTTTCAGTGGAGGCGGAGGAATGGGTTGACAAATGAACTACATACAGATGAATAGATGGAGGTGGCCGATGAGGATGTTCTTTTAAGAGGCTTGGTGGGTGGGGGCAAAAGCTTCAGGGAGAGGAACAACCAAGAGATGCTCTTTTGGAAGCCTTCTAACAGTTAACCTGTATTTATTTGACTGCCTACACAGGAATATGTAAAGCCCAGAAAAGTACTTGATAACTGTAACTGGGCCCCTTTAGAAGGTGTGATAATAAGCACAAAGATATGGAATTAGCTCAGCCCATTGTCTTTTGTAAGTGGACCAGTCCCTGTGCGCCCCCCCCCTGCAGAGCAGCAAAAGATGTCACTGCCATTCTAGCTTCCTCCTTTTAATAGATTTTAAAACAGCCCCTTTATGTGTTTTTAACTCTCTTCAAAGGTACTTCTAAATGTCCAACACATAATGCACCAACACCGTGTTCCTAACCTGTCATACTCCGGGAGTCTCCTGCTCTTCTCGCCTTTTACAATCTTTGAGAGATGGCACTTTCTTCCAACAGTAAGCACTGTGACTGTCACATTTTCATGAGCTTAGATTTCTGAAAACTTCTCACTTGCTCTTTTTCTACGCTTCCAATAAAGTCTTTAAAAATAGCCTCCATTTGTCCTGTGACTTTCAGAACCACCTTTCAATTTTTCCTAGCAAACACTTTTCCCCCCTTAGTGACAATCAAATGCCGAGATAAGTTTTCTGGGCTCACAGATTTAATTGTGTCATGGCACTCAAATTTACTTTAATCCTCATACACTTGCAGTTACATCATGAGAGTATCTCCTAGATAAGAATCACAGCAAGGTCATTTTCTCTAGCTGTAGGTGGTTTAAAACTTCCAGTTACAGTGACATTCGTTTTATTATCCCTCCCTTATTAAATAGCTAATCACTGCCTTATGCCCCATCAGCCACTTTATGACTTATTTTTGAGTCACCTCTCTGATTTAAAATGATTTACATAATGTCAATGTTTCTATGTTGTTAATATTTCTATGTTAGTATCATGAGTTTGGTCAGCTAGTCTTTAAGGATAGTTTTCAAAACCCAAACCACCTGAATAGTTCTTCTAATGCCTGCTTGGTATTCTGATTTATCATAGGGAGCCATGCCTAAGCATCATTTCTTAAAAGATGCCCTTATTTTATGTATGTAAGTGTTCTGCTTGAGTGTTTATATGTGCACCACATGAATGCAGTGCCCTTGGAGGCCAGAAGAGGGTACTTCATTCTCTAAAACCGGAGTTACCAATGGTTGGGAGCCACCTTGTCAGTGCTAGGAACCGAACCTGGTCCTCTACAAAAGCAATAAGTGCTCTTAACCTCTGAATCATCTCTCTAGCCTCCAGTTGAGGCTTTTTAAAGCTTCCTGGGAACTTTAATGCAAAACAAGTTTGACATCCACTAACTTACGTATATTATTAAAGTAATAAGAATTTTTAGAATTATCAAAGATTTGGATGGGCATTCCTCCAGTTAAGATATAGAAATGACCAATAAGTATATGAGAAAACTCTCAGCATCATTGGTCATCAAGGTGATGAGAATGAAAATCACAGTGAGATAGCACTTTATATCCCTTAGGATGGCTGGATTGAAAAGGCAATGCATATGGGCATTCGTGAGGATGTGGAGAGGTAGGAGACTGCATAGATTTCTGGTGTGACTGTAAAATGGTGCAGCCATTTTGATAAAGTTTTAAATGTAGGTTAAACAGTTTCCATATGACCAGGAAACTCTGTTTCATGGCAAGCAAAATGTACGCTCACATAAAAAACTTGCATGAGAATTTCCAGAGCAGCATTTCATTTAATAACAGCCCCCAAAGCAAGAAGAATCAAGTATCTGATGATGGATAACTGATGAATGGGTAAACAAGGTGTGTGGTACCCACATAACGGGATGTTACTCAGCCACAAAAAGAAATGAAATGCTGATTGATACTACCACACCAACGTACTTAATAAACATGCTGACATTATGCCGAACAAAAGAAGCCAGATATTAATGTATGAATCCATTTACATGAAGGATCTGGATTAGATAAACCCATCGTTATAGAAAAATAATTGATAGATAAACCCATAGATATACTAAGAATAATTACTTTCCAGGGGCTTGGGGAAGGAGGAATGGAGAGAAACTGCAAACCACTACAGAGTACATTTGGGGGTAATGAAATGTTCTGGGATTAGTGGTTCTTGAACATTAAACTTACTGTCTAATGATGGCTTCCCAGCTGTGTGGTTATACCACAAACTTTTGAATCAAGGCAAGGTTGATGGATGGTATGTGAGCCCCATCTCCAAAGACACCAATGAATTCCTCCTGTCATCTTGCAGGTCCAAGGGGTTTCTACTCGGGGTTCATTGAAGATGATGCCCTTTGCTAAGCACATTTCTGTTTTACTGTTTTTCCCACCTTAGCCTGGGCATCGGGATGCAAAGGAGAGGGAGTCATCTAGTTTTGTCTGATGCCTGGGCTAAGTTCTCAGAGTATGTTAAAGTTGAATATCTGACAGTCAGACCATTCTGAAGCCAAGAAAGGAAAAGACCAGGGAGGTGTAAAGAGATCCTGAATGAGTAGGACAGAATACAATTCTAGAACACTCAAAAGATAAACTATCATTTAAAAGTCAGATACGAGGCCAGTGAGACAGCTCCATGGGTAGAAGCGATTGCTACCAAGCCCTGATAACCTGAATTTGATCTCTGGGACATTCGTGGTGAAAGGAGAGAACCAACTCCTGAAAGTTGTCCTCTGACTGCCACATGCACACAGTGGCATGTACATGGCCATGCTCACCACACACGGGTAGATAAACAAGTACATGCAATAAAAAGAAAAGACTCAGATATGCAAATTTAGGATAGTATAGATAAAATGCTTTATCTATATTTTCTATTTATAATTTTATAGTATATTTTATTTCTATCAGTAATTATTTTAAACTGTAAGGTGTACTAAATTTTAGAGTGATCATTATCATCCAAGAGACACTACAGACAAAAACAATATAATTTTAAAGCAATGTTTTCATGATAGACTGTCCTAAAAGAGCTACCACTAGTAGGTGTTTTGCATCTCTGGCTTTGGGAGATAGCTCTGACTGTTAAGGCTGATGTTTACCTGCATTCTCACACAAAGATGCTTGTTGTCACTTCCAGAGGTAGAAATATTGTCAGCCCTGACAAACGGTAGCCCAAGAATTTAAATGAGAGGAGTTTAAACTTGGGAATCTGGACCAACTCACAGGCAGATGCCAAAAACTTGAAAATTACAGGCTTAGTGAGCAAGGAACTGAATATATAAGATGTGTACGATCAGGAGACACTCTGGGGAAGGAAAGTGCAGTCCACAAAAGGGCAGACTGTGAATGTGACTCAGTCTATCAGGCAGAAACCCTCACAGGGCCCAGGGAAGAGTGGGGCCTGACCCTCCCAGGGTGGCTGGGATACCTTCCCCAGGTCTAAGACTTGGGCAGGCAACGGGACATAAAAACAAACAAACAAACAAAAAACAGTTTTTGACAGGTATAGTCTGCTCCCTTTAGCCCTTACCCTGGGACATGCTTACCTAATTTGGTGGCTGTTGGCACAGCAGAATGAAAACAAACAAAAGCCCAGGCCCACCAAGCTACATTGAGTTTGGGGGCCAAGTTCTAAAATGCAAAGGGTCATAGCTGCTTAATGTCCATTCAGGCCTGCGTCAGGGTCACCAGGGTCTTGCTATAAAATAAAATTTAGTGTTACGTAAACTTAGACCATTAATTTTCATGGGCCTAAAGGCAAGGTATTCTCAGGTCTCAGGGAGGGATGGAGGGGGACTTGGCTCTTTCACCCAAAGTGAAAGTTCAGAAGGGGAAGAATCATCCTGGTGCCCCAGAAACACTCTGGTCTATCTGTATTGCCTTCTCTTTCCTTTTCTCCTCCTATTTCTTTTAAAGGTTCATGGTATATATTTAAAGATGTGTATGGAAAACCATGTTTCTAGAAATCTATACTTACATGTAAATGACTACAATTTGCTAATTCTTTTGGGCTCAGACATGTTTTACAAAAAACAAACAAAAAAACCACATTAATAAATCTACCAGGGGCGAGTGAGGCAGTGGGGGACAGCTGCAGCCATGCTGTCCAGGAGTGACAATGATTAATTCCTACATCTGCTCAGTCAGATAGAAACAAAGGTCATTGTGGATAGATTAGCACAGCGTTTACCACCCTCCCATCACAGACAGACAGACAGACAGACACACACACACACACACACACACACACACACACACCGGAGAGAGAGAGAGAGAGAGAGACAAAGACAGACAGAGAGACAGAGACAGAGAGAGTATGTGTGTGACTTGCTATTGCCATTGAGATTTGCAAAATTCAAAATGCTTGAGAACACATTTACTATCAGGCTTACAAAGGTAAAAGCAAGCTCCTGGCCTCATGATAAGTGAAGATGGTACAGGGAGGGATCAGGTATAGATTAGTGTTAGATTATTTTCAAATCTAGTTAGTACCCCAATTCCAGTAAAACTTGGACATTCATTTACTGAAAACAGATGAGAACAGGAAGTTTAGGAATAAATCTCGACACAGTATTTGCTCAGCGAAAGAGCAGTGGAAACGTGGGGAAATCTGCTGTATCATTCTGCACAGGCTGCCATGACAAAACACCACAGACGTGCGGAATTCAACAACAGGATTCTATTTTCTCATATCCAGGAGGCTAGAAGTCCAAGATCATGAGCTGGCCAAGGCCGTTTTGGAGAGCAGTGTCCTTTCTAGCCTGCAGACAGCTGCCTGGAGTCTCCACAGCCTCTTCTGCACCAGCAGGTTTCCTGCAGTGTGCACTCTCAGGACACCAGTCCTGAGGGATTAGTGCTGTCACCTAACTTAATGTCACTCAACTTCCAAGACTCTGTCTCCAAATACAGTCACATTTGGATTTAGGGCTTCCACACATGAATCTGGGGGAGCACGGCGCTCATGACAGCTAGAATTATGTAAAGAGGGTGCTTGGAAGTTAACTCTTGGTTCCTATATTCCCTAGTCCCCTGGAGGTGTAGCCACTTCCTGTCCATGACCCCTCTACACATTTCTGACAGTTTGCCTTTGAAACATAATGACTATGGACAAGGATTATAAATGTATAGTTCAGTGAACTATCACCAAGAGAACATCTATGTGGTCATAACCCAAGCCCCAAACAAGAACATTACAGCCACATCATAATTGTTATCTTTCCCTCTCTCCAGAGGCAAAACACCACTTTAACTTTTAGCGTTGTAATTTAGTTAGTTCTGTCTTTGAACTATTTTATGAAGGAGACTCATACAGTGCATGACACTTCGTGACTGGCTTTTAAAACTGACACCCGGGTTAGTTATTTCCACTTTGGAGCTATTATAAATAATACACTGAACAGCCATTTATAAGTTTTCCTTTCCTTAGATATAGATCTAGGAATTTAACTGTTGCCTGTTTAACATCTGGGGGGGGGGTTTGCAAACAACATCCATAGGTAGCTCAACTACTTTACATTCCAACCCATAGTATGTGCATGTCATAATTCCTCCATAGTCTCAAAAATACTTGCTAACTTTTTTAGCTACAGCCATCCCAGTGGGTGGAAAGTGGTATGTGACTGGGTTTGATCTGCCTTCCTCCTCCACTTAAGGGGGCCTACTGAGTTTTTATATATCTTTTCAGAGGCACATCTATTCAGACTCCCAACCCACCTTATACTGTTCTACCATTTTTTACTATTCATCATGGGAGTGAGATTATGTCCTACATGGGTCTGCTGACATGAAATACAATAGTTATGATATTCATTTTATTTTTGTTTGTCTTTTATTATTGGGTTGTAAGCATTCTTTCAAGTATCTAGATGTAATCTTTTAACAGTTTAAAAACACAATTCTTTTTTTGTGTTTTATTTTTTATCTCATATGCGTTGGTATTTTGCCTGCATGTATGTGTGTGTGAGGGTGTCAGATCTCCTGAAGCTGGAGCTATAGGCATTGTGAACCATCTGATATGGGTGCTGAGAAATGAACCCTGATTCTTTGCAAGAACAATATATGCTCTTTTTTTTTTTTTTTTTTTTTTTTTAAGATTTATTTATTGTTATGTATACAGTGTTCTGTCTGCCGGCCAGAAGAGGGCACTAGATCTCATCACAGATGATTGTGAGCCACCATGTGGTTGCTTGGATTTTGAACTCTGAACCTCTGGAAAAACAGCCAGTGCTGTTAACCACCGAGCCATCTCTCCATCCCTTTGTTTTTCTTTTATTGTGTGTACTTTTGTTGCCATTTAATTGAGTCTTGATAAACAAATTCTTATTTTTTTCTACTTGTGTGTGTGTTGTGTGTGTGTGTGTGTGTGTGTGTGTGTGTAAGCGCAAACCATACCACATGTTGGTGGTCAAAGAACATCTGGTTCTTTGGCTCTCTCCTTCCACCTTGTGGGTTCTGGGGATCAAATTCAAGTTGTCAGCCTTGCCAGCGAGCACTTTTATCTGTTGAGCCTAGAGTCTTCTCCTCTTCCTCCTTTTTTTATTTTTTAATCAGTGGTATATAAAAAAGTCTTACATAGTCCACTTTACATTTACAGTATAACTAACCATTATGTTCTTCAATATACACATAAGTAAGAGTACTTTCTCAGAAAAATTATATTTAAGAATTTTTGTTTCTTATAGCAAACAGACATGCATTGTTTTGGGGGGGGATTTCATCTTGTGGAAAAAAAAATGATACTTTTAAAAACACATGGAAGAAAAGTACATATTCAGGAGTGAAGGTGGTACATGCCTGTAATCCCAGCACTCTAGAGGCTGAAGCAGGAAGGTTGCCATGAATTGGAGGCCAGATTGGGCTACACGATAAGTACCAGGCTAGCCAGGTCTACATAGAAAGACTCTGTCTCAAAAACCAAATAAAAACCAAACACAAATCCAAAACAAAACAAAAACAGTAAAGATAAATTCATATGTGTATGCCTCTGCATAGAACACTCAGCTCAAGAAAGGAAGTCTACTTGTACTTGAGAAGCCTGTCTTGCTCTGTTGGCCACCATGTTGCCTCCCCTTTCTCCCTCTCCTGATGTAGGGTAAATACTCCCCTGACCTGACAGACTAGCTTGCCTCTCTTTGTGCTTCTTGTGCAAGAGGAATCATGCCAGGCAAGCATAATCTTTGTGTTTGGCTTCTTTTGATCAACAGTATTTTTCTGAGAGCCATCAGTATTGTGGCAGGTAATTGGAGATTACTGTCATTGTTGTGTAGCATCAATTTTGGGGGCTGTATCTGAAGGAAGTGCGACATAAAATAGTTGATGGGCATTCAAGCTGCTCCCAGTCTCTTCACAGTTCTGCTATGGTGTGAGTATAGTCTGTTCCCACCCAAACTGATGTTGCAGTGTGGTTCCCAGTACAACACTGTGTCGAGGTGATGGGACATCAAAGGGTGATTTGGGTCACATAAGTACTGGAAGGGATTAATGCCTTAATTAATTAATTAATTAATGGGGAAAGGTTTCCTCTTGTGAGACTTAGGGTGGCCAGCATGAAAGCCAGCAATTATAAATCAAGACGACCCCCACTTACTTGGCCTCTTTTCTATATTTTTAGTTCTCTGTTCTGTCATGTTGTGATACAGCTAGTAGCACCATTCTGTTTGGACTTTCCAGCTACCAGAATCCTGAACCAAATAAAACTCTTTTCTTTATACATAACTCAGCCTTAGATATCCTGTTAAAACAACACAAAATGGTCTGAAATAGGTTTGTTATAAATAGTATGGCTAAGAATATTCTAGTAAATGTATTTTGGTAGCTCTATGTGCAGTTCTTTTGGGATTTCAGACACACAGGATATGAATATGTTCAAGGTTTGTAGATCTTGCTAAACAGTTTTGCAAAGTGAATGCATCTACATATACACTCAGATACCCCATGCTTACAGTCTGCATATAACAGCAGTGGTTTCTATAGCCTAGGTCTGTAGTAGGCTATGCCATCTAGGTGTGAGTAATGTGTCTATGACACTCACACAATGCCTCACATCATGAGGCATTTTTCAGATGGACATCTCTCTAGCTAATCAACTCTATTTCCGTAACAATGCATCACGATTCCTATTGCCCTTCTCCAAATTCACCTTTGTCCATCTTGCGCCCACTAGACATCAAGTAAGCATGTAGGCTCACCGCTGTGACTTCAGCTTCATGACTCTGATTGACCATCATTCATTTATTGGCTAGCTGGATTGGTTGGGAAGTGTCACTTCCTATCTTTTTTTCCCTTAAAAAATTCCTTCATCATATTATGTTTTATTTTCTTATGTTTGATCATTATCTCTTAGAAGCCCATTCTTTTCTAATGAGAGACAGAAAGGGAGTGGATTGGGAGGGGAGGTAGAGAGAAACAAGGAGGAATAAAAGGGGGAAACTATAATTAGGATATGTTGTTTGAAAAAATAATCTATCTTTAATAAAATAAAAAAGGGTTTTCTGTTTTTCTTATTGATTTATAGTTCTTAATTCTGGATAAAAAGCCTTTATTGATACATGCATTGTGAATATATTCTCTCACTCTATAGCTTGGCTGCCTTTTCTTTTAGGATCTTTTAACAGAGAAAGTTAGTGTCTGTCTGTTTGTCTGTCTATCTGTCTATCCTATCTGTCTATCTATCTATCTATCTATCTATCTATCTATCTATCTATCTATCTATCTATCTATCTATCTCTACCTACCGACAAGATCTTCCTATGCACTCCTGGATGTCCTGCAGCTCACTATGTGAGCAGACTGGTCTCAAACTCACAGAAATTCTCCTGCCTCTGCTTCCTAAGTGCTGGGATGAAAACTGAGCACCACCACACACAACTTTTTAGTTTTACTGTAGAGAAATTTAACAATCTTTTTCTTCATGAATAATAGTTTTTATATTGTTTGAATATAAACAGTCCTCTCTTTTTCTATCTTTATTTTTAGAATACTAAAATCTGCTTTCTTTTGCTCCTTCAGTTTTTACCCTGTGGCCCATCCAGAATAGTTTCATTTGAGGGGCTAGAGAGATGGTTTAGTGGCTAGGAGCACATACTGCTTTTACAGAGGACATGAGTTCAATTCCTAGTGCTCACATCAGGGGTCCCACAACCATTTGTAACTCCAGCTCCAGAGGCATTTGACACCCACATATGGCCACTTCTGTTACCTGCGCTCATGTACACACATGCCTGAATGCTAACAGTGGGTGTGTGTGTGTGTGTGTGTGTGTGTGTGTGTGTGTGTGTGTGTATGTGTGTGTGTGTGTTCATTTTTAAAGACACAGTTTGTGTCTAGTCCCAACTGACCCAGAACTCTGTATTTAGCCCAGTCTGGCCTTGAACTCACAGATCTGTAGATAACAATGCCCAGCTGTGTAAGAACCCGACTGCAGGAAGTACAGCCCACCATGACCAATCGTGTACCAAGGACAGATCCAATCAGTGGGATGATGGGACTGAGAGGACAGTTTGGAAGAACTACAGTCAGAAGGGTTGGGGATCTGGAGCTTTCTCTGCCAAGCCTGGAGACTGGAGAGGGAGTGAACACTAGGAGAAAGGCTACGGTGGCAAGCAGCTGCTTTGCTATGCAGTCTGTGTAGACTGGAAACTGTGGTAAATAGGTGAAAGAATTTGTCTGCCTTCCAAGAGCTTATCCTTATCCTTATCCTTGTACTTGGTTGGATTCCAGGCCAGCTAAAGTGCTTCCTTGCATAATCTGGGTACAATGGCAAGCAAAGGGGAGAGCTGGGGTGTAGCCAATGGTAGACTAATTGCCTAGCATGAACAAGGCTCTGGGTTCCACCCTCAGTATCATTAATAAATAAATATTAAAATTCCAAGAGAAGGGGCTGGAGAGATGGCTCAGTGGTCAAGAGTACTGGGCCAGGGTTCTAGTCTCAGCATCTACATGCCAGTTCACATCTGCCTGTAACTCCAGTTTTAGGGGATCTGTTGTCCTTTCTGACCTCTGAGGGCACTGCCTGCTCTCATGGTACACAGATATATCTACAGACAAAACACCAATGAACTAAAAGCAAGTCTTTACATTTTTTTTAAGTTGAAGGATCTCATTTGATAAGGGAATTAAAACTCCCTTCTCCTAATTCAGTAAATGTCATCCACCATCAGCTGTTATAGGATAATGACAGCTGTGTCTGTCTGTCTGTTGTGCTTGTGTGTATATGAGCATGTGCATGCATGACATGGCATGCATGGGGAGGTGAGAGGGTAACTTGTGAGAAACAGTTCTCTCCTTCCACTGTACTGGCCCCTGAGATTGAATTTAGGAGTTCAGGCTTGGTTGCAAGTGTCTTTACCACATAAGCATCTTGATAGCCCATGTGTCTCTCTACTTTTATTTTAGCTACTCGCTTGTTCTTAGTTTTGTTAGGCAGAAATTTTACTATGTAGCCCAGGCTAGTCTTGAACTGGTGAACCTCCAGGTTCTGACTACTAAGGCTTGTACCATTATGTTTGGTTAGTTATGCAAATCCACATACACACATTTATGAAGGATGGTGTGAGCAGTTCATCTAGGCTTAATGTCCATCTAGGCCTGTCTGCCAGATGGCTAAAGACATCAAAGCTCTGTGCTGAGACTACACTTAGGTATTAACCCTATTGCTTCATTAACCTTCACACTCTCCATACTCCATTCCACTGGCAGGACCCAAGAAAGACCTTTTCCACCCACCACCTCACATTTGAATTTGCATCTCTTTTCCTGCCCTGTTCCCACAGGCCAGAGGCATCTGACTCCATGATACTGCACCTACTCTTAGTTTCATGCCCAATCCCTTGGAAAACAATGACCTGAATAATATTTCCTTCTATGTGTCTTAGTTTCTCATGATGTTAGAGCCTTGCCCCTCCGCTTCATTCAGCTCCTGACCCTGCAACATCACCCTCACTTGAGCTACATGGTCAGTGTCTGTTCTAGGATGGACCACTTCCTCTTCTGTCCTGGTTAGCAATCACAACGGCAGAGATTACAATGATCCCAGATGTGCAATGATCCCAATGTGCAAGCTTTCTCTCAGCCCAAAGCGATTGGTGTTGCTTGCCTGTCCTTGCCATCACCTTGCTTTCAGCTCCAATGAATCAGACCACAAAGATGACATGCCTGGAACAATCAATACAAAAATAACACAAATCCTACCCAGCAGCAAGGCATCAGGGTTCAAAACCAGATTTTAAAACTAATTTCTTCAAAATCAGTATACAAGGCAATGGATTTCATTGTGGCATTTTCATGCATTCTTTGTTTTGTTGGCCCTTCCTCAGTCCCCAACCCTTCCTGCTGGTCCTCCCTTCCCCCACTAGCCCCACTTCTGCCTGAAAGCTATTTTTTTTTTCCCAAAACAGAATGTACCTTGACTTGCTCATGTTTTTCTACCCAGGGGACAGATAAATTTCAAGGTCTCAGAAACCCATAAATCACATTTTACACAGTATCATGGGAACATAAGTAGTCAGCCCACTAAGTATTTCCTATTGACTTAATAAAAATCAGCCTCACTCAGATGATACTGTAACACGCTCAGAAATGGAAAGAATGAAGAAAAGGTGAGTGGAAGTCTTCTCAGGAAAGCCTGGGGATCTTAAGGGCTTTTGTAATGAGGATCAATGACATGAGACCAGGGAGGCAGAGTGCAGGGCAGGCCCAGGGTAGTGCTGGACAGCCGTGACACAGATTTCCTGAAGGCAGAGAAGGCAAACACAGCAATGCACACCACAGTATGAAACAGAAGACCGAGTGAGGACCCTGCCTGGGAGGAAGATGTAGATGAGTGAGGAGGGCACTCTCAGTCTGGCTATGACTGTCACTCCTATAGTTATGGAAGATGTCTTTATGCAGAGCTCTGGGTTGGATGCAAAGCTTCTGTGGGCCCAGGAACTACTTACTCTCTGTATGTTATTGCTGGGTACTCCAAGACACAAGTGCCTCCTGTTCTTTATCCAGGTCCTTCTCACGACTGCTTGTCTAAGACATGAGCATTCTTGAAAGATGATGTAGACCTCAATTCTCACCCCCCCACACTCACACCAAGCTTATTCACTGTAAAGGCAGTGAATCCTCTAGACCCAGTGTCCCTCTTGTTGAAGGTAACTCACAGGCTATTCAAGCATCCACCATGGGCCCTTCATTGCCCCCTTGCGATTTGGACTCTGTCTACTGGCCCTTCATTGACCTGGGAGCCCATGAGTCTAACTTGGCGCTGCTTACTGTGTCTGTCACGAGTGTCGACTGCATTGGCTCTGAACCAGGAAACTTAAGTTTTTTGCTTACAATCATGAAATAGTAAGCGGTTAAGTGGTTAGTTTGCACATAGAGTAAAAATCCACATTTTACACAATAATTATGACTCATATTGCTCAGACAGCAACATTTTACTGAAGATTCTGATGGGAATTCCAGTGCCAATTTTGGGATATAACAAGATATCAATCTATTACCTAGAACTATCATCTCAAGTAATGGTGAAATAAGGCCACAGAATAAAAAGGCTATTGAACAATGTTAGCTTAGTGTAGAATGTATAACAGGAGCCCTATTTTGTGCATGTCAATGTAGAGACACCAGGAGAGCTTCCTGTTGGGCCTGAAGTATTCAACAATTTCAACCGTTAAGTTGTACAGTTTTATAAAAGAATATTATTAAAGGAATATTCCTATTAGTAAGTTCATTAATAACCTAAGGGAAGTATTTTTTCTATATCAGTGATTAACATCTAGTAGAGTTATCATATGGTTTTAAGATACTTACAAGTCCTTGAGAAAAACATACCTGTGGGCAGTGGTGACTCACATCTTTAATGTCAGCACTCAGGAGGCAGAGGCATGTGGATCTCTGAGTTCGAGGTCAGCCTGGTCTACTGAGCAAGACCCAGGACAGCCAGGGCTACACAGAGAAATCTTGTCTTGAAAAACCAAAAATCAAACAATCAAAAAACACACCTGCTATCATATACTTTATTCCCCATGAGAGCTTTCTCAGAAACAGAAGAATGTTGGTGTAACATTTATTTCTCCTTCGTGTGTTTGCTCGAGTGTTTGCTCGAGCACATGTCTGTGGGCCATGTGTGTGCACTGCCTATGGAAGCAGAAGAAGGCATCAGATCCCCTGGACCTACCACAGCTGGGGTCTGTGACACTATTAAAGGCCATAGGGATGCCTGTGGTCCGGTCTGCCACCTCAGGCCAGATTGATGTCCAAGGGCCATGCCGCTGCCTGGGCAATACTGAACTGAGTGACCTTACATGACCACCAGAGGTGGCCTGTGGTCTGAGCTGCCACCAGGGGGCCACGTCTGGGTCTGGGGCTGACCTTCAGTCAGAGTTTGTGATGACCGTGGCCCATGTTATACCTGGCCTTGGTGGCCTGGGAACCAGAGAGCTAGTCCTGCTCCTTGCTGGCTGCCTCAATGGGAGAACTGGCCCTATTGGTATGGACATGGGAGAGCTGGCCCCAACCCTCAGGGGTCTGAGAGAACTGCGCTCCCCACACTAGCTCAGAAACAGGACAGCTGACCCTGCTGGCATGGGTGCAGGAGAGCTGGCCCTGGCCCTTGCCTGAGGGGGAAGTCCCTGGAGAAGCCCATACTGACCAAGTCAATTACCACCCAGGCCCATATCCAAAGTTACTACGAACACTGGTGATAAGCCTTTCTACACACAAAGAGTCATTTCTCTTAACAAGTGTGAGATTGCTGGGTAAGACTGAATTTTGACAGAAACTGGTGGTCTAGTTTTAAAATTAAAATTTAAAAATGTATACAACTAAAATACTTTTTTTCTTCTGATATTCATGTGTAATCACTCATGCACACACACACACACACATTCTCATATATACTCTCATACACACACACTCACACACACACACACACACACACACACACACACACACACACACACACACGAGACCTCAACTGAAATAAATCAGATCATTTGATTGTGATATTGATCAAATTTTACTGTTCAGTGAGGCACTCTTTTTTTCTTTTTCTTTTCCTTTCTTTTTTTTTCTGTTTGTTTTTGTTTAATCTCAAAAATTTCTCTGCATAGGCCTAGTGTCTGGAACTCACTCTGTAGACCAGATTGGCCTTGAACTCATGGAGATCTGCCTGTCTCTGCCTCCCAAGTGCTAGGATTAAAGGCCTGTGCTACCATGTCCAGCAGGAGTTTCTGTTTTGATAGTATGTATAAATGTTTGATAAAGCTTTTAATTTAAGACTGGGTGGTGGTGGCACCCACCTATAATCTCAGTACCAGGACAGCCAGGGCTATTACACAGGAAACCCTGTCTAAAAAAAAACAAAAAACCCCCAAAAAACAAAACAAAAGTCAAGTTTTATGTGTACAGGTATGGGTATTTTGTCTACATACATGCCTGTGTACCACATATGTGCTTGCTGCCCTCAGAGGCCAGAAGAGAGTGTTGGGTGCTCTGCAATTGGTGTTACAGCAGGATGTGAGCTGTTACATAGGTGCTGGGAATCAAACTGGGGTCATCTGGAAGAGCATCCAGAGCTCTTAATCTTTGAGCCATCTTTACCCCAATGTTTGATCAATCCTGCCTGGTGAAAAATTCCACATAAAATGATGTCTTGGTCAGAAGGAAAACACTAGGTTGTCCTTGAAAGCATAACACTCAAACTACATTTAACATTGCAGTGAATGCTAACAAAATACTAATTCTCCCAATTAAAGCACTAACCCTTAGTAAATATTCATGATGCTCTGTACCCAGAATCACACCTTACTTTTGTAGCCTAAAGTCTCAAGATGTAGGTCCTATGGCATTTGTCCTCAATAGACAATGTTGTCACTAAAATTTAAAATGAATCTAGACTGGTGCTTTCTTCAACAATCGGGTGATTTTGCTTGTCTCTTTTTAACATAGGCAAATGTCTCCTCTGTGTCCTCTTCTACTCCTTCAGCTTTGTAGATCAGGAAGTCATGGCTCCTGAAGCCATTGTGTGCTAAGGGAGCACACTGCATGGTATTCTCAAGTTAAGGCTCTCCGTTCCTTTTGGGGGGTGGGAAGTTTAAATTTTGTTCTACATTTAGTGAGTGAGTGTGTGAGTGTGTGTGTGTGTGTGTGTGTGTGTGTGTGTGTGTGTGTGTGTGTGTGTGTCTAGGGCAGAGGAGAACTTGTAACAGCTAGTTCTCTCCGTCTACCATGTGGGGGGTCTCAGGGATCAAACTCAGGTCATTAAACTTGGCAGCAAGCTCCTTTATCAATGGAGTCATCTCACTGGCTGGAAAGGAAGAGCCTTTCTCAAACTTGCTCTCCTCAAGGATGATTGTGGTGGTTTGAATAGACCACATGAATAGAATCATGTGCTTGATTCTTTGGCTCATCAGGAGTGTCACTATTAGGAAGTGTGACCTTGTTGGAGGAAGTGTGTCACTGTTGGGGCAGGCTTATGCCTCGTCCGGTACCCGGTCTCCTTCTGCTGACTGTAGATCAGGATTTAGAACTCTCAGCTCCTTCTCCAGCATCATGTCGGCCTGCATGCCACCATGTCACCCTCCATATAATAGGCTAAATCTCTGAAACTGTAGGCCAGCCTCATGAAATGTTTTCCTTTGTAAGAGTTGCTGTAGTCATGGTGTCTCTTCACAGCACTAGAGCCCTAACTAAGACAATGACTTTGAATTCCTAATCTTCTTGCCTCCCTCACTGAGTTCAGGATTATAGGCATGTGATGGGAGATGTTATTCTGTAAATATGTTTCTCATACTGGTTAATGAATAAAGCACTGTTGGCCAATAGGAAAGCAAGATAGGCAGGACTAGGAGACTAGTAGGAAAGAGGAAGGAGTAAGGAGGGTCAGCATGTAGAGCCTGGAGAGAGCAGCAGGCCAGCCCGTCTCTCCCCGGTAAGATGAGCCATGTGGAAATACTTAGATTAATAGAAATGGGTTAATCATTAAGAAAGAGCTGGCCAATAAGAAACTAGTAACTGGCCAACAGAATTATATCAAATGCAGAGTCTCTGCGTGTTATTGGGGGCTGGCGGCCGGGGTGGGGGGGAACATACTCGCTACAGGCATGTGTCACCACACCTACTTACATGTGTTGCTAGAGACTGAACCCAGGACTTTGCAGATGCCAGGCAGCCACTCTACCAACCCAGTCAGCTCTCCATCCCAAAGCTTCTTTTGTTTCAGCTGTCAAAGCTTGCTCCTGAATGCCTCCAACTACTGGTTTACTGGGAGCAAATCACATGTGAGACAATGCTATCCTTGTATAACTTGCTGACCAGGCACTAGCTTACATTATAGAAACCTTGTAGGTCTCTAACCCAATACACATGCTTTCCCTGGCCATTTTCTTGGCAGCATTCACTGCTTGGATTGGTCTTCCCTCCAAGACCACCAAACACATTTACTGAGAGCCCATTATGTGCCAATCTGTTGTAAATGGTAGAGGCACCATGGGGAGCATGAAAGACAAGGTCCAGCCCACGATCACAGGCTTTGCCCTCATGGATGCTGGATAAGCTGCTCATGGAGCCAAGATAATGTTAGCACTCTGGGTTTCCCAGCTCTGGCTACAGGAGGTGAGAATCTAGGCAGGAGGCTGCTTACCTGTTCTTCCTGCAGCGAATTGTGAAAGCAAGAAAGAAAAGCACCAGAAGTAGTCCACAGCTGAGAAAAGTCCAAACAACACCCAAGAGGGCGGGAGACAGTGGAGAGACGTCTGTACCGCTGTGTTGCGAGTCAGTCTGGAGGTAGCATTTAAAAAAAAAAAAGAAGGATATGTTAAGAATGAAGGATCTGGTGGATGTTGGTGGTGCACGCCTTTACTCCCAGCACTCCGGAGGCAGAGGCAGAAGGATCTTTGTAAGTCACAGGCCAGCCTGGTCTACCCAACAAGTTTCAGGACAGCCAGGACAACACAAAGAAACCCTGTCTCGAAAAACAAAACAAGAATGAAGGCTCTATAGACAGCACCAAAGCTGGGCGGTGCTCGTCCTACACGGGCAGTTCCTCGCCCACCACCCCTCTAACTACCACCCCCAGCGCCATCCCCACCACTGTATATATGAGGAGCACTGATGCCCATGGCTGCTCACTTACAATGGTCGTCTTGCAAAGGTCATGAAGGGGTCTCCGATCCAGCTCCTGGCCAGGAAAACTATCACAAAATTCAGAGCAGTTGATTTCCGGCTCCATGTCACCGCATGCCCCCTCTACGGGCACCTACTCAGTCTTGGCTACTCCCAGACAAGGATGCAGAAACAACTCAAGCGGTCCCTTCAGAGGCCCCATCTCACAGCTGCCTCCAGACTCCAAATCCAGGGTATTCAAGTACAAGTGAAGGGTTGTTTCACTAGACTCCTGCGTCAGTCATATTTGAACAGCAGGCATTATTCTGCTGGCTCCTTGTGGTCAGTGGGCACCACGTGACCAAGAATGGGCATCTCAGGTCTATAGCGTGTTGACAGCGGTTCACCACCAGAGGGCAGTCAGTACTCCAAGCGCTCCCAGGCCGGGCCCTGGAGGAAAGCAGTAAAACTAGCTAACAAATGTACACACACAGGTTTAAAATATTTTTACTATCTTTATACAAAGTTACATTCTATCATGTGTATGCTTATAGAGATAACATTTTAAAATAGAAAATATTTTAATAAATATATTTAAAACTCATTGTAATGAATACTTTAGAAACAGACATAAAGTACATTTAATAATTTCTAGGTAAAAATCTATACATTCTCTGGAGCCTTTTAATGGCCAAGCTCTTTAAAAACTGTACTTTTGATTTCTGTGGCAGATCTTCCCCCTTTCCCTCCCCGAAATTCATGTCCTAAGATCTTTCCATGTAGAATCTAGGTGATTCTAGGCTGAGTCCCGTGTGTTGTCTTGTAGGTATTTGCTCTCATCTCTCAGGGTGTAGAAGAGCCTTCCATGTCCAGACAGCTGCACTGCCCTGAGCTTGTACTGGTTTTTAAATAGTCAGAATCACCCAGGTGCAACAGGCTAATCAGGCTCTAGGGAAAGGGCTGAGAACTGGGCGGAGGAGGTGTCCTTTCTCTCAGAAGATATTTGTAATATGAATAGTGTGATATTCACAATATTCACCGAAAGAAGTCAAGCCAGACATCTGGAACCTCGGGGCTTGTTGGGGTGCCAAGCTAGGTGAGCCGGAGCTGGAAGTCAGCCACAAAGATAGATGAGGAAGAGGGTTTGGGGTGAGAGAGAAGGGGAGTGGCATGGGATTGGACATGCCTGAGTCTTATTCCTACTTTTTAAAATCAACCCATCCTTTAGGAGAGAGAATAGATCTGGGAATGGAGGGAACTTAAGAGGGTGCTTTGTGCTTTTGAAAGTGCCCAGCACCAGACTCCTAGCAATAGTGGAGAGGGTGCCTGAACTGGCCATCCCCTATAATCAGATTGATGACCACCCTAGTTGTCATCACAGAGCCTTCATCCAGTAACAGATGGAAGCAGATGCAGAGATCCACAGCCAAGCACTGGACCTAACTCCCCAAGTCCTGTGGAAGAGAGGGAGGAGGAATAATATGAGCAAAGGGGTCAAGACCAGGATGGAGAAACCCAGAGACAGTTGACCCAAGCTTGTGGGACCTCACTGACTGGACTGACAGCTCAGCAACCTGCATAGGACCAAACTAGGTCCTCTGAATGTGGGTGATAGTTCTGTATCTTGTGCTGTCTGTGGGGCCACTGGCAGTGGGACCAGGATTTATCTCTAGTGCATGAACTGGCTTTTTGGAGCCCATTCCCTATAGAGGGATACCTTGTTGGGCCTTGAGGCATTGGGGAGGGGTTTGGTCCTTGATGACTTCCCATGGGAGGCCTCACCCTTACTGAGGAGGGGATGGGGTTTGGATTGGGGATGGTGAGGGAAGTAGGAGGAGGGGAGGGAGGAGGAACTGTAGTTGGAATATAAAATGGAAAAAATACCTTTTAAGTAAATAAAAAATTAAAAAAGAAAAAGAGAGGAAGAAAGGAAGGAAGGAAGGAAGGAAGGAAGGAAGAAAGGAAGGAAGAAAGTGCCCACCCAGCACAGGGTTCTTTGTGGAGGAAGTTTGGGACAAATATTAATTGTTACTAATTCATAGCCATTGAACACTAGACCCATGATTAAGACAGAACAATGGTGACAGGTGCAGAATGTCATCTTTGGAGTCTGTGTACTTAGACATGGACAATATATCACCAGGTGTCACCCGGTCACTGGCCTCTACTATGTTCCTGAATTATTTACCAGCTTCATGACAGAGCAATCATGAGAAAACTAAAATCCACTGTCTCCCACCAGCATTTGAATTTTTGTGTGGTCCAGGCAGATGACTGGATATAAAATTAAGAAACAAAAAAGGCATGGCTATTCATATCCTAATTTTTTGGAATTCCAACTAAAAAGGTGTTTTATTTTTGTTTTTGTTTTTTGTTTTTGTTTTAGACAACCTCTACTGAGCAATGTCACAAATCACAGGGCAGATTACACTATGATAGTTTGGAAGGAGAAATGTTTTTATATGGTCTTTTCCATCATGTTGGTAAGCCAAAGACATATTTCTGGCTTGATAATTCTCTGTTTGGACCATTCTATGACTATAGGACGTTTAGCAGCATGCCTGGCACTCTCCTCCCAGTTTCAATAACCACAAATGTTTCCAGTCATTGCCAACTGTCCCTAGATTGTGCCCAAATTGAGACTCCCTGGTGAAGACATGTCATGAATCGCATCCTCCAGGGGACCCAGGGAAGTAAAGCTTCTAAGGGGAACTAGGTTTTGAGAAAGCCTTCCTTGGGTCCATGAATATCCAGTTCAGGAACCTGATGTAGGACACTATTAGATTGCCATATGGGGCAGGCATACAACCCCAAAGATGGTACTTGCTCACAGAAATTCACAAATGAACCAGTCACAAGTGTGTCTCTCAGGGCTGACAAACTCCTAGGCCCAAGTTCCAAAGCAGTGGAGGGATCGGCCATTGAACAGAGAACTACTGGAAGGCTGTAGTGTTGACTGACTGGGAAGAGGCATCAGACCACGACAGCAGAGTCAGAACCCAAGACTCAAGGGGTAAAGTCTGCCACACCCTTCCTAAAACAAATTCTCCCTCACATCTCTGTACATAAAGTCCCCGTGAGGAAACCTTGTTAATGTTACACACAGCAGCAGACCCAAGGCCATATGCTAGCAGTTGATTTATTACACAGAATTCTTTTCCAAAATAGTGTTTCATGGGGCTTTCAATGGTCATATATCCTATTTATTAACCTACTTATTTGATTTTTATTATAAATAATCCTATTACACCTGGTCATCGAAAAGTTAGTCACATGAGCACCATCTATTTGCAAGTTAATTTTACAGAACTTCTGCTACTGCCCAGGAAGAATTAACCACTATGAGAGTTGCTTTACTCCTGTAAACAACTTTAAAACCAGACAAAACAATATTTATTTTCAGACATTGGGCAACAGATCATAGGGCTTTGGCTCTTTAGAGACACTCTGCTTGAAGGTGGATTCCCGGCTGGGGCACCAAGAGGGAGAACCAGTCCAAACAGAAACTAGTTGTCCTGCTGAAATAAGGAAGGAAGGAAGGAAGGAAGGAAGGAAGGAAGGAAGGAAGGAAGGGAGGAAGGAGGAAGGGAGGGAGGGAGGAAGGAAGGAAGGAAGGAAGGAAGGAAGGAAGGAAGGAAGGAAAGAAGGAAGGAAGAAAGGAAGGAAGGGAAAAGGTGGGAGCTAAGGGGTGTTGAGGCGGCTGGAATTTGAAGAAAGATAAAGGAGAAGAGAAAGCAGAGAGGAAGACAGAGACAGTGCTCAGGGAATCTGCAGGGGGCTGAGACTTTCACGGATCTCTGCACAAGTGAGAGAACACTACTTAAAGCAAGGATTGGCAGGCAGTCCCTGGAGCTGGGATCACACAGTGTTCCCAGCAGCTGGAGAAGAGAGATGCAGAACATGCAGAACGTTGACTAGAATCTTCAGGAAAGTCAGACTGTGGCAGCTGAACTTAATTAACCCATGTCCAAAAGGTGCTCTGGGCCTGCCCCTAACAGTACTTCAAAGAGGGGGTGGGGAGGGGAGGAAGAGCGAGGCTGCGAAGGAACACAGCAACTCATAGAGTACTCAGCCTTTTCAAAAATACAACCCAATTCTTTTTCAACAACACAACAGAATCTAACAGCTAACAAAATGAATTAGAAACATTTGCCGTCTAGGAGCTGGAGACATGGCTCAGCTGTAAAATGCTTCCCGACAAGCATAAGGGCATGGGTTCAATCCCCAGCATCCATGTTTTTTTTGTTTTGTTTTGTTTTGTTTTTTTAAAGCATTCAGGGCAATGTACACTTGTAATCACAGCCCTGGGGAGGTGGAGACATGACAATCCAGTCAGTGTAACTGGATTAGCGAGCATAAAGTCAAGGAGAGGGAGGCCCTGTCTCAAAAAGTAAAGTGGATGACAATTGAAGGAGACAAGAGGCCAGAGCTACTTCAACCTCTGGCCTCTCCATGAGCATGTGCACATATATCTATATATACATATACCCATATACACGACCATGTGGATACATACACACACATGCAACATCCAATAAGCATGCCAAGCGTTTAAAGATTCAAAATAAATACAAGTGACAAATATAAAAATTTTAAAATAGAGTTTGATGGAAACAACAGAGATGATGCAATGAGCGCACACAGACCTTAAAACAACTGTTCTACAGAGCTACTAGAACAGAAAGCAAACCACGAGAAGGCCCAGGAGACAAAGATACAAACAAGAGCTGAATAGAACACCCTCAGATAAAAACAGAATCTCTGGAACAAGATACCCTAGATTAAATGCTTTAGAAAGAAATAATAGTCAACTTAAAGACTTAGTAAGGGAAGTTACCAAAGGTGAAGTATAGAAGAAACAAATGGCTAATTTTAAAAACAAGCACAATGATATATGGAATGACAGTGACTACTCCAACACATACATACACAACTGGTATTCCAAGTGGAGCGGGCAGAAAACAGTTTGAAAGAAATAACGATCTTCATTAAAAACTTCAAGTCAAGAAAATAGAAGAACTAGGTAGTATAAGCAATTGGTGGCTTCGGGAGGATGAAGAGTATTTTTTTTTTTAAGGTGTGGCCCCTCGTGGATGGACTTTGCTATAGTAGATTGCCCCATGCCCATGTATGGCAGCACAAACTGGATTCAGTGGGACATATCTGTATCTATATCTGTCTGCCTGTCATTTATCTCTCATCTATTTATGTATTCTCATCCATTTATGTATATGTACGTAAAGTGTCCTATAAAGTTGGGAGTTGGGGTGGATCTGGTAGGAGCTAGGAGAAGGAACGAAGGTGAATGTTATCAATATACTTTGTATGCATATATGAAATTCTAAGAATTAATAAAAATAAATTTAAAAAAATAAATGCCAGAGGAAGGTCTTTTGTGCTAAACTAAAATGATACCAGATGTAAATGTGGACCTAAGAAAAAAAATCCAAAAAGGTAACAAGGTAAATTTAATTGTGCGGATGTTTTCTCCGCACATCAAAACATGGAAGGAGAGGAAGACTCCCAGGCTCATGAAACTCACAAGAAACCTAGAAGAATCAGGAGGCTCAAGAAACTTACAAGACTTACTGGAGGGAAAAGATTCAGAAGGCCTATCCCTCAGGTTGTATGAGCAGCAAACATTTGGTAGCCAGCAAGTTGGGCAGGGAGCTCCAGGATGTGGGTTTCATGACCTGCCATCCATACTGGGCTGGGCTTTGCTTTAGCTGCCCAAGTCGCCATGCTCAAAGTAACCCTTCACTCAGGTTCTGTAAGACCCGATAGGCTCATTGGTTCACCACACTGGGCTTAGATGGAAGGATTAACTTAATCAGTCATTGCCCTCCCTTTCTTGGGTGGACAGAAATAGTCTCCCCAGGAAAAATATCACAACAATGGGGGGATAATTTTTATTATTTTTAAAGTTATGCCTATAAGCTTATATGTATTGGGAAATACACAAGTGTTGAATCATCCTCTACATTCAAATCACATATATTATTATTTCTCAAACACAATCACCTTGGATCATATATCACTTCCAATTGAGTAGGACCCTGCCTTAGTAACAATAAAACGGAATCATGACAGGCCAGGGAACTCCGTTCAGATAAGGGGCTTGTCTAGTATGTTCTGGGCTCTGGGTTTGATTCCCAGCACCACACAATAAATAAAGCGTAACAGAAAAACTTGACTCAAGATGAAGTTCCAGAGCTAGGAAACGAGGATGCAAATGTTCACAGATCACTCTATGATGTTTTTCTAAGATGCTGTTGCTGCCAGTATGTAGACTGGATGCTGGCTTGGATTCCCAACAGTTTCAGTAAGCATGTTATAGGCAATAGGAATCTTTTTCACTTTCTTAGTCTGTTTATTTTTATTTTATATTTTGTCTGGATAGATGTATGTGAACACATGTATGTAGTGCCCACAGAGGTCAGAAAAGAGCATCAGATGGCTGTGTCCTAGGGTTACAGATCGTTGTGAGCTGCTGGGTGAATGCTAAGAACTGAACCCTAGTCCTCTTCAAGAGCATAAAGTGTTTGTAACTTCTGGGTCATCTTCTAGTCCCATAAGTGGTAGGATTTTTATATACAGTGGGTCATCTAAATGAAGACAATACTGTAATGTCCCTGGGCCAACTTACTGCTCCATCCAGTGTGTGGAGTTTGGCTTCCCTCCTCCTATGCTGAGATATCACAAGTGGTACTGTAATAGACATAGCCTGGTCTTAATTTGAGCTCCAGTTTCATAGTCCTCTAATAGTGGTGTCTCCAGCCAGGACTTCTCCAGTTCTTAGCTGCCTGCTCAGTGAAAAAGGAGTGCATGCTTCATGGATTGCTGGTGATTAAATCATATCGCACATGGTACATAAGCAAAGGCAGCTGGTACCTGCTGCATCTTCTATAAAGCTTAGCTTCTTTCATCTCCACCATCTGGAAGGGGCATCCATACAGAACACGGTGGTGCACGTAATCAAGATTATTCACATATCCATACTGTTTCTCTAAATTTCCGTGTTTCAAATTTGTGGGACTGGAGAGACCAGCTATTCTTCCAGAGGACCTGGCTTCAATTCCCAGCACTCACATTGCAGCTCACAACTGTCTGTAACTCCAGTTTCAGAGGATTCAACACCCTCTTACCAATGCACATAAAATAAAATTAAATAAATTTTTTTAAAAATCAGCTCTTGTAAAAATAACGAATGACACTTGGCTGCCCTCTTCCAATGAAAACTGCTGATGTATCAACTGCCATTTCTCACCAGCCGAATAGTCGGGTGTTATGACAAATCAAGTTTCTGGCAGCCGGAGGACCAAGGAGAAGGGTAAGTTGAAGGCCTCGAACAGTTCAGGGTTTACCTGTTGCAGGGAGACCCTTGTCCCTCTCAGTACTCAGATTACAGGCTGAGCAGGCTCATTAAGTTCCTGTGCTAACAGAGCACAGTGACCCTGAGCCCTGGGCTAAAGGACATTTGTGAGGGTGTCACACGGCTGGGTGAGGGACTGGATGTTCTACTTCACAAAGGAATGTGAGTGCCAAAGCCTCTGGGACCCAGGGACTCACCCCAAAAGCCTTCAGGTACGAATCTTTGTAAGTGAGGTCTCACGATGTCTGTGAGTTCCAGTTTGAACTGGACATTAGATTTCCCTAAACTGTAGTTCAGCCCTGCTGTATGGTCCATATCACTTGGGTGGGAGCAATTTGGGCTGTTTTAGGAGAAAGAAAAAAAAAACATAAACCATCAACACACCAATCACCCTGTAGCTACTTCCTTAACAGACTATGCTAAACCTAGCTGGACGCAGGGATTTCTCCTCCATCTCTTCCTTTTGCTCCCTCTCCTCCGCCCCACCTCCTTCCCCCCTCCTCTCTTTTACTTCTTGCTATGGTGACCTGCCTGCCCTTGTATTCTAACAAGTCCTAAGTGGTGATGACTACTATTGCCTGGGAAATCATTCGATGATAGCCCTAGTGTGGCATAGGAAATACAGAGTTTGAGTGGCACACACCGTTGACATAACCTCCTTCCTGCAGGTCACTCAGATAAAGCTCGTGCATACACACATGCGACAAGCCACTGGAGTTATTCTCCAAAATCAATTTCAAGGAAGTACAATTATGAAGTTAAACAATTAAAAGGTTGGAAGAGCCAGAGGGGATGGA
The DNA here is from genome assembly GCA_030556225.1 of Cricetiscus sungorus. Taxonomy (NCBI): domain Eukaryota; kingdom Metazoa; phylum Chordata; class Mammalia; order Rodentia; family Cricetidae; genus Cricetiscus; species Cricetiscus sungorus. The sequence goes on along the minus strand of JANBXA010000651.1, from coordinate 17,513,573 downwards.
GATCACCAAGGAAACAAGGCGCACAGCACAACCGACATGCATAATAACTCACAGAGACTGTGACAGCATGATCAGGGCTCACACAGGTCTGCGCCAGATGGAGTACAAGAGCCGAGAGAAGTAGAAACACCCCCCACCTCTAACCCAGACTCTGTCTCCAACTGATACCTATTTGCAAAATAAAAAATGACTTTTCTCCAAGGGACTCATTGAGGAAGCAAACCACTCTTAAGGGCAAGCTCCATGCCCAGGTTGCCAACACAAAATGAGTCAAATGGCATCTTTGGAGGCTCTTTGTCTCATTATGTTGTGTCCGGGTTTGTTTATTTTTTCACCTTACAGACCTTTTGTGTATCTATTATGGCTTCTGATTTTGTATTTTAATGAGATTCCCGTGTCCCCAAGTGAGTGTGTGTCTGCATCTGTATGCGTTCCTCATGTGAGTTTTCTTTGGTTCTTTTTCTTCTGTTTTCTTTGTTTTGTCTTATCCTGACTTGTTTTTCTTTTATTATTCCTTAGATGTCTATTTTCTAATGATAGAAGAGGTGTGGGATCTGGATAGGAGGGGAGGTGGGGAAGAATTGGAAGGAGTTTGGGGAAGGAATATCATAATCAGAATTTATTGTATGAAAAAAATCTATTTCCAATAAAAGAAAAAAAAACACTCAATTGTTTTGTCACTCAAGTCATGACTCTTAAATGATTGCAGCCACACTTAAGGAGATTGTGAGCTCTTTCCTGGATAGTCTGTAGTGATATCTGATCTCTCTCTCTCTCTCTCTCTCTCTCTCTCTCTCTCTCTCTCTCTCTCTCTCTCCCTCCCTCCTCTCCCTCCCTCCCTCTCTCCCTCTCTCTCTCTCCCTCCCTCCCTCTCTCTCTCCTTCCCTTCCTCCTTCCCTCCTTCTCTCTCTCTCTCTCTCTCTCTCTCTCTCTCTCTCTCTTTCTCTCTCTCCCACCCCCTCTCCGGTTTTCAAGATAGGGTCTCTGCGTGTAGGCCTGGATGTCCTGGAACTCATTCTGTATCCAGGCTGGCCTGGAACTCAGAGGTCTTCCCCTGCTTCCCTAGCGATGGGACTAAAGGTGTTCACTTTAATGAAAACCTTTTCTTGTGCTGAATGTAAGTAAACGGCACTGCTCTTTTTCTCCCTGGGCGGTCTAATGGCTTCTCAGTGTTCACTGATCTTCTCAAGGGCTTGACTTCCACTGATTTCTTCTAAGTCCATTCTAACAGCTGCTGCCTTGACATTCATTGTCCCTCTTCTTTTGCTTACTTTGAATTTCATCTCCTTTTAGTTAATTAAGAAGAAGGCTGAAGGTATTGATCCCCGCCTTGCTTTTTGTTGTTGTTTGTTCATTTGTTTACTTTTTAGACAGTCTTCCTATGTAGTTCAGGCTAGCTTGAACTCACTGTGTAGCCGAGGCTGGCTTAAAACTCCCAGTAATCTTTCTACCTCAGCACTCTGAGTGCTGAGACTACCGACCGGTTCTGCCTTGCCTGATAGGGCTCTCACCAGCATTTCCCGCTATGTATTTCCACCTAGATACTGGTTTTGTGTGTGGTTTTTCACATTTGTTCAGTGAAATAGCTTCTCTTCTGATTTATTCTTGTTTTATTTTCACTTTTAGTTACTTTTTTGCAGGGGGGAGCGCAGGGTCTCGCTGTGTAGATCTGGATATCCTGAACTCATTATGTAGACTAGGATGCCTTGAACTCACAGAGACCCTCCTGCTTCTGCTTCCAGAGTGCTGGGATTAAAGGTGTGTGCTATTGTACTCAGCAGGTTTGTGTTCATGCAACTTTTGTGTGTATGTAGGCTTATGTACATGCATGTGCATGTGTGTTCCAGTGCATGTGTAGGGTCAGGGTCACCTCTAGTATCTTCCTCTATTAGGCTTCACCTTCTTTTTTTGAAACACAGTAAACCCAGAACGTACTGGCTTGGTAGACTGCTTGGCTAGCAAGCTCCAGGGATCTTGCAGCCCACCCTATGCCCCAGTGGGAGGGTTTCAGATGCACATCATCAAGCCTGCCTTTCCTATGCATCCAAAACCAGGTTCTTGTGTTTGTGTGGTAGATGCTGTACCCACCCTGCAATCTCCCCAGCCCTTGATTAATTCTTTGACTCACAAGTTATTCGGAAGCATGTTATTTTGTTATCAAATGTTTGTTATTGATTTCTCAGTTCTACCATGTTCAAAAACATGTTCTGAATAATGTCAGACACTTTAAATGTATTGAGTCTTTGTGGTATGATATAAATGCAACATATGGTCTGTCTTGATATATGTTCCATTTAAACTTAAAAAGTGTGGTGGCTTAAATGAGAAGAGCCCCTATAGCTCATATATTTGGGCACTTAGTCTCTAGTATGGAACTTCATGGGAAGGATCATGAGGTGTGGCCTTGTTGGAGGAGATGTGTCACAGGGGTGGGCTTAGAGGTTTTCTAAAGCCCACTCTATTCCTAGTGAGCCCTCTCTCTCTCTCTCTCTCTCTCTCTCTCTCTCTCTCTCTCTCTCTCTCTCTCTCTCTCTCTCTCTCTCTGCCTGTGTTTATGGATCAGATGTGAGCTCTCAGTCACTATTCCAGCATCATACCTGCCTGCCTGCCTGCCTGCTGCTGTAAATGTTCTAACCTCCTAGAACCATGAGCCTCAAATTAAATCCTTCCTTTCATAAGTAGCCTTGGTTATGGTGTTTTGTCAGGCAACAAAAAAAGTAACTAAGACAAAAAGAATGTATATTGTCCTATTGTTAGCTAGTGGATCACATAAAGATCAATGGGATCAAGTAGGTTTATTGTATTGTTGTCTTTGATAGCCTTAATTATTTTTTTGTTGTCTTGTGTATCACATTGTTAGGTGTGAGGTGTGTCCTGAGAAACTCTCTGCTTTTTGCTCGGGTGTTCTTTCCTGTTAATTCTAGTTGCTTGTCTCCCCAGACTTGAAGGCAGAGACTTTAAGCTATCCTTTTTGTACTGTATTCTAGAAGCTCCGTCTTGGTGTGCCTGTTGTTTTATTTCGCTGAACCTCATAAATCATTATTAAGCACAAAGATGCCCTGTATCATTTTTTTTTTTCTCAAAAGAAAATGGAAATGGTTTCTGCCAGGGGCTAAAATAAGAGTTTCCTCTGACCCAGTCAGTGATTGACTGATCGGGGTTTCATACCTCCTCTATCTCCCTAGCTGTGCAGCCACAGTCCTTCGGGAACCCCAGAAAATAGGGTGCTTTTCAGGCTTTTCCATCTAGGGAGATTCTGAACCCGTACTTTTATCTTCAAGTAGGAGGACTGGAGAGATGGCTCAGCAGTTAAGAGCACTGGCCGCTCTTCCAGGAGAAACTGGGTTCAGTTCCCAGCAAGCTAGCTAACAAACAGCTGTAATTTCAGTTCCAGGGAATCTGACGCCCTCTTCTGGCCTCAGTGAGCACTGCATAGACACACATGCAGGCAAAACACCCACATACTTTAAAATTTTTTAAAAATTTATTTTAAAATTAAAAAACCACCAAAACAAGTAGTTTTGGTAGCTTTTAAGTTTTTTTTTATTTTTTAAGCTTTATTTTTATTATGTGTATGTATGGTTTATATGTATGCATATGAGTGCATCGGATCCCTCTGGAGTTGGAGTTGAAGGTGCTTGTGAGGCTCCTGACATGGGTGTTAGGAACTGAATGCTAGTTCTTGGGAAGAGCAATACTCTTGACCACTGGACAATCACTCCAGTCCCCTCAGCTGCTGCGTAGTTTTTAAAAAACTCTTTTTGTCTATGCTACTTCCAAGTCTGTAAGGGGTGAAGGGAACTGTTCATAGACTTCTAGGCTGATTCCACTCTGCCTCTTCTATCGTGACTGCGGTCTCCTGTGCCCAGCTCGTGTTCCCTCCTTTCCTCTCAGTCCTATCAGACTCCACAGTATTCTTCCGAGACTCCACAGTACTCTTCTGAGACTCCTAGCAGCTGCTTTGTTGTCTGTTACTGAGCAAATGGCTCAAGCAAAAGGCAGTTTGGAATGTGAGGTATTAACGAGTTTCCCTCCTTTTGGGGGTCATTAGTTCCTAAGTTCTTAGCTGCCTTAGTATGTCTTCTATGACTTTGAATGTTTTGTTTTTGCTTTATTTAATGTAGCTTTTCTAGATTTTTCCTCGTAGAAGCGATAGTCTACTGCCAGTCAGCCTGTCACTGCCCAATGCAGTTACAGAATGCTGGAAAGGTCTTTAACCTTACTTTTTTCTTTTTTTAAAATTTACTTATCATGTATACAGTGTTTCATCAGCATGTATGCCCTCAGGCCAGAAGAGAGCATCAGATCTCATTACAGATGGTTGTGAGCCACCATGTAGTTACTGGGAATTGAACTCAGGACCTTTGGAAGAGCAGCCAGTGCTCTTAACCTCTGATCCATCTCTCCAGCCCCTTTAACCTTTCTTTTTTGTTGTTGTTGTTGACAAGACCAGTTTAATGAACATTTACAGGTTGATGAGATTACTCAATGGGTAAGAGTACCTATTGTTAGTCTATTGTTAAGTCTGATGTCCTAAGTTCGATTCCTGGGTCCCACTTGGTAGAAGGCGATGACCAAGTCCCTCAAGTTGTCGTCTGACCCTTCACATGCACACTGTGGCGTGTATGTGAGCATACACAAACAAAGAAATGTAACGAAAAAATAAAGGTAACATTTCCCCATGAGTACAAACAACAGTAAAAACACTACACAACATGACTATTCTTAGTATTAACTGCATCAACTAAGATGGTAGTGGCACATGTCTTTAATCCCAGCACTCAGGAGGCACAGGCAGGATCTCTGTAACTTTGAGGCCAGTCTGGTCTTCAGAGTGAGTTCCAGGACAACCAAGGCTACATAAAGAAACCGTTTCTATAAAGAAAAACCAAAAAAGAAAAGACAAAGATACATAATAGAATCCTTAAGTTACAGAAGGCACACCTATATGTACTGATTTTATTAACATTATTATCGAGTACATATTTGAAAAAAGTTTGTATAAAATGCATATTAACATAAAAGCTAATGTTCATTTGCAGGCATATATATGTATACATATGTACATATATATGCCAACTAACCTTAAACATTTCTCCTTAGAAATTAGTTGTAATAAGCTGGGTACACACCTGTAATCCTAGCACTCGGGAGGCAGAGGCAGGTGGATCTCTGTGAGTTCAAGGCCAGCCTGATCTACAAAGCAAGTTCCAGGAGAGCCAGAGAAACCCTGTCTCAAACAAATAAATAAACAAACTAAAAAGAAAGAAAGAAAAAAAGAAATTAATTGGGAGCTTCCTGGAGACTGGAGACTGTGCACAGGGGAACCCTTCCCAGCAGACCAGCCCATGCAGAGTCTGCCTAGACCCACCTCCACCCACAGGAGGGGGTAAGAGTGGGCCTGTTTCCAGCTTGCCTTCCGGGGCTCTGCTCAGAGCCTCCTGAGACCTGGGGCCTGCACACAGGGTAACCCATCCCAGTGGACCAGCCCATCCAAAATCTGCCACTGCCCTAGTCTGGCCATCACCCATTGGAAGAGGAGAGCCATCAGATTATTGAACCTGCTTGCACCCACAAGGAGAGGTCCCATACCCACCAGGGTAGGGAGAGAGATGACAGTATAAGAATATAGTCAACAAGAGAAAAATCAATATGACGCCACCAGAGTCTAGGGACTCCACACCAGCAAGACCTGAACATCCCAACACAGATGAAGCAGAAGGGAATGACCCTAAAAACAACTTCATGAAGATGATACAGACACTAAAAGAGGAAATGAAAAAATCCTTTAAAGAAATGAAAGAAAATACAACCCCCAAATTGCAAGAAACAATTCAAAAAGTGCAAGGTTTGAAAGCTGAAACAGAGACAATTAAAAAAACAAAAACAAAACAAAACAAAAAACCACAGTTCAAACTGGGTAAACAATCAGGAACTACAGATGCAAACATAACCAACAGAATACAAGAGATGGAAGAAAGAATCTCAGGCATTGAAGATACACTAGGAGAAATAGATTTATTGACCAAAGAAAATCTTAAGTCTAACAAATCCCTAACACAAAATATCCAGGGAATATGGGACACCATGTAAAGGCCAAATCTAAGAATAATAGGTATCGAAGAAGGTGAAGAAACCCACCTCAAAGATGCAGAAAATACATTCAACAAAATCATCGAAAAAAAACTTTCCTAACCTAAAGAAAGACATGCCAATGAAAGTACAAGAAGCTTACAGAACACCAAATAGAGTGGACCACAAAAGAAAGTCCTCTTGTCACATAATAAGCAAAACACAAAACATACAGAATAAAGAAAGAATATTAAGAGCAGCAAGGGAAAAAGGCCAAGTAACATATAAAGGCAAACCTATCAGAATTACACCTGACTTCTCCATGGAAACTCTGAAGGTCAGAAGGTCCTGGTTAGATATTCTACGAACACTAAGAGGCCATAGATGCCAGCCAAGACTACTAAACTCAGCAAAGCTTTCAATCACTAGAGATGGAGAAACCAAGATATTCCATGACAAAACCAGATTTAAACAATACTTATCAACTAATCCAGCCCTACAGAAAGTTCTGGAAGGAAAACTCCAACCCTAGGAAGTTAACTACACCCACAAAAACATAGGCAATAGATAATCCCACTTTACCAACAACCAAAAGAAAAATGGGGGGAAATCCACACATAATACCACTCACAACAACAAATCCAAAACAAGAATTAACAACCAATGATCATTAGTATTCCTCAATATTATAAAAAGACACAGGCTAACAGAATGGATACAAAGACAGAATCCATCCTTCTGCTGCACACAAGAAACATACCTCAACTTCAAAGACAGACAGTACCTCAGAATAAAGGTTTGGGAAAAGATTTTCCAATCAAATGGAGCCGAGAAACAAGCAGGTATAGCAATCCTAATATCTAACAAATCAGACTTTAAGCTAAAATCAATCAAAAGAAATGAATAAGGTTATTTCTTATTCATCACAGGAGAAATCCATCAAGATGAAGTCTCAATTCTGAACATCTATGCCCCAAATACAAAGGCACCTACATTCGAATTGCACATAAAACCTCATACACTTATAGTGGGAGATTTCAACACCCCACTCTCAACACTAGACAGGACCACTAGACAGAAACTTAACAAAGAAACAAAGAAACTAATAAGTTATGACTCAATTGGGGTTAACAGACATTTATAGGACATTCCATCCAAACACAAAAGAATATATCTTCTTCTCAGCACCACATGGAACCGTCTCTAAAATTGACAACATACTTGGCAATATAACAAACCTCAATTGGTACAAAAAAATTGGAATAACCCCCTGTATCTTATCAAACCTTTAAAGTTAGAATTCAGCAACAACACAAATTGCAGAAACCCTACAAACTCATAAAAACTGAACAATGTGCAATTGCACCATTCCTGGGTAAATGAAGAAATAAAAAATAAATAAAAGACTTCCTAGAATTCAATGAGAATGAAGACACAACATACCCAAACTTTTGGGACACTTTGAAAGCAGTACTAAGAGGAAAGTTCATCGCACTAAGTGCCCACGTGAAGAAACGGAGGATAGTCACATTAGAGAATTAATAGCACAGCTGAAAGTCTTAGAACAAAAAGAAACAAACTCACCCAGGAGGAGTAGACACCAGGAAATAATAAAATTGAGGGCTGAAATCAATAAAGTAGAAACTAGGAAAACAATACAAAGAATCAATGTAACAAAGAGTTGGTTCTTTGAGAAAATCAACTAGACAAACCTTTACCCAAACTAACCAAAAAGCAGAGAGAAAACATGCAAATTAGCAAAATCAGAAATGAAAAGGGGGAGATAACAATGGACACTGAGGAAACCCAGAGACTCTTCAGGTCATACTTTGAAAACCTGTACTCCACAAAATTTGAAAATTCGAAGGAAATGGAAAATTTTCTGGATAGATATCACTTACCAAAAATTAAATCAAGATCAGATAAGCAATTCAAATACACATATAACCTCCAATGAAATAGAGGCAGCCATCAAAAGTCTCACAACCAAAAAAAAAAAAAAAAAAGCCCAGGGCCAGATGGCTTCCGTACAGAATTCTACCATAAATTTAAAGAAGAGCTAATACCAATACTCCTCAAAGTGTTCCACACAATAGAAGAAGGTTCATTGCCAAATTCTTTTTACAAGCCTACAAACCTTGGCACTCAAGCCACACAAAGACACAACTAAGAAAGAGAACTACAGACCAATATCCCTCATGAACATTGATGCAAAAATACTCAATAAAATACTGGCGAATTGATGCAAGAACATACCAGAGAAATCATCCACCATAACCAAGTAGGCTTTACCCCAGGGGTGCAGGGATGGTTCAACATACAAAAATCTATCAATATAATCCACCATATAAACAAACTGAAAAAGAAAAACCACATGATCATCTCACTAGATGCTGAAAAAGCCTTTGGCAAAATCCAACACCCCTTCATGATAAAGGTCTTGGAAAGATCAGGGATCACAGGAACATACCTAAACATAATAAAAGCAATATACAGCAAACCAACAGCCAACATCAAACTAAATGAAGAGAAACTCAATGTGATTCTTCTAAAATCAGGAACAACACAAGGCTGTTCACACTCTCCATATCTCTTCAATGTTGTACTTGAAGTACTAGCTAGAACAATAAGACAACAAAAGGAGATCAAGGGGATACAAATTAAAAAGGAAGAAGTCAAACTTTCATTATTTGTAGATAATATGACAGTTTACAACAATGACCCTAAAAACTCTCCCAGGGAATTCTAACAACTGATAAACACCTTCAGAAAAGTGACAGGATACAAGATTAACTCAAAAAATTCAGCAGCCCTACTATATACAGACAATAAAGGAGCTGAGAAAGAAATCAGAGAAACATCACCCTTTACAATAGCTACAAACAACATAAAATATCTTGCGGTAATGCTAATCAAATAAGTGAAAGACCTATATAAATAAGAACGTTGAGTCGTTAAAGAAAGAAATTAAAGAAGATACCAGAAAATGGAAAGATGTCCCATGCTCTTGAATAGGTAGGATCAACATAGTAAAAATGGAAATTTTGCCAAAAGTAATCTACAGATTCAATGAAATCCTTATCAAAATCCCAGCACAATTCTTCACAGACCTTGAAAGAACAATACTCAACTTTAAATAGAAAAACAAAAGACCCAGGATAGCCAAGCAACCCTGTACAATAAAGGAACTTCCAGAGGCATTACCATCTCGTACTTCAAGCTCTACATTAGAGCTATAGTCCTGAAAATAGCTTGGTATTTGTGAAAAAATAGACAGGTAGACCAATGGAATTCAATTGAAAACCCTGATATTAACCTATACATACCTATGAACACCTGATTTTTGACAAAGAAGCTAAAATTATACAATGGGAAAAAAAAGCATCTTCATCAAATGGTGCTGGCTTAACTGGATGCTGACTTATAGAAGACTGCAGATAGATCCTTATCTGTCACCATGCACAAAACTTAAGTCCAAATGGATCAAAGACCTCAACATAAATCTAGCCACAGTGAACCTCTTAGAAAAGAAAGTGAAAAGTACCCTTGAACGAATTGGTACAGGAGACTGCTTCCTGAACAAAACACTAGTAGCACAGACACTGAGATTGACAATTAATAAATGGGACCTCCTGAAACTGAGAAGCTTCTGTAAGGCAAAAGACACAGTCAACAAGATAAAATGGCAGCCCACAGATTGGGAAAAGATCTTTGTCAACCCCACATCTGACAGAGGACTGATTTCCAAAATATGCAAAGAACTCAAGAAGCTAGTTACCAAAACACCTAATAGTCCAATTAAAACGTGGGGTACAGAACTAAATAGAGAATTGTCAATATAGAAATCTAAAATGGCTGAAAGACAATTAGGAAAATGCTCAACATCTTTAGCCATCAGGGAAATGCAAATCAAAACAACTCTGAGATACCATCTTACTCTTGTCGGAATGGCTAAAATAAAAAACACCAATGACAGTTTTTACTGGAGAGGATGTGGAGAAAGGGGAACACTCCTCCACTTTTGGTGGGAGTGAAAACTCATACAGCCACTTTGGAAATCAGTATGGCTTTTCCTTAGGAAAATGGGAATCAGTCTACCACAAGATCCAGCAATTCCACTCTTAAGCATAAACCCAAAAGATGCACATTCATACAAGGACTCAACTATGTTCATAGCAGCATTATTTGTAATAGCCAGAACCTGGAAGCAACCTAGATGACCCTCAACTGAAGAATGGATGGAGAAAATGTGGTACATTTACACATGGAGTACTACTAGGGGGGCCGGGGAACACAACAATGGAATCTTGAAATTCATATGCAAATTGATGAAACTAGAAGAAACCATTCTGAGTGGGGTAACAAATTCACAAAAAAGAGGAACTTGGTACGTACTCACATATGGATTTTAGACATAGAGCAAAGGATTACCAGCCTACAATCCACACCACCAGAAAAGTGAGTTAACAAGGAGGACCCTAAGAGAGACATTCATGGTCATCCAGAGAAGGGGAAAAGGAAAAGATCTCCTAAGCAAATTGGGAGGGGAGAAGGAGTTAGGAGAAGGGGAGTAGATGAGGGGAGAGGACGGCATGAAGGAGTAGGAAGATTGAGTCAGGGAAAGAATAGAGGAGAACAAGAAAAGAGAAACCATAATAGAGGGAGCCATTATAGATTTAAAGAGAAATCTGGCACTAGGGAAATGTTCAGAGATCTACAAGGATGTCCCGACCTAACAATCTAAACAATAGTGGAGAGGCTACCTTAAATGCTCTTCCCTGATAATCAGATTGATGACTACTTTATATGCTATCCTAGAACCTTCACCCAGTAGCTGATGGAAGCAGAAGCAGACACCTGAAATCCAGTTGCAGGGAGGGAGGAGTGATGAGCAAAGGGGTCAAAACCAGGCTGGAGAAACCCACAGAAAGAGCTGACCTGAGCAATGGGGAGCTCATGGACCCCAGTCTGATAGCTGGGAAACCAGCATTGGACTGACCCAGACCCCCTGAACATGGGTGTTAGTTAGGAGGACTGGGCAGCCTAGGGGACCTCTGGTAACGGATTAGTATTTATCCCTAGTATAGGAATGGACTTTGGGAGCCCATTCCACATAGAGGGATACTCTCTCAGCCTAGAGACATGTGACAGACTTTGAAGATTCCCCCATGGAAGTCCTCACCCTCTCTGGGAAGCAGAAATGGGTGGGGGTTGGGGAGGGGTACAGGGAAGGAGGGCAGGGTGAGGGAACTGGGATTGATATGTAAAACAAGCTTGTTTAAATTTAAATAAAAATATTATAAAAAAGAAATTAGTTTTAATAATTTCTAGTCTGTTTCTCTTAGTGTTCAATCTGGGATTTGAACTCCACTCTGAAGCTGCTAAGCCACAATGAGAGCCTACAGAGGCAGGTTTTTCTTGTTTGCTTTGTTTTGTTTTTTCTGTAGCAGCCTACAGAAGTTTTCCCAGGAAACTGCCTAGGAAAGGACTTAATTGCATAACATTTGTATTTTAAGTGCAAAATCACATTGGATAAGGGTTAGGATCACGAATTCCCACAAGGTGTCTGCCAGCTCACAGGTCCATGTTCCCACTGCCCCCTTCACTGAGTATTTAAAACTGCTGTATTTTGCTAGTTGGCTAGATTTTGCTTGCTTGTGCTCACCAGCCTCCCCCAATGGCCCTCTGTTGTTCTGTTCCTCTCTGGTGTGGTGGGGAATCCTGCTTTCCCTAGCCCAAAGCCAACAAGAGCAGAACTGAAAATGAAAGCCAAGGACTACTTATTGAAAATCTCATTCCTAACTCCAGGGTTCACAAAAATCATTTGTTTCAAAGTGCTCACATCTGTTGCTTGGCGCTGATCCTTAAGCTCCAAGACCCCTACCTTCGCATGTAATTATCCTCATGTCAAATAATCAGTTACAGTTGATTGACTATATACTTACAAAGCTCCCCCAAATCCTTAAAATGGAAGAAGCAGAATGGAAGGACCTTTCTCAATGAAACCATTAAAGAAAGGGCAGGACAAACACAGCAGATATGGTTCAGTAGGAGCGCAGGAAAACTGGCTATTGAAAGCCCCGCCCTCTCCAGCACACTGCCCCTCACACGCCCTCACCCCCGATGAAGGCCATGTATAATTCTACTCCACAGCATGGAATAAATGAGCAAGGGGAATTATAAATAGTCTGGCCAACAGACAGCAAGAGAGATACAATGAAGCCAAGACCCGGCTGACTCTCTACCCGCTGAGCTGGTATAATCCATGCTTGGCAGAGTCTCCTTGTAGACTTTCCTGTGGAATCACGCATAGACCCTCCTGCTGCAAGGTAGGGGAGAAGGACAAAAGGAGGAAGGGGATCGCCTCATCCACCATGAGAATTAAGATTGTGTGTATTGCTTTTGGCCCAGAAATGCCCATCTGTGGAATCTCTCCAACAGACATGGTAATCAAAGTGTATGGGGTCTGGGGCCATGGCTCAGCGGTAGAGCATTGCATCCCATGCATAACGCCCTAGGTTTAACCTTTATCCCTGCTAAAAAAACAAATAAACAGAAACAACCCCACAAAGTGTATGGATAAACACAGAATACTCATTGTAGCATAGTGGGTTGTATAAAAACAAAGAAACTGGAGATAAACATGAATAGTTATCAATGGAGAGATTATGAAAATTTTCTATTTATTAAATTGGATTGTTTGCATGTGTTAATCTAGAATAACGCACATAATATGAAAAGTAGAATGAAAGAGCTTAGTAACTGGTATGTTATTCTCCTGTGTACATGTAAGATCAAAAATAATTTCATAATAGCTATTTGACATGGACTGGAATGAAAGCATTCACACTGAGCCTCTGATACAGTCCCAAAAATGAGGAGAATACAGAAAGTTTAGGCTCAATAGCATTTTCTCATATGCCACTTTCTTACTAGACTTGTTGTATAGTGTGAGTATCGATTTTGTAATTTAAAAATTTAGCATGGTTAAACATTTTAAAGGACCTCAAATTTTCTAATAGCAAGTAATACCAGCCCGTAGAGCTCAGTGGGGTGAGTGGTCCTCTGGCATTTGCTTTTCATTGATCCTAGTGGACAAAGGCAGATAGGAGCTTCCCCCAGAGAAAGGACTCGCCTCGTGTCACTCAACAAAAGCCAATTAAAGCACAGGATTGACAATACTACTGGACAGTCTGAGTGGCTATGAAATGATAATCATATCTACTCCAATGTCTCAGCTACAGAGCCTCCCAGGGGACTGCCAGAGCCCATGTACAGTCAGCAGAGGCATGGATGAGAATAGCCCAGGCTTTTGTCTGTGAAAATCCTACCACTCCAACCACTGATGGCCTTTGCTGGCTCAGCTTGCTTTCTCCAAAGATGAGACACACAGAGCTGGCCTAATCTCTGCAGGGATTCACATAAAGCTGTGGAGAGACGTGGCTGCTCAGGCTTGAAGTAGTCTGTGACTGTTTTGGTGGAAGAGACTTGGAGCAGCACTGGCAAACACGTGAAGGGTACTGGCCAAGGCAATGGCTCTGCAGATATACCTGGCTCTGGCTTTGCAACTTGGTTTCATTCTGAAATGCTGAATGGACATTTGCAGCATCTTTGGCTTGGTCTGTGTGTGAGAGAGAGAGGGGAGGGGTGGTATGGGATGGGGGAGAGATGGAATTGAAAAACATTTTAAGCTGAAAATCTGAATAATTAACTTTTAAACTACTCACTCGTCTTTCTTTTCTTCTACAGACCTACCCAGCACAAACCATGCCTCTTCTGTCCTCCTGTTTCGCTTTTTACATATTTATTTATTTATTTATTTTATGTGAATATGTGTTTTGTCTGCATGTATGTATATGTCCTATATGTCTGCCTAGAGATGTGGGGGTCAGAAGAGGGTGTTGGGTCCTCTGAAACTGGAGTTACAGATAGTAGACAGCCACCATATGGTGGAAACCAAGCTGTGGTCCTCTGGAAGAGCAGAGACATTTTTTAAAAGCAATTTATTTATTTTTATTTTATGTGCATTGCTGTTTTGCCTACATGTATGTCTGTGTGAGGGTGTTGGATCCCCTGCAACTGGAATTACAGACAGTTGTGAGCTGCCACGTGTGTGCTGCAGACCAGGGTCCTCTGGAAGAGCAACCAGTGCTCTTAACCACTGAGTACTGAATCATCTCTCCAGCCCTGAGCAAACTCACTTTAACCATCTCTCCAAACTTCTACTTCTTCTTCTCCTTCTCCTTCTTGTCCTCATCCTCCTTGCCCTCCTTGCCCTCCTTGTCCTCCTCGTCCTCCTTCTTGTCAGGGTCTCACTAAGTAGCCCTGGCTTGCCTGGCCTCAAACTCAAAGAGATTGGCCTGCCTCCCCAGTGCAAGGATTAAAAGCATGTGCCATGGGGCTGGAGAGATGACTCAGAGCTTAATAGCACTAACTACTCTTCTAGAGGTCGCAAGTTTAGTTCCCAGCAACCACATGGTGGCTTACAACCATCTATAATGAGACGGATGCCCTCTTCTGGCATGTAGGCATACATGCCTGCAGAACACTGCATAATAAATAAATAAACCTTAAAAAAAAATAGCATGTGCCACCATGCCTAACCTCCAAGAAAAGTGTTGTCCAACCTTGCTAAACTGACATTTTCAAGTCCTTACCATACCTTCAGCCCAGGTCACACTTTCATGCTCTCAGCATTTCTTAGTTAACATGTCCACTTTTGCTCTTTCTCTCAAGGTTCTTCCAGTTACCCCCAGGAATCTATGATGGAGTACTGGCAGTGCCCATGGATAGCCTGATGTTCCAGCAGAGGCGATGGCCATGGGAAGCCTAGTGTACACTTGGTAAGATGTTCCCAGGGTCATTCTGGAACCCTGCCATCCCATCATAGCAAGGGAGGAATTCCAACCAGCCAGAATGGAAATTTCTGTATGAGACCTTCCCATGCCATTTGCCATCCTCACTCCAAAAAAAATGCTCTCCCCAGCTGCAGAGTTTCTGGCTAATCCACACAGCCTTCTCTATCTGCAGTTCCACATCTGTGGATTCTATTGAGCACACACTGAAAATGCTAGGGAAGGAAAATTGTGTCTGTGCACAGACTTCCTCTCTTGTCATCATTCCCTAAACAATGGAATATAGAATTGCTTACATTTCAATAGGTATCAAAAATAATCTAGAAGTATACTAGAGGATGCATATAGGCTATATGCAAATATAATACTGTTCCATATGGGAGATGTGAGCATCTGGAGATTTGGTCATCTGCAGAGGCTTCTGAACCAACCTGTCTCAGATACCAAAGGATGGCTATGTGTCCCAAGACTGACTTCCCAGAATCATCACTTCCACTATTACATATCTCATCATAGCATCTCTTGTGGAAGGTTATCATTCTTATTATTCCTCCTGCCAATTTTCATTCCAGGCTAGAAGAAATCAAGATCAGAGTTTGGTAAGAAATGTGGCCAATGTTGGACAGGAACCTGCAGCCTGAAAGGAAAACAACGTGTGGAAGGTGGCTGGCAGCCCTGTCTATGGGTCATCATGCACATAACTTCAGCTCTGCACTACAGTCTCTACGGTCCCAGTCTGGGGGGGCTGGGATGATGGTTTAGCAGCCCCATTGCTTAACCTTTTGTTGCTTTGGCTTGGGATTTTATTGCTGTGAAGAGATGCCATGACTACAGCAACTCTTATAAAGGTGTTTAATTGGAGCTGGCTTACAGTTTGGAGGTTTAGTTCATTGTCATCATGGTAGGAAGCATGGCAGCACAAGCAGACATAGTACTGGAGGAGGAACAGAGAGTTCTATGTCCCGACTAGCAGGCAGCAGGAAGAAAGAGACAATAGTAGTCCTGGCTTGAGCATCTGAGATCTCAAGCCCAACCCTAGTGACACACTTTCTCCAACAAGGCCACATTTACTTCAACAAGGCAACGCCTCCTAATAGTGCCATTCCCTATGAGCCTATGGGGCCATTTTCATCAGACCAGCACACTTACTACCCCTCAGCTGAAGTATGATGGATGAAGGGGTACATAGATATCAGTTGCCCCCACTGAAGCAAAGAAGTTATGATAGAGAGAGAATCAGCACAGGACCTTTATATTCTTTTTCACTTGGAGCATTTGCATTTCATTAGGGACAGTAAGGTGGACACTGAGATCTGCTCTGGTCACATACGGGAATATGTTAAGTGAACCTAACCTCATGTTGTCACCTCCTTTAGAGGAGATTGAACCCAGCCTCTCTCTAGACTAGACAGGACATGGTAGAATAGTCTGGAAGTACTTCCTATGACCATATCTCAAGATTTTGTCTATATTGGTCACATATCCCAAGAATGCCTCAAAATCTCATCCTATCTTTGGCCAAAAGTTACATAGATACCAAAGGATATAACAGGCAGACCAAAGTCCCACCAATGCCTTGGCCTTTAGCTTTCTAGCTGGCCTGCAATCTGTATCTATCTATCTATCTATCTATCTATCTATCTATCTATCTATCTATCTATCTATCTTCTCAGACAGAGTCTCTCTATGTAGTCTGGCTGTCCTGGAACTCTATGTAGTCCAGGCTGGTCTTGATCCTCCTGCCTCTGTTTCTTGTTCAGCTTAATCTGTTACTGAAGCCTGGCCACTCATTCCCTCACCCTCTTTGTATCTTCCTCAAACTATACTGGTTCTTTGGTCCTGATTATAATGCCTGATCTTATAGTTCAAATTATAAATTTGCCTCTGGAAACACCTTCTACACTGCAGGTCAGAGAGGCACGGGCCCTTCAGAACCTTTCCCCAAAGCCATTTCTTCTAGTGACTTATTTCTCCCATGGAAATCCTGCAGAGTCCACCCCTGCCCAAGACTCTCATGGTAGGAAGTCATAATTTAATTGTAGCACTGGGCATATTTAGCTTGTGTAGGCTCAGCCCATGACTGAATTAGAGGAACTAAGTGTTTTAAAGGACTGATTCCTTCATTCTCCCATTTGAAATGTAAGCTCCCACTTTAACGAACCCTTCTTCATTCTAGCATGTTCTTTTCACTGACCCCTCTAGATCACATCTGTGAGTGTTCCACATTAACAGGCTCTTCTCCTCTCCAGCCATTTCAACAGCATATGCTTGATGAGGGCACACTGGATATCATAGTTTTCTGTGTGTTTATTATCCATGTCTCCAGAGAGTAAGGTACTCTAATGTTGGCCTCAGTAACAGGGGATCATCTGAGGCTGTATCATCTGTGTGCATATCTCATGAGTATGACAAACATCTCAGAAAAAAATGCCTTGAGAAATCTAGATGGAAACCAATGCCCCATGGAAACACATAAATATTTCATCAGGTTCTGAACAAGACTCTTTCTCATGAATGTTTTAACACCTCAGTCGCATAATGTTCAGGAGCTGATTAAAGTCAACTTGTCCTGGGACTGGGAAGCTGGGGGAGGAGGGGGAGTATAACAATAAGAGTAGGAGGCATGCTATACTGTCTCTTTTGAGGGTCTAAAATACATTTAAGGAATATCTGAGGGTTCCCCTAGTTTACATGGCTGCTCATTTTCCAAGTGTCATCCCCTCCAGAATGTGAGGTAGATCAGCTCCTAGCAGTAATGTCTACTGATGGACACCACACTGCCCATCACCAAGCCCCTGTCACTTTGCCATACCTCTCTCCACATGGGGACACAGAGGATTTTCTATTTCAAGTGAAATACTTGGGACTAAAATGAGGTAGAACCTCCAAGCATAATTATAGCAGCTTTATTTAAAATAGCCCTAAACCAGAAAGGACCCAAGCATGAATAAACATAACAGTGATATTCATACAATGGATACCACCTTGAAATAGAAGCCAATGGCCTTTTGATAAACTCAGCAACAATGATGAATCTCACAGAGGTAACACAGCAAAAAGAAGCCAGACAAAGAGGATCTGCTATGCAAATGCATTTGCAGGACTTGTGGGAACCATTAACAGCCAACTAAGAGGAACTGATGGCTTCTAGATGGTGGGGGTAGCTAGAAAGAGGCATGAAGGAAATTTTGAGGGAGTGAAATTTTATGTCTTTTGCTTAGGCTGTGTGGTCAAAACTGACCTGACGTCGAGCAGGTGAGGCTTAGAAACACCGTGAAGATAAAGGAGTCCACTGATCTCTAGATCATCATTTACCTATAAATTATTGATTGACTGACTTCTAATATTTTACCAAGCTTTTTTTTTTTTAAACTTGGTTTCACACACCTAGTGGGAAAGAGATAAGGCTTTGTGTGTGCCATTTGTTACCTAGTTAATTCAATAATATCTGTTAATTGGTTCATTCGTTTGCCAACTAGGAACATAGCCATAAAACAACAGTCTCTTGCCCTTATGGGCTTCCAGTGGAGGATCTTTCCAATGGGCAGAGACAGAAATACAGCATCAAACAGTGACAAATGCCAGGGATGTTCTCTCTATCACAAGGATCAGAGGGAGGTGAGCTCCGAGGGAAAACCACAGAGGATGGCAGGCAACAGATGTGACCTAGTGAAGCCAAGCACATCCCATCACACAGGGCTGTGGCCACCTCCGATGGAGGGCTGGATTTTATTTAAGTGTGAGTTGAAGCTATTGGAGGGTTTTACATGGGGAAGTGATAAATACAACTGATGTCTTAAAAATAAGATATGTATAATCTCTGCTGAGGTAGGAGATTGGGTTTGGAGGCCAGCCTGGACTACAAAGCAAGACCCTATTGCAATGAATGAATGAATGAATGAATGAATGAATGAGTAAAAGAACAGCATCAGTCTGTCTTTCTCCCTCTTGTCACTTTATCACATGTGCTATCTTAAATTTGGGGAGAGAGAAAGAGAAAGAGAAGGAGACAGAGAGTTCCAAACTCAAGCGATCTTTTGTCTGTTATGATTTACAAGAACAACATTCATATTACATAATTAATATTTTTTCTGAAAAATATTTTCCTAATATTTTTTCTTAATCAGTTTCTGACTTCACCTCTGTCTAGGCCTGGATCACATACACCTGGGTCCCAAACTGCTCTTCTAATTAACGGTGTTTGTTCTATTTCCAACACCCACACGAGGGCTGGCAACCACCTAACTCCTTCCAGGGTGATCAGATGCCTCCTTCTGTTCTCCATGGGTACTGCATGCATGTGGTGCACAGACATACAAGCAGGCAAAACCACTCACATGCATAAAGTGAAAATAAATACATTTCTAAAACTAAAGTAATTAAAAGTTTGTAAAAAGAAAGGTAGGTAACTTTTGGCACATTTTAAATTTCTCATAATAGAATGTTGGTAGGAAAAAAGTGAGAGATTTGCATTTATTATCAGCATCCTTCAGTAAATTCATTGCACCCTAAACACCAGCAATTCTCACTCCTTTCTGTAAAATAACGGTTCTGTCTGCTTTCTGTTCAACTATCAAATCCAGTTTCTCTGCTCAAGTCAGACTGTACCTCACTACCTCACTACAGAGGCCCTGGCCATTCTTTTCTCTCACCTCTGCCCCAAGTTACTCCCTGAAAACATTCAAGGGCTGAAACAAAACACACGCTCGGTGGGTAAACTGCTTGCTGCACAAGCGTTTAGATCCCAGAACACACAGAAAGGCAGATGTTGTAGTGCAGTCAGGTCTGTGATCCCAGCCCTCTTACCAGGAGCTGAGAGGCAGAGATGTGAGAATCCTTAGATTCTGGCCAACTAACCTGGTGCTAACAAACTAATACAAGGGACCCTGTATCAAACAAGGTGGAAGCAAGAACCCACACCTGAGGCATCCTCTGACTGTGTGCCTGCACACATAGACACACACAGAGACACAGGCACACACACACAGACATACAGAGACAACTCACAGACACACACATACACACACACACACACACACACACACACACGAGACAGACAGAGAGAGAGAGAGAGAGAGAGAGAGAGAGAGAGAGAGAGAGAGAGAGGGAGAGAGATTTTTCTAAAGGTAAATCTGAGAAGAGGGAACACTTCTCAGAGACCTCATTTTCTGCCAATACAACTTTCAAATACCTTTATGGACAAATAGGGAGAAAATGGACTATAGGGGCCCTCATCAAAGAACAATGTGTCTAAGGCCTCTTCTTTATAGGTGACTCTGTCCCTTTGATCATTTTTCTACTCTTTAGGCTGGAGGCTGCCTCCTGCTGCTTACCCTCCTTGTCTCTGCTGGGGGACATTCCTGTTTCCCCTAGACCAGAGCATCTTTATCCTCAGGTTATCACTACTCTGCCTCTGACCAGGCCAATTCTAGACTATCAGGGAACAGAGAGAAGCCAGAAGTTGGAAGTGAGAGACAGAGAAAGGGAATATGCCAGATACAGGGGTGGTCCCAATGGGGAATTAGATAGGCACAATGGGGACCAGAGAGACCCTCCACTCTTTCTGAGAGAGTCCTAATTCAAGCTAAGCTTGTCAACGCACTTTATACTACAGGCTCCAAAGGTCTGAAGCCCCCAGACAAGAGCACCCTCCTTCACTCATCTGTATACACCCATTTGTTCCTTCAGCAGCAGTTTTTGAAAAAAAAAAAAAATCTTCAAACTTGGAAGCCTGGCTGGTATTCCACTGGGAGAAACCAGATATTGGTGGAAAAAATGTGTTTTTTCTTCACCAGCCTGGCTGCCTAATTAACACACCAACAAACAAGATGGGTTTAAATTCCCACTGGAAGCCCTTTTCTTTTTCACCTAAGTATACACACACTTAATGTCACTCTCCGAATCTTGTGTAAAGAATACAATGGAAAAGTCTATTATAGAGCCAGGACACAATTTACATATTCCTCATGTGTGCACCCAGAAAAACGGCAAATGGGCAAGAGCAGCCATGCACGGATTTTACTCTTGAAATGTTAGTTTACAGGAATGCTAAGAAAGTAGCACGTGGTGCCTATCTTTCTAAGAGCTGCCCAGATCCTAGGATGCTGGGGGGGGGGGCACCCCTCTGGTGCCCAGGAACAAAGCCATCGCACAGACCTTACACAGTGCAGTAAAACTTTCTTCTCAGACTTCAGAGCCAGGGTGAGGGCATCAGCTCACCACTCTGCCCTCAGGGTGAGCTTGCACCTGCAGAGTAGATTTGGGGTCACGCTTGGAAACCTCCAAACTGCAGGGGATTAGTTCTGAGATCTCTTTTTCAGCAGTTTGCCGCTTATTCAACAAAACAGAGAAGTCACACTCTGTTCACACCCAGTTACAACACTCTCCTCTCTTTTTCCCCTTCCAAATTGCAAGACCGCGCGTTCTTCCCTACTTTTTTCTTTCTTTCTCCCTTTCTTTTTTAAATTTTTTTTTTATTTCGTAAACCATTCCTGAATCTTCTGCCCAGGTTTTGAAGAGACGGGAGTACCCCTGCCCTCTCCACTTCTTACTGTAGAATTCGGGTGCCCCGTGTTTGGTGGACACACAGCGTCCACAGGGAGTTCCTACAAAAACTCGCGTGTGGGGTCCTCAAGGGCGCACTGCTCACCTCGCGGGGTTCCCGGCCACTGAGAAGCGCCGAGCCCTCGGCTGCGGCTGGAACGCTCGTGGTCTCCAGGCCTCTAGTGGGCTCTCGGGGCTGGAAGGCGACGGAAGGGACGCGGACCGCGCCCATCGCCACGCAGACTGCAGGAGCGGCGGCTGTGCGGTGTGCGCGGTGCCCTGCGGGTCGCCTCCTCCCCTGCCGGCCCGCCGGCCCTCCTCTGGCGCCACCCGGCGCCGGGACCCGACCCTGCGTTCGGTTGCAGACCACTCCGCTCCCGCGTCCCCTACTCCTGCACTCCCCACTCCTCGGACCTCCAGTCCCATCTGCGCGGTTCGAAGAGTTCTCTGAGAGTCCCGAGGAGCGCTGGCCTGGGGAGCCCTGCTGGCGGAGGATGCTCAGGCCTCCAGAGAGTTGGTTCTGTGCTTGCCTCTTCAGACTCGGTCCCCAACTGGCTCCAGTTGTTTGGGACAGAGTTATCCATTAGTTTTTCCCTGGCCTTTCCCCCTTCCTTCCCCTCTCCTTTTCTTACTCACCTCTTTCTTTTTTCCCTCCTCTCTTCTTGGTCAACATTCTTTTTTATTTCTGTACTTTTTGATTCTTTACATTGAGTTTGTTTATTTTAGAGTCAGAAAGACAAGAATGTTGCTTATGATAGGAAGACACATGTGTAGGATGTCGCTTAAGGAAAACCCCACTTTGGGCCCAGGTGGGGTGAGCATGAGCTCACCTGGGACCTGGGAATCTATCTTGAGTTTCATATCTTCACTTATTTTATTCTAAAACCACAAACCCGAGTGTCCATGTACAGGACGTAGTGATGGCGCTGAGTGTAGGACCCACTCGGCCAGGAAGCAAAAGCCACATTTTTTACGACATATTTTAGGGACAGGAGAGGAGGGGAACCGAGTAGGGCTGTAGGGGTCAGATCACATGTTGGGTTTTTTTTTTTTTTTTTTTTTTTTTTTACACCTTTCCCCACCAACCCAAAGGCTTCTTTTCACAGGGGGGAAAAAGTCCTATGACTGTAATCCCAAGGCTGAAGGCAGGGAAAGGGGGACAAAAGACAGGGGATCTGCTGAACAGCCAATTCAATGGTGTCTGCCTGAAAACTAGGGTGGAAGACAACTGAGGAAGACAACTGCCATCAACTTCTGATCTCATGATGCACACACACACACACACACACACACACACACACACACACACACACGTGCGCAAGACTACCTTTCTCTACCAATGGTCACTTTCACAGTCAAAGCTGGTTCTTGAGTCTGTGGTCCCACACTAAGGATTCCCCTCTGATCTCCATGGCCTTTTACCTTACCGCAGGATCCCTCTAAAGGTAGCCATTTACTCTTACTGCCCCTCTGTATTGGACTCCTTCCAGCCTGGTCCCCCTTTCCCACTCCTCTGTCCTGTTTTCATTAAGCTGTCCTGCAGCTCCTCAGTTACTGGCCACCAATTTTCATCCCCCACCTGGATCTGCCACCTTTACTTCAAAAGCCTTTCTGTAGACTCTCTTTCATTCCCACACTGCGGCTCTTGTGAAGTTTTAATTACCCTGAGCTGAATCATTTTAATAGTTTCCTAACAAGTTCTTTTTTTGCCTCTGGGTCTCCTCACCATCAACACAGACTTCAGAATGTCACTTTCATGACAAAACAAGCAAACCACCCCTGCACCTCCCCTGCAGTAACTCTCGGGAGCATTTTAACCCTAACACAGACTAATCTAAACTTTCCCAGTTGGAGAGCTGGCTGGCTTTCCAGCCCTTGTCGACTTCTATCAACTGCGAATCTCTGAATACACCCTGGGCTGTCAATGCATCGGTTTCTTTTGCTCCCTCCCTTCCTTCATCCGCATCTTTACCTGTTGAATTGGCCCCAACCCTTCAACGTCTGAATCAAATACCTTTGTCCGTCAACACTGTTATTCCAGATCTTAGCATTCTGTCTGTTACAGCCCTAAATTGGGTTGGACATCATAGTAGGCTGTGTCTTTCTATCACCCTAGTAACTACCAGAGTGTACAGGGAAAAGGATGTGTCTGCCTCATCTTCATCCCCCCAAGGTGTTGGCTACACATGTTTATTTTATTTAAAAGGTTTGCATTTCAGCCTGGTGATGGTGGTGCAGGCCTTTAATCAGGTGGAGAGAGACCGAAGAAGCCACTCAGTGTCAAGCCCTGATCTCCACGTGCTTACACACACAGATCTACTACACATTTGTATATGCATCTAAACATGGATATACACCAAACACACATATTAGAGAGTGGGGAAGGGGGGGAGGGAAGGAGAGAGAGGAAGTATTTGGGTGGGGGTATGGAGGTTCCTCAAAATCCCCAAAACAGATCTTCCTTATGATCCAGCTCTACCACTTTTTTTTTTACTTATGTATTTATCTTACATACCAACCAAAGTTTTTCCACCCTCTTGTTCCCTCCCCCCACCTCCCTCAGCTGTACTGTTTTTTGCAGATATCCAAAGAAATGTAATTCAGCATGCAGAAGCAATGCCTCACCCACATCAGTTGCAGTGCTACTGGTAGAAGCCACATTGTAGTCAGTATTAGCCTGGATGCCCATCAATGAATGACTGGCTGAAGAAAAATGTAGTGTATAAGTGTGGTAGAGTAATGTTCAGTCATAAAGAACAATGAAGAGCTGGAGAGATGGTCCAGTGGTTACGAGAATACTGCTCTTGCAAGGGCCCAGAGTTCAGTTCTCACACCCACACCAGGTAGCTCATGACCACCTGCACCTCCAGCTCCAGAGCAGGGTCTTCCCATGTTTGCTGATTTGCCTGTCTAACTAGTCAACTTTCCCTGGGGTGGGGAATCCCTTCGAACTCCAGTCCTCACATGCAAGCTGCAAGTGTCTTCTTATCCACTGACCCATCTTGTGTGTTTTCTTAATGGCAGCCATTCTGAATGCAGTGAGACGGAATCTGTGTCATTTTTGAAAATGTCCCCCCTCCACAAAAAAAAAAAAAAAAAAAATAAGAAAAAGAAAATGTCCCTTCCCCTTCTGTTATATGGGACAATGTGAGTATCTGTGTGATTCTTCAAAGGTCTGATAGAATTCAGCAGTGAGGCTTCTGGGTCCTGGGTTTTCTTTGATACAAGATTCTTCTTTACTGCTTAATTCTCTTTGCTTGTTAATGTTCTGTTCAGTTTGTTTATGCACTATTGGTTCTATTTCAGTAGGTCAAATGTGTCTGGAAATTTGTTCATTTTTTCCCCTATATTTCCTATTTAATGGCAGATGTGTTTTCAAAATTTTCTCTAGCGGTCCTCTGGTTTAGTGGTGTCTGCTTTAACTCTCCCCTTTTCACTACCTATTTTATTAACCCAGGTCTCCTCTCATTTTCTTTTGGTTACTTTGGCTAAGGATTCGCCAGTTTATTTCAAAGAATCAACTCTTTGTATCATAGTTCCTTTCCATTATTCTTGTAGTCTGCATTTCATTAACTTCTACCCTGATCGTACTACTTCTTTCCATCTACTAATGTCAGGGTGAACTTGCTCTTCATTGTTTTAAGCTCTGACTTTTCAACATAGAGCCTGATAAAGTTTGGCAGGGGGATGGTGGGGGGTGGTGGTGAGGGGGAAGCAGGGTGGCGGTGGGGGGGTGCAGAGGGGAGGAAGCAGGGTGGTGGGATTACAGCTCCTTTATGAGCTCCTGCGGTCACTAAGACCACTGATACAAATCTAGTAGTGAGCTAGTTTGTTGGAGCCCATTCCCTATGGTGGGACGCCATGCTCAGCTTTAATGCATGGGAGCAGCCTCAACCTATTGTGCTAGAGATTATGTTGATTCCTCATGGGAGCCCCAAGGAGGAGTAGATTTGGGGGTGGGCTTAGGGGGAAGGTAAGGGAGGGTGGGAGGAAGTGAGGGGGAGTGGGAGGAGGTGTGGGAGGGAGAATTGTGGTTGGAATGAAAAATAAAATTTAAAAAATTTAAAAATGACAAAAAGAAGTTCCCGCTGGTCAGTGAGCTCTTGAGAACATAGTACATTAAGAAGGAACAACACAACAACAAAACTGAAAAAATGCCTGCATTGGCATTCTCAGGAACTGAGAATTGGGCAGACAGCTGAGAGCCGAGCAGAGTATCCAGGTCTAGCTTACCAGTCTGAGGTTTGCTCCTGCGGTCAGAAAAGGCTAGAGATACTTGGAAAAAGAGACCCTCTTAAACAGGTTTCAGTGTATTTTTACAATGTGCTAGGCTTAGGAAAGAAAGAAAATGGGTATAAGCATAGGAAATACACAGGAAGTCTGGGTCCTGTATGCTATTGTGTCGATTCTGAATATTTTGATTGCCGAAAAGCAAAGGACAGCTGCTAAGAGACCTGGAATTGAAAGAGGGACTGTGGAAATCAACCAACCTAGATATTTTAAGAATGCTAAGTCAAAAAATGTATGTGTCAAATGGAAACCAGAAATGCTTTGGAGA
Source organism: Cricetiscus sungorus (assembly GCA_030556225.1). NCBI lineage: Eukaryota > Metazoa > Chordata > Mammalia > Rodentia > Cricetidae > Cricetiscus > Cricetiscus sungorus. The sequence goes on along the minus strand of JANBXA010000651.1, from coordinate 17,487,545 downwards.
AGCGGTTTTGCTTTTGTTTCCACAGAAAACAGGAGGCTGTGGATTCGTCCGGATTTGTCCAGGTTGATATAGGTCTGGTTTGATCAAGGGAGACCACCTGAAACTTGACAGGTGATACCTATAAACAAAGGTTATACCTGGGTTCCCAGGACTTGGTCATTATCTCAAAATTTTCTCCTTGGAATACTAAAGATACTTCACCCACAGGTAGCAAGAAGCAGTTTAGAGAAAACTACCTCCACATTCCCAAGTGCTAGGTTGTGGGAGGCTTTCAGTTAATTAGTGGGTCTTGGATGTTTGTTATGATTTAGAGGAATACAGGATAAAAACCAAATGTTGATTGCAGATATTTTGCTTTGGCATGGGTTTTGGTATATGGATACAAATTCAAAGTTAATTTTGTTACACTGTCTATATGTGTCTACACTTGTTTAAAGGACTTTTGTATATTGGGGCAAATTTAAGGTAATTTTTGTAACACTATATATGTTCCTATTGTTTAAAGGATTTTTGTAATTTGATAAAAATTTAAGGTTATTTTGTTACAACATATTTCATATATGTTTCTGCTCTTGTTCAAGGTATAGTACCTAGGTAGTTCATTTAAAAACATAAGGTAAAATTCTAATTTTTGAAAGCTATTATTATGAACTACTTAGGATACTCAAGAAACACAGGTCAGTAGTTATCTATATCAATTTTGTAGATATGCTAGGTATGCTTTCTAGATCATACAGAGATATTTTTGACTTCAAGACTTTTCAAAGACGTACAGAATATGGCATTTAAAATGTTTTGTTAATTTAGAACTTCTCATGACAATGAGACACATCTGTTCCTGGCAGCACCAATTTACTTCAGAGATGGTGGGCATTGAAGAAACTAGTTATGAAGTTTGCTTTCAGAATGGCAAGATTAACCATTTAGGTAAGAAACTGCTTTTGCCTTGACTGCTTGACAGTAATCTGGATAAACAGGACACACAGGACCGCTGAACTTTGTTAAAACAAGGGATGGCCCTTCAGGGTTCCTGTGTCACAGAAGAAACTATCAGACATTCTTCAGGACACAAGAAAGTGACGGACAAACTGCCAAATTAGGCAGGGACAGTCAGACAGTCTTTCAAATTTCCTGCTTCATTGAAAAGTTTGCCAGATACTATGAACCTGTAAGCTGAAGATGGATGCTCCAACGTTACAAAGGAACTTTGGGTGACTTCCAAGCATTCAGATGTCCCTGTCATTTCTAGTGTTGTTTGGAAGTTGTTTGCAATGCACTTTTTGTTTACTTTAATATTCTATCCTTCTGGTGATTTTGATGGGAGTTGAAGACTAGATAGCTATAGTTGCAGTTTCCCTTAGATAACATAGAAAGTAAGTTAGGCATAAAACTTTGGATCCACTAAGATAGGATAGATAATGCATTATTTTCTCTGAATATGCTAACTACAAATGGACAGAATAGTGTAAATTAATTCTTACTTGATAGTTGGTTTTTGTATATAGTTTCATTATGTTAAAATTTCTTTAGACAAAAAGGGAAATGTTGGGGAATATTATTTTTAAGGTGTGTGACTTTTATTTATGCTGCATTTGTTTAACTCTGTGAAGCTGTGTTACTGTGCCTGTCTAGAACACCTGGTGGTCCAAGTAAAGAGCTGAATGGCCAATAGCGAGGCAGGAGCAAGGATAGGCGGGGCTGGCAGGCAGGGAGTATAAATAAGAGAAAAGAGGAAGGGGAGGAGCAAGAAGAGAACAGGGAGAGGAGGTCAGGGGCCAGCCACCCAACCAGCTGCTGTGAATAAGAAGGAAAGTAAGATCTACAGAAGTAAGAAGGATAAAAGCCCAGAGGGAAAAGGTAGATGGATTAATTTAAGATAAGAAAAACTGACTAGCAACAAGCCCAGCTAAGGCTGGGTGGGCACTCAAAACTCTAAGAATAAGCCTCCATGTGTGGTTTACTTGAGAGCTGGGTTGTGCCCCACCCCACAAAAGGCTGAAGCGTCAAAAGAGTAACAGCAAAAACATCATTCAATACATGTTTTCCTGCAAACGAAATAACGCCATCCATCCATCCTTCCTTCCTTCCTTCCTCCTCCCCCCCCCCCCTCCCTCCCTCCCTCCCTCCCTCCCTTCCTCCCTTCCTCCCTCCCTCCCTCCCTCCCTCCCTCCCTCCCTCTCTCTCTTTCTTTTTCAAGACAGGGTTTCTCTGTATTGTGTTAGAGCCTGTCTTGAAGTAGTTCTGTAGACCAGGCTGGTTTCAAACTCAGAGATCCACCTGCCTTTTCCTCCTCAAGTGCTGGGATTAAAGACGTGTGCCACCAATGCCCAGCCGAGATCCTTTCTTATAGCTTAAAAAATATTCTATTGAGTATAAGCCACATTTTTCTTATTCCTCTACTATCTATTTATTTGAGACAGGACTGGGTTTGGGGATTTAGCTCAATGGTAGAACATTGTCTAGTAAGCACAAGGCCCTGGGGTTTGGTCCTTGGCTCTGGAGAGGGAAGGAGAGAGAGAGAGAGAGAGAGAGAGAGAGAGAGAGAGAGAGAGAGAGAGAGAGAGAGAGAGAGAGAGAGAGAATATGAATCACTATAGTAGTATAGGCTGGCCTGGAGTTCACTATATAAAACAGTAAAACAGGCTGGCTTTAAAGATTGCAGGCCTGGGCCACTATGTCCAGCTTTATTTTACAAACCTTTCTTTTGAGTTCCTCTCTCTCTCTCTCTCTCTCTCTCTCTCTCTCTCTCTCCCCCTCTCCCTTTTTTCTCCTTTCTTCTTTCTTTCTTTCTTTCTTTCTTTCTTTCTTTCTTTCTTTCTTTCTTTTCTTTCTTTTCTTTCCTTTTGGTTTTGGTTTGGAGATGGGTTTTCTCTGCATAGCCCTGGCTGTCTTGGAACTCAGTCTGCTCAGTCTGCTGACCAGCCTGGCCTAGAACTCAGATCTGCCTGCCTCTGCCTCCTGAGTACTGGGATTAAAGGCATGTGCCACCACTGCCTGACTCTTCTGAATTTCTTTGTGAGAATTTTATTTACCCTAGCAGGCATTGCTGCCTCAGGCGGCATTATCCCATTTTTAAATTGGATTATTTGGTATTTTGTTATCTAGTTTCTTGAGCTTTTTGTGTATTTTGGAGGTCAGCCTCTGCCAGATGTGGGGTTGGTGAAGATCTTTTCCCATTCTGCAGGCTGTCGTTTTGTTAACCTTGTCCTTTGCCTTGTGCAGCCTCTCAGTGTCAGGAGGTCCCATTTATTCACTGTTGCTCTCAGTGTCTATGCATTGGTGTTATATTCAGGAAGTGTCTCCTGTGCCGATGCACTGAAGGCTACTTCCCACTTTCTCTTTTATGAGGTTCAGTGTGGTTGGATTTATTATGTTGAGGTCTTTGATTCATTTGTACTTTAGTTTTGTGCATGGTGATAGATGTGGGTCTATTTGGGGTCTTCTTCATGTCAACCTCCACTTTTGCCAGCACCATTTGTTGAAGATGCTTCTTTTTTTCCCATTGTATAATTTTAGCTTCTTTGTCAAAAAACAGGTGTTCATGGCTGTGTGAATTAATATTAGGTTCTTCTATTTGATTCCATCGGTCCACCTGTCTAAGGAAAATGTAGTACATTTACACAATGGAGTACTACTCAGTGATTTAAAAAAAAAAAAAAAAAAAAAAAGACACCTTGAAATTTGCAGGCAAATGGACAGAACTAGAAAAAACCGTCCTGAGAGAGGTAACCCAGGCCCAGAAATGCTCACTCAAAAGTGGGTATTAGGCATAAAGCAAAGGATAATCAGCCAGCAGGGAAGGGGAAATAAACAAGATCTCCTGAGTAAATCAGACTTATAGGAGGGGGTGAAAGGGGAGAAGGGAGTAAAAAGGGAAGTGGGGAGGTGAACATGTAAGGAATGGGACAGTTGAGCTGGGGATAAGGACAGAGAGGGAAAGCAAGGAAATAATTACTTTAATACAAAAAGCCATTGTGGCATTAGGGAAATTCCCAGGAATCCACAAGGATAAGACACTAAGCAATAGTGGAGAGGATGCCTGAACTGGCCTTCCACTCCTCATCAGATTGATGAACACCCTAGCTGTCATCATAGAGCCTTCATCCAGTAGCTGATGGAAGCAGGTGAAGAGATCCACAGCCAAGCACTGGGCCAAGCTTCCTGAGCCCCGTGGAAGAGAGAGGAGGGATAATATGAGCAAAGGGGGAAACCCACAGAGACAGCTGACCCAAGCTCATGGGAGCTCACTGACTCCGGACTGACAGCTGGGGAAACTGCATAGGGCTGAACTAGACCCCCCCCCCAAATGCAGGTGACAGTGGGTGGCTTGGGCAGTTTGAGGGGCCACTTGTATGAACCCATTTCCTATGGAGGGCTATCTCGCTCAGTACTGCCAGAACTACACAGAGAAATCCTGTCTCAATAAATAAATAAGTAAACAAGTAAATAAAAAATTGGTGGTCCCCCTTGGTTTTCTTGCTTTTTTTTTTTAAAGATTTATTTGTTATATAAAGTGTTCTGTCTACATCAGACTTTATTATAGATGGTTATGAGCCACCATGTAGTTACTGGGAATTGAACTCAGGACCTCTGGAAGAGCAGGCAGTGCTCTTAACCTCTGTGGTATCTCTTCAGATCTGTGTGTGTGTGTGTGTGTGTGTGTGTGTGTGTGTGTGTGTGTTTAAGATTTTTTTAATGTGGGTGTTTTGCCTGCGTGTATGTCTGTGCACTGTTATTTGCAATGCAAAAAAAGAAAAAAAAAAGAAAGAAAAAAAAGCAGGCAGAATAGGGTGTTGGATCCCCTAGGACTTGGAATTACAGGCGGTTGTGAGCCACCAACCTTGGTTCTTGTGCAAGAGCAGCCAGTACTCTTAACTGCTGAGCCATCTCTCCAGCTCCTTACTTTGCTTTGTACTGCTGTGATAAAACTCCATGACCAAAAGCAACTTGAGGAGGGAAGGGTTTATTTCACCTTCCAGCCATCATAAATAGAAGTCAGAGGAGGGACTCATGGCAGGAACTTAGAGGCAGGAGTTGAAGCAGAGGCCATGGAACAATGGTTACTGGTTTGCTTTCCTTAGACAATCTAGGACCACCTGCAGAGGGATAGCATTCCACACAGTGTATATGTGTGTGTGGGGAGGGCTGGCTCCAACTTCAATCATTGATCAAGAAATGTGGGGCAGGAGGGATGCCCCAGCACTGGGCACTGGCTGTTCTTGGGTCTCGATTCTTAGCACCTACAAGGTCCTCACAACTATTTGTAACTTCACTTCCAGAGGCTCCATTGCCATTTTCTGGCCTCTGTGCCAGGGTATGCATGTGGTGCACAGACAGATTATCACATAAAACATCCATACACATAAAAAGAAAACAAAATTGCCTGAAGGTCAGTCTGAAGGTCAGTCTGATGGATACATTTTCTTCACTGAGTTCCCCTCTTCCTGGGTTTGTGTCAAGCTGACAAAGGCCAGCCAGCATTACCTCCAACCTGCTTTTGTCACCGAGTATTTTATGCACCATGGCCCACTGCTTTGTTTTTAATAGATTTTATTATTTTTAAGCATGCACACCCATGTGAGTGTGCTTCAGACACATGTGGAGGCCAGAAGCACTGGACCCCTGTTACTTGAGTTATAGGTGGTTGCATCACCTGACATGGGTCCTCTCCAAAAGAAGTCCATGCTCTTGACCACCCTTTAGGCTAGCATACACAGTAATGGGTTTCATCATGGCGTCTTTCTACATATGCATCATTATATTTTGTGCTCATTCGTTCTTCTCCCTCACTGCCCTCCCCTCTGCTCTTCAGCTGGTTCCTGTTCTTGCTCCAGTTAGTTCCGAGTTCTTCTTTCCTAGTACATGCATTCCAGTACTTTTTGTTTCCTACCTCCCTTAAATTTCTTCTCTCCTCTACTGATCCAGAGGGGCAGGGGTGGTTTAACAGGACTCCCACACTCCTCAAGCTAGATGTCCAGAGTCCACACCCAGCCAGTCCTCTGAGACTGGGAATCTTATCACGTCTCAGGAGAGAAACTGAAAAGAAGTTACTTAGCCTTAATGTTTTTAAGAAAAATGTGCCCTCCCTTATGTGAGGTCCTGAGTTCAATACTTTGTCACACACACACACACACACACACACACACACCCCTGTGTGTGTTGTATGTACATGCATACATTTTCATACATCATATGTAAAATTACACTTATATGTATGACATACATACACATACATAATTACATTTCTGTGTATGATATGCATACATATAGATATGTATGATTACATTCATCCACTACAGTCCTCTGCTTTACCAACTGAGCTATCAAAGGCCCCACTGTATGATTACATTTATATATGACATTTTATACTTACTTAAATCACACTTTCTATGTGTGTTCATAAAGACTTCATTCTTTTTAATGGTGGCTGGTTGTCCATTATGTGAATATACCATTATTTGTTTCAGCATTCTCCATTGATAAAATTTGGGCAGATTCTAATACTTTACTGACATGAATACAACATTTACACTTGTTTTTTTGTGCTAGTATTTCTTAGAACTGGAATGACTAGGTCAAAGGGTATGAAATTACACTTATGTAACTCGACACTTTAAACACTATTACTTAATATATTATGAAAGTCTTTCCAGATTATTAAATATTCAGTTTAGCTGCCAATATTAGAATCTATGTGTATGCTAAGTTATTTTCTGTTTCCTCAAGCACTAGAAATTGTGCTGCTCAAACCATTTAGCAATATCGTAGCTTAGTCTTCACATGTATGCTTAAACTCAGAGATGAACTCCCAGATAAACACAAGCACTTGTTTAAAAAGCATAACTATCAAAAAGTGATAACTTCTACTGTCTCTTTATCACAGAAATAACACATCATTGTTCTTATAAGCAAAACCCATCCCAACTGGACCATCCTAGACCCCAGAGGTAACTTCTGCTATCTGTTCTGTTTGCTGTAGTTATTGAATGTAAAAAACAGTGTGTGCCACTTAGAGCTGCTAGTAATAAACAACCTTTCACTTATCTCCATCATCTTAAATATCTGCATAGTCTTGCCTTAGAGGCACAAAATCTCATTTCCACGTATTCATTGCTGGGCGTTTGGGTCATTGATGAAACTCTTCTGGTGCGTGCAGTTTTTGAGTGGAAGTGCCCCTCTCAGTGTTGAGGGGCCTTTAAGAAAGGCCCCTGTTTATGCCACCAGGGACCAAGAGGGCAGGAAAAGGGGCTAGGGGTGGAAAGGTGCTGGGGTGAAGTCCAGAACGTGCTCCAGCAAGGCTTTCAATAAAGGAGTGCCAGGGACATGTATCAGCCAACTCCCAGAAGAGGTCTCTGAATGGAAGGTGCCAGAGCTTTGAAGACAAATACATGCCCCTTACCAGGGGCGTGGCTCCCTGGTAAGAAGAGGGGGAGGTAAGTCCTTGACTTCAGTTCAAATGGCAATTGACTGTCAGCACCTCAAGTGTGGTGTGTGACTACAGCTTCTCCCCTAGCAAAGCCCAGAGTTAGCTTTCAAAGGTCACATACAGGGTTTTGGCCTGGAGCTTTGAAAGGTCACATACAGTCCTTCCCTACCTGAGCATGCAAGGGTGCCTGGAATATAAGTGGAAGTTTGTCAGGGCAGGAACAGCGCGGGCCAGAATGATTCCCTTTGAGGCACGCCTCTGACACCTAAGGGACAAAGAGTTCCAGCAAAGTTGGGCAACTGAGTATCTGAGGTTCCTCAGCAGGCTGGCCAGGTCTAGTGCGAGGTCACAGAGCTGTCTCCATTCATCTCGGCAGAGGGTTCTGCTGGACCAAACCCTAGACACGTGCAGTGTGAAATAACGGCCACACAACTTACGATAGCCATGAGAAATTCCCCGTTTCTACTTTTCCTTTTTAAAAAAGTCATGTATTTTGGTCTTTCTTGAGTTTTTTAACTTTTTTTTGGTATTTTCAGCTTGTCCTATTTCATTAACTAATGGATCCTTAGTCAATTACCTATTATACATACTACTTGTGTTAAATTTTTTCAGCTCTAGGATTTAAATACTTCGAAATTTAATGTCGAGTAATGTGCTCTGATTATCAAACCACATCCAGAACATCCATGGCTATACAAACTTTCAATACATCTCATTTGGTCCCCATTGCTTCCTGCTGGCCCTGATATGATTGTTTTGCTCTTTCCAACCACAAAATGAAAGACTCTCAAGGCCTACAGCCACCATAAGTGGACATTCCTGAATTTGATTAAAACATTATTCTGACTGTTCGTTACTGTCCTGGCTGTCAATCACAGGACAGCACTGTTTAGGCTCCTGGGGAGCGACATGGAGTTAATAAACTCTGCCCCTTAAAAATGTCTTCATTTCTTCTTAGGTTATCACAGTAATTCTGTGTTCTTCTAGCACTTTCTTCAATCGGTGCTTCTTTTTCTCTTTTCAGGATCTCATGTAACTCAGGTTGCCCTCAATCTTCCCAGAGCTAGGACTACATGCATGAACCACCATGCCAAGTTCATGAGATGCTTGGGGGAGGGGGAGATATTGAGCCTGGATCTCCGTGCAAGCCCCTCCTGAGTTACATCCCTAGCCTTTGGCTGTTCATTAATGTAAAAGACTTATTTGTTTTACCTGTATGTGTGTGAGTCTGCAGAGAATAAAAATAGGTGAAACTGGAATTATACAAGTCCTTGTTGTGATGTTGTGTGGGTTCTAGGAACAAAACCCAGGTCTCCTGAAAGAGTAGTAAGTGCTCTTAATGGCTGAGAGGCATCCTCTCAACCTCCAATTCATTGGTCTTTTTAATAAATGTAAAGTGTAAATAAAGGGGTTGCACGACAATGTACCTTGAGTGTATTTAATGCTACTGAACTATGTGATTAAACTCCTTTAAATGAGCCAGGTGTAGTGGCAAATGCATTTAATCCTAGCATTTTGGAGAGAGAGGCAGATGGATCTTTCTTGAAACTACAGAGTGAGTTCCAGAATAGCCAAGGTGGTTACACAGGGAACTCTTGTCTCAAAAACGAAAACAAATTGTTAAAATGTTAAATTTCTGTTGTGCCTGTTTTTCTATAATTAGAAGGCAAATAAATAAGCTTATGTAAACTCACTTTAATAAAAATATATTTGCAGGAAGGGAGAATGGCTAGGTGTGTGAGCAACTCCGAGGAGGCTCTCAGAACAAGCTTAATGTCTGTGATGCTCACACAAGGCAATTGAGACTAACCTTGGCCTTTATGGGCCCCTCAGAAAGGAACCAGGGCATGCACATTGCTTGCAGTAGGCTGAGGAGAACATAGTCATTTTAAATTCCCATTTGAGCTGGAATTAGACTCTGCACTGTTGTGTGAAATTAAAGAGCAGGAAGATTTATTGGGCAGTGTGACCAGTTTTCTTCCTGATTAACCAAGGGTTTGACTTGTACAAAACCTAGGTAAAACCTGGGCTGGATTCTTGTGGCTCAGAAGTTGTCCTAGAAACACAGACTCCTAGAATAGGCCGCAGGTATGCCCACTTTGATGTGAAGACAAGGAGAACTGGGGGAGGGGATTGTGTGTGCCAGGGCACATGAATGGCAGGTGACTGAACCAAGACTATAACTTCACATCTCCAGCACTGTTTTCCAGTAATGATGATACATTTTAAACAGTATCAATATTCATAGCTCAAACATCTGCCCCCCTCTGTCTCCTTGTTAATTGGGTCTGGTGTTTGGTAATTCTTTTGCTACATTATATGATCCTGATTGCAAATATCTCTTCTGGAATATTCATGCCTATGTTCTGTGAGATTGGCCTGCACTATTTTCTTGGCATATGATTATATTCACTGATTCTGTGACATACATGTTTTCCTATCTTTGAAGTCAGAATGCATCGGAAAAGCTGCCATTGGCCTGGCTTAGGTCATGACCTCTTATGGACAAGAACTAAATATTCCACTGACAAACTGCTGACAAGAATAACAAAGCCCCTGCAAACCAAAACTTGCCAAAGGGAAAACAGTCATTGAGAAAAGAATCCCAGAAATAGATCTTTCTTTGGGAAAGAGTCATATTACCTATGTTTTGGTAATACAGGGGATGACCCTGTAGGGAAAGATATTGACAGCAACTGAGACCAGGAAAGTAATCAGGACAGAGTGGCATTGAGGACAAATGCTCTCTTCGTTCTTTGAAACTCTAATAGACCCAAAGCTTTTATTAAATTTAAAACAAAAGTCCTAAGTGCTTTTGTACTAGACAAAATGGAGTTTTACAGTCCTTGGCATTTTCCATTAGATGAAATATAACCACAGTTTTGATATTAGACCACAAAAAAGACTGAAGAACTCTATTTTAATTTTCTTCTAGACCTTGACTATTTACAAAAACGCCAGAAAACATCAGAATTAGCAATGGGCCATCGACACTCAGCTATGAGCACATGGAACCCTGGGATTGTCACCACTCAGGATTTAAAAGTGCCATTCTAAGCTTTTCTACAATTGAATTGGCTTATCTTCCTTTTTTGGTTTCTCTGAGATAATTTGCATTTTCACTAGGAAATCACCCACTGTCTCAGAATTCCACTTTGCCAGCATAGAATCCTTATAGTTTTAATCACTTCTCTCTCTGGCTCCTGGGTCACTTTGTCTAATCCCAAACAGATCTGCACACCTCTTTGTACATGAGAATCTTTTGCCCACTCATAGTTGCTTCTTTTCTGCTACGATCATTTGCTTTGTTTTCTGTCTTTTGTTGTTTTTTAAATCTATTTATGAAAAGGCAAACTATTTTATTTTCTCTTATTTAACATCAAAAACATTTATGGCACATGTTTTTATTTTATGAGTATGGTTTTCACTGTGACCTTTGGATTTCGGTAAAAAGTATACTTTTTTGTTTGTTTTCCAGACAGGTTTCTCTGTGGCTTTGGAGCCTGTCCTGGTACTCCTCTATAGACCAGGTTGGGCTCAAACTCACAGAGATCTCTGCCTGCCTGTGACTCCTGAGTGTTGGGATTAAAGGTGTGTGCCACCACTGCCCGGCTAGAATGTATGAATATTCTGGTTGATTATAAGTACTTAGTACTTCAATTCTTTTCTTCACATGAGCTTGATCATTTAAGAGTTGTTAACTTTGTGTTTGTATGCATTTCTATATGTGGGTGGGTGCCTGTCAGTGCTGTTTTCCCCAGAGATTGCTGGATCCTCAGCCTTTCAGTTACAGGTGTTTGTGAGCTGTCCAACCAGCATTCTGGAAACTAAAATTCTGGACCTCTGTGTGAGAAGTACAGTATGAGTGCTCAATGACTGAGCCCTAGTTTTAATAATTTTTATATTCTCTAATTTCAACATTGAGTGAGATCAGAAACTACGTCTAAGGACATATTCCATCATTGCCTTGGGTGAGACTCATCATAAAAAAACAGGACCAGTGAATGCAGTTGTAAGAATTTTTTTAAAAGATTTTGTTTTGTTTTTTTTCAGGCAGGTTTTCACTATATAGTCTAGGATGACCTTGAACTTGTGATTCTTCCTTCTCTGCCTTCTGATAGCCTGTTCACTTCAAGAATTTATTCATTATTAAACTTTGACTTTTTTATGGAATCCAAAATATCTTTTCAGTTTTTTATTCATTTGAGAGATGGTGTATTTACACATAGGCACCCATCAAGTCACATTATTCTTTTACCACGCCATGCAGTACATAACAGGTACTCAAGATTTGCCCAATTCTGAAATCAGCATATTGGAGTCTTTATGTGTAATTATTTTATCTAATCCTTCTTGTATGTTTTACAGATTTGGCCTTATACATTTAGCCATTATATTGTTTGCCGTGTTTTTATGCATTCACAATCTATATTTTTGATCTATGTATCTATTTTTATTGCTCATTGGCTTGTCCTCTGTTCTTTATCATCTTCCTAGCGGTTATGGTTTGTCCATTGGTTGGTTAAGTCCCCTATTAAACATTTTCTTCAGGTGGGAAAACAGGCATTAGTTTCCAACTTCTGGCCTATCTGCAAGTAGCTGGATATTATTGCACTAACTTCCAGGTATCAGATTCTGTTTGTTTTCTTAATAAGATTTAATTTTTATTTATTTTATTAATAATTAAATATTTTAACTTACTCATTTAAATTTTATTGATAATTATTATTTATTAATAAGATTTTTTTTTAAATGTATCTTGCCTGCATGTATGTGTACCATTTGATGCAGTACTTGAGGGGGCCAGGAGAGGGTGTCTTATCTTCTAGAGCGGAGCCATCTTTCTATTCCCCAGGTTCTTTCTGTGCATCTGCTTGGAACCTCCCACTCCACCTCCACACAGTTTCAGATTTTATCAGGAACTTACTGTGTTCAGTCTGGGATGTAATTACTGGAGGCATTCAGAAGTGTCTGGGATTTCCTGGTCTAAGAAATCTATATGGCAACTTTGTTCTTTTTTCCTTACCTGAGCCTTTTTTGTCTGTCCAGATCCCCCAACACAATCCACTAAACCATTTAAACTAGCCTCCAGTCTAAGCTATGCTTTGAAATATTTTTCCACTTGATCTTTTAGCCTATTAACTGGGCTCTTGGTAGTGATTAATCTCTCATTTAGGTATAAATCAAGTGCAAAATTAGTTTTTTTTTTTAAAAGTCACTTCTACATTTATTTGTGTGTTTGTGTGTGTGTGTGTGTGTGTGTGTGTGTGTGAGAGAGAGAGAGAGAGAGAGAGAGAGAGAGAGAGAGAGAGAGAGAGAGAGAGAGAGAGTGTATACATGCACCACTGTGAACTTGTAGAGGTCAGAACTTGTGGGAGCTGGTTCTCTCCTTCCACTCTTTGGGTTCCCAGGATCAGACTTAGGTCATCAAACATTGTACCAAGTGTCTTTACCTTTTGAGTCATCTGGCTTAGTCCACTTTGGGTTTTGAGACAGAGTAATATTAAATATTCCAGGCTCTTACACTTAAAACCCTCCAACTTCTGCCCTCTGAGGCCTGGGTTACAGGTAAACCTAGCCTTCTTGCCCCTCTAGATGTAGTGTAATTTCCTTTGTAGGCTCAGTGAGGTTTGGGGATTGGGGTTTTTGTGAAGTGCATGTTCTGAGCTGCAAAAATATGGAGGGAGGGAATGTGTTATCCATCCTCCAAGCTTCCTGTGGGAAGGCAAGCTGTGCACAAGTGTTCTTAGAGGATAGAGAAGAGAATATGGAAGAGGGAGGATAGAGGATTGAGGAGGGAGGATACCATGCACCATTCAATCTTTCTGGCCACTTGGGATCCAAGTTTCTTCATGTGGAAGAAACTTACGTATCTCTTAAACACCTTAGTCCCTCAAACTCAAGTTGTCATAGGGTTTGTTTATTTGTTTATTTATTTAACCAAAGCATTATCTATCATCCATCCATCCATCCATCCATCCATCCATCCATCCATCCATCCATCCATCCATCCATCCATCTATCTAACCAAAGCATTACCTGTCCTCCTTGCTAGGCAACCAAGCCACTTACAGCAAAGTGTGTAACTTCAGGTACCCAAATATACCATCATCAGAGACCAGGATTCAATTGTTCTAGGGATGAGGTCCTGTATCCACCAATTTTCACTCGCCCCTGATGATTTTATTAAACAGCCTATTTAAGAACAGCTACCCAGGGGGAAACCCTTTTGTTCTCTGAGGATGGAAATCTCAGCTGCTTATCTGGGCAATCTGCAAGTTCCTGGTTCAGATTTCCTCATAGAGCAACACTTGGGAGTTTAAGGTTTGATCTGCTCTCTGTTAGCTGTCTGCTCAAAGCAATCTATTTTCATCTTCCCAGTAGAATATCATCTAGGGATAGGGCCACAGTAGAGGAAGCCTGGGCTTTTGATTGATCTCATTCAATTTAAGAATTTAAGCAACAGAATTCTCTTTTCATAAAGCTGGTGTTTAGATCTCTATTTCAACTACATATCAATTTCTTTTTTCTTCTTTTTTTCCCCAGACAGGGTTTCTCTGTGTGGCTTTATAGACCAGGCTGGCCTTGAACTCAGAGATCTACCTGCCTCTGCCTCACAAGTGCTGGGATTAAAGGCATTCACCACCACTGTCCAGTTTAAATGTCAATTTCTTAAGTGATTTCTAGTATCAGTTTAATGTCAGGTGGACTGAATAAGGTTGTCTATATTTTCTCTTCTCTAAGGTCTCCCATCAGATTTCAAGTTGTGATTACATTGCAATTACATTGAGATACAGTGTAGACAGTAGCCAAATTAGAGTGCAGTTCCAATGCTAATCTACCACAGCCTACAAAGTGCAGCAGTACTCTGCAGTGGGAACTGTGTTTACCTGAGAATCCAGAAGCTTAACATTAGGCACAGGAAGTCTTTGCGAAGTTGAGATGAGGGGATGGGGAAGGGGAACTTAACAAAAATAAAGACTGTATGAAGAAGTCATATACTTATTATCTGGTAAGCCAATTAAACACTCTAAGACTGAAGGGAGATAACCTGCAGCTTGATAATGCATGGCCTAGAATCAATGGGTTACTAAACACAACTCCCACTGGCAGGTGTGGGGTACTCTGTAGGAACTGGTCAGGAAGGTTCTCAAAACAATAGAGTCAGTTCTCTTGATTGTTCAGTGGAATTGGAGGATAAGACTATTGCCTGTGACTTCAAGGCCAGCCTGGTCTATATCACTCGAATTCCAGACCAGCCAGGGTTATATAATGACACCTTGTCTCAAAACAAAAACAGTTCTATTGCTAAGACACCACACACCTTGATTGCAAGATAGAGAGAAAACAAGCTGGAACTGAGCTGGAAACTTCCTCCCTTGTAACTAGCTTTCAAAGAGTAGCAATGTGTAATGCCAGAAGGTGGAAGACAGTCATAACCAGCTGGGATTCCTACCAGCTACAAAATCAACCTTCCAAGCAACACATGCAACAACCTCACAGATTTAAGGCTTGTTCCATAGGAGTGAAACCCATGCCTAGTCAATAATTCATCCCTGGATTGGTCATAGGCCCAAGGTATGTGGGGGCAGGGGAAGATGGGGAACTAGAACTTACTATATTGTTGATTGACATAGCACAGACAAACATTTCCAGCCTTAATAGAGAATCTTCCTTGAAGTGAGCAGCGCTCAGTGCAGACTAATGGCTGTCCAAAATGCTCACAAGTGATGACTGAGCATCTAACCCTGAACACTGATAACCTCCGAAGGCTCAGATTGCAGAGAAGGTGGCGAGATAATGTAGGTGCAGGAAGATAGGAAGAAATGCCATACTGTAGGCATGACACACCGTTGCAATTGTGAACTCACAGCAGCTGCTACTACTGGCTCTGGGTCAAGGCTGCCCCGTCAATGTGCACGGGGTCCTGTGGGAGTGGGTTTTTCAAGATCTCATATTCTCTCAAGCTACACCCAGTGTGGCATCATCTCCTTCTGCTGTCTGTGGATCACAAGATGTAGAACTCTCAGCTCCTTCTCCCATGTCTGCCGGCATGCCACCATATCCTGCCATAATAGACTAAACCTCTGAAGCTGTAAGCCAGCCCCAATTAAATGTTTTATGAGAGCTGCTGTGGTCATGGTGTCTCTTCACAGCAATAGAAACCCTAAGACAGGTCTCTTGATTTTGAGCTCCCTGCCCCCTCAACTGAATACACTTGACTTCTAGCTCCAACATGCTAAGGAAAGTTAATTGCTCCTCAAGTTGGAAGTGACTGTTGTGATGGATGAGACATGTGTAACCTTATATACCCTTGAACTTTCTGACCATTAGATGCCTGCAGAGTTAGGTGGACGATGTCTCCTCCATCACTACCTCTAAGGAGTTAAAGAGTTTTATCCAGGAAAGGTAAGAGACCAGAATGACATGTTTTTTCCTCATCCTTTCTATTCCTTAGGCCTGTTTTTATAAAGAACCTTTTCTAGATAATAATGAGAGATGCAGTTTCTCTCACTTCAGCAATTTTGAAGCATAGATGGTTTGTAAATGTTGTCCTTCCCAGTCACTATTTGCCAACTCACAGCCAACTAAAACATTCCGCCACATTCTGGAATTCAGAACATCGGGTGTTCTAAAGAAGGGCAATATGAAGTGTGGAACCATCAAGTTAGGACTGTATCAGTATAAGATTCTGAAATAAACACAAATCAGAACTGACCTTGGTCAGCAACACAGGGTGGGGTGGAAGAAGGAACTCTCATAGAGGAGCATATTCTAACTCGATTTTCTCTTGTATCTAGCACACACAATAAATGCTAATACACATTTAATTTTTAGAGTTGTATATTCAATAATTTCAATAAAGAGATAAGTAGTGATATACCAAATACAGGCACTATAAAGATTTTTTTAAACTGCTGTTACAAAAACCAGAATTGGAGTCCAATAAAACAATTTAATAAAACAAGGCACAATGTTTAAGGCAAAATTCATAAAGATATAAAGTTAATATATTTTTTCATGTCCTTTGGGTGAGGCACAAGAATTTAAATAGTTTAAACATTCTTTTTAGAATATTAGCCATTATAAAGTTACATAAATTTGATACAATAAGACTCTGTCTTTTCCAGAAAACAAACTCCACTACTGATCTATATTTGAGTTACATTTTAATTGTATATATACTTATACAGGTATTTCTATTACACAAGACTACAGGTACTGAAAATTAAAGAAGTCAGAACAAACATAATAATTTGACAAAAGTAACACCTTTTCAGCATCTTTTGTTAGTATATGAAGCCCCCAACTTTATGAAAAGCTAAGGCTGGTTATGTAGACAGTCTTTCCCATCATGTTCTGTTTCTAACAAACATCAAGTGGGCTCGGAATGCAACAAACCTCAACACAAATCTGCACGTGGCTGCTACAAAGTGACTACTGGGGTTACTGGAGTCCCTGGAACACAGTGCTGACTATACAAACTGAGAACAGGAACTCTCAACCATCCCCCCCCACAAAACAAACCAACGTAGGTAGGGTTCAATAACAGCAACGCCAACCACATCCTAGTTTCTTTTCCTAAGCTGGGGCTCTGAATAACACAATTTTATTCAATTTTTTTCATGGCCAAAAGAATAAAATATGTTCTGATGAATGCAGAGATTTCTGCACTAAGCTACTAGATCTAATGCACACATAACACACCATATGAGACTTAATTTTGTAGCAATTATTGAGGCTGACTACTGCTGAGGAAAAGCCTAGCAGCACCCATCAAGATCACCCACTAAGCGCTTAACTTTGTGAGTTAGTGGAATGCTTCTTACTTCAATCCTTAGTAAATAGCGATTAAGAAAAATATAAAAAACAAAGGTGGCACTTACACATATTAAACTATCCCCCTTTCAACCTGTAGGAAAATTGATGATAAAACATGCTAGACCTCAGTGACAGACAGTATTTCCCTACGATGCTATAAATACGACAGCAGTGGGACTTCTGCTGTCCTTTTGGTAGCATGAACATTTAAATAAAATACTATATAAAAGATACACCTTTCTACTGGGAGCAGGGTGGTTTTCCGGATGGCTCCGATCTCCTGGCACAATATGGTTAAGATACCCTTCCCAGAAGCCCTGCTGTGGGCAAAGGAATCTCTCAGTATCAGTCTTTCTCCTTCAAGTCAATGTAGAAGATCACACAGCCATTACTGACAATTACCATACAACATACTTTCTTTCCCATACTTTGGGGTAAATGGAAGACCTTAAAGGCACTTTCAGACCACAAAGGATAGTGCTACCTACTATACTATCTAAAAGATCACACTATGATGAAATTATAAAACTGCATGCTACTGAATTAATGTTATAGAACATTAAATGCTTAATACACAGACTGAGGGCTAACGCAACACTTTTCTACGCAAGGGAACGGAACTATGTGCTACACATCACACTGCCTAAAGTCTACACAGTACCCTTCACCATGGGGGTTACATGCCTAGTCTAACTTAAAAAAATCAGTACTTTGGACCAAATGGAGAGCAACACTTATAATAAAATCTCTACTTTTAGATGAAAGGTAAAACATTTTGGTAAAAATTCAGCATTTTAAAACTAAATGCAGCTAAATCATTTTACATACATACTTTTAGTGTTAAGAGTCTTACCTACAAGCATGCACATGGAAACAAAATTTATTTATGTAAATAGTTACTACTAAATACTTGATTTGCAGTTTTTTAAAAAGGCAACAAAAAGGTAAACATTCACTAAGGTTACCTGCTGTATTATACCCAGGCCAATAGGAACTACTTTCCAATAGGAACTCAGCGAAGAGCAAGATTGAAAGAAAGCCTACAGCTTGCTGGCTCTGCTGTATGGGGAGCAATGGAACAGCCTCGGGAGCAGGGGCCGATTCACTCACATTAGCAGTAATAATCTTAGTGATAAGGTTTTTTAGATGGTAGTAGAAGGCCACTTGGTGGATTAATTTTTAAAACAATTTCTTACTACTCTACAGGGCTTTACTGGTTCAGGGATTTCCTGGCCACCTGACTTCTCTTTCCTTATCCTTTGCTGCTCTTAAAGACTTGTTCTCTTTAACATCCCAGCAAACAGCCCCTTCTTGAGTCTTCATGTAATCCAGTATCTCCAGTGTCTGTGAGAGCTGGTCTGCAGTACTGGGCTGCACTATTGAGGATTGCTTCTTATTTTTATTTATTTCACCCCCAAATTTCTCATACTTGAAGCACATCTACAATGTTTATTTTTAATATTGGCAACAAAAATTTAGACATCAAATTTTTAGACTAACTGGCACCTTTGGCATTTTTCTAAGTAAAATACTGAGCTGGGCCCATGGTTTATTTACACTCGTGATTCCAGCAGCTGGGAAGCTGAGACTAGAGCATTACAAACAGACTAGCCTGGACTATATAGCTAGTTCAAGGCTAGCCTGGGCTACATAACCAGGCCCTGTCTCAGCAAATAAAATAGCTGCATTATGAAATTAGCCCTTGTTGATTCTAAATGTTCATTAGCTGGGTAAACATGGGATTCATACCTATAGACTACAGCTTAAAATACACCCTGCTGACTTCAGAAGATAATCCTAATTCTAGAAGGCCAATGCCTATCTCACTGTCTATAATCAGCTTTTATTTTTAAAGAAAAAGTATGAAAAGTAAAATAGCAATCATTGGCAGCTTTAGTAAAGGATACAGCCAAAGATGGATTTAAAAAAGAAAAGAAAAAAAAAAAAAACCCAAACCAAAACAAAGCTATCTATGCTAGGCGTGGACTGTACCTTGTTCAGCATGCACAAGGCCCTGGATCTATCCCTATAATCCCCATCTCTGCAGAAAGACAGCTGCACACTGATTTGGCACACTATACACATTAAAAAAAAAAAAAAAAAAAAAAAACCCACAATAAACACTTTGCTGAAAGAACACCAGAGGGCAGGCACATCTATATGCCACAGGCTGGAATATTTATATTTATGAAAGATGAAACACTATACCTTCTTTCTAGGAGGCTGAAAGTGTATGTTTGGTTAGATGCTCTATTTACAAGGCTATTTTACAAGTAATTCCTAAAAAGCCATTCAAGCTATTACTTAGGTCAAGAATGACTTACTAATCAACAAAGTAGAAATATTTAAACCAGGAGAATACGGTCCCATCAATCTGGACATTTTCCATGAGAACATTCTATAGTAACTAAAGTCATCTAAGCATTTACAGTTTGACACTTGGGTACTGCCCAAGTCATCGGTGCCTTTCCTAATCATGCGTGGGCAGCTTACAGCTGCTCACTTGGTGAAATGCAAAGATTTTATATAACATCATTCAATTATATTTGCAGTAGAAAACATCACTTCTATAAACACAAAAAGAAAATCTCTAAATAAAAAAAAATCTTACTACACTATTTTGAGGAAAAGGTAAGGGGACTCACTATAGCAGCGTTTCACAACTGCAGCCATGAAACTCTCGTGTTTCATGACGTAACACAAACACACAGAAACCCTGAATTACCCTATAATCTACTAATATAATCTACTAAAATAAAAATAATATATACAAGAAACCTAACATGCAAATATTCTCAGCATAGGGTTGGCTTCTAACAAAGCACTCTTTAAGAGAGCACCGGATGCCCTAATGTAATCTGAAACTAACTTTAGCACTTACCAATCAGCCTTTATGCTATTACAGGTTGGTTATTTAATCATCAGTAGTGAATTAAGAGATTTTCTGATGCCAACTTAGTTTTAATATTAGTTTTTATTGCAAATTTTACTTAGTAAAATTTGTTAATTTCCCATTACTAAGTACTATGGTTACTAAGTAACAATAATCTGTTACCATTTTTCTCCTGCATCTTAAGGACAAAGGATTTTAATGTTTTCATTCCTGTTTTAGCAATACTTCTTTCTTAGTGTTCAATGGTTAAACCAACTTTGTGAACATGCTGAGCTCTATTCTGACTACCTTCAACTACCATGTCATCTAGTTGTAGTTTTTCTTTCAAATGCAGATAAAGTTTTGGTTTAATATACAACACAAACAAAGGAGGCACATTTGACAGTTAAAATCCTCCCCACCCCCACTTTGGGACCAGTTTTCACGTATATAGCCCAGGCTGGCCTCAACTTCGCTATGGTGCCTAGGCTAACTCTGAACTCCTGATCTTCTGCCTCTACCTCCCAAGTGCTGGTTTGGAGGTGTGCACAACCATGTCCAACTTCCCCTCATTTAGTCCAATGTTATAAAGCAGCTTTTCTTAAATTACTTGCCATCTAGATTTTTTCTGTCAAGAACAATTATTCTGTCTTTTGGTAAATAGATGGGTTGTGACTGTAGCCTCCTATAAATGTGAAAGCCATGCTTGTAAGAGATTACTGCAGTTAACAAATTGAAGTTGAGATGGTCATGGAAGTAGGTGGTGGTACACACCTTTGATGCCAGCACCAGGAGGTAGAGGTAGGTGGATCTGAGTTCCTGGCCAGCCCACTCTACATAAAGAGTTCCAGGCCCACAGGACTTGGTATTATCTACACAGTTGTTTACCTAGTCTGTTAAAGCCTATTTCCTAGTGTTTTGCATAGGGTCAGGTTGTAGGTTGCTCTGAAATCATTTCTAGAATAAGCTTCCATATCCTTGCCAGGATTAAGGCACTGTAACACATCATAGCTAGATTGCATAAAGTCAGTAACAAACACACAAAACAAGAGCTGAAGTTTACATATTCCATTTAAAAGAGATAGTCCTTATTGTACTGGTTAGTTGGTCACAAAGGCTCAAGCCCAGGGGTGACACAAGGAGAAGCCTCATTCTATTTATGGCAGTGTTCAGCACAAACCAGACAAACCAGGACAACTCTGGTAGTACAACTAACTGTCAGGATGTCTTACTATAGTCAACCCAACTGTCCCAGGTGACACCACTCAGGCAGATTATGACTGCTCCTCAGAGCGTACCATTTTGTTAGTGTTTCATCAAAGACTTGATTGAAAATTGTGACCAACCAGTTGAATTTTGAACTGCCATTTATAATAAATTATACTCAAAAGAATCTAAACATGGAATTGAACTCAATCTTGCTAAATGGACAGATGGAATGCAAAATCTTTCATGTCACTGCAACTCTTTACATGGACATTCAAGATGAAAACACGAAGGCTTCCAATCATCTTCGTCTTCAAATTTTCTTTTTTAATCATCTTTGCTTAGTTTTAGTATTTTTCAACACCCTCTGCTGCTCAACCAAGTAGAACCTTCTGCATCCTGTGTGCAGCAACACTGGCTTCATCTTCTGAGTCAGACTCACTCTGGGATGTGGAGCTGTGTGTGGCAGAGCTGCAGGGGGAAGAACATTCTGGAGAACACAAATAGTGCATCAGAGGGAGGCGGTACTTCCCGCAGAAGTCCACAAACTTAATTTGTCTGACACAGCAGTCAAAATAGACTCCTAGGGAAAAGAAGAATATAAGTCAGTAAAAGCAAAGACCCAGAGTTCTTTTTCTAGAGAAACACTGCCTCTCAAGCTTTTTGGTAATCTTAAGCAGTATTCCAGCAATCCCTTCTCACAGCACAGTGAAGAGAAATAATGGATGACCTCCCGGGTGGCAATCTGATTGCTAAGAGAAGGCAAGGGGGGCTCTTGAGATGGCTTAGCAGCCAGGTGCTTCTGCCAACTGGAGTTTGAGTCCCAGAATCTCCACAGGAAGAGAAAGAACTGACTCCTGCAAGTAAGTCTTCCTTTGTATGCTGTGACACCACCATTCATTCTTATTCTTAATCATTCCTCCTCCCCTTCTAAACGCAAACAAACAAGATGATGTATCTGAAGGGAGCTAGCCAAGAAAGGACAGGACACAATTTAGCATACATATTTTCTCTGAGTTACTTGGGGGGCCAGTGTCTGACAGAGTTTACAAGATATGTGAATTGTCCTTATTCTACATCCCTTTGTCAGTTACTGGCACTGTCCCCAAATCAGAAGACTAAACAAATAACTTCCTTTAATAGCAATTAAGGAAGTAATTACCATACAAGATTTTGTAGAAAGGAGATAGCTATTAGCATCCATTCTTGTTTTTTGGTCTCACAGCCCAAGCTGCCCTTAAAACTCTAGCCTGGCTTTGAACTCCTGATCTTCCTGCTTCCACCTCTGCCAAGGGTGTAGGATCAACACTTGTACACCATCAGCAAGGGAGCAAAACTGACAAGCAAAATAACATTTATGCAGGTTCTATATCCCTGGGCTGCAAAGCCAATGATCTCATTTAGTGAATACAAAAAAACAAAACAAAACAAAAAAAAACAAAACAAAAAAACAAAAAACAAAAAACCAAAAAACAGTTCAAACTGGTATTTCCTGCAAATCAAAAGGACTCTGAGATACCATCTTACACCTATCACATTGGCTATGATCAAAAAGTGATGACAGCTTATGCTGGGGAGGATGTGGAGTAAGGGAAACACTCCTCCATTGCTGGTGGGAGTGCAAACTTGTACAGCCACTATGGAAACCAGTATAGCAGTTTCTCAGAAAATTGAGACTCAATTTACCTTAAGACCTAGCAAAACCACTCCTCAGTATATATCCAAAGGGTGCACAATCATATCACAAGGACATTTGCTCAACTATTTTCATAGCAGCTATTTGTAATAAGCAGAACCTGGAAACAACTTAGATGCCCTTCAACTCTACCAATGGATAGAGAAAATGTGGTACATTTGCACAATGGGGTACTACTCAGCAGTAAAAACAAACAAACAAACAAACAAAACCCCAAACAAACAAAAAACAACAACAACAACAAAAAAAAAACAGTGACATCTACAAATGGATGGAACTAGAAAAAACTACCCTGAGTAACCCAGACCCAGAAAGACAAACGGCAGACATACTCACTCATAAGTGGATATTAGATGTAAAGCAAAGGATAACCAGCATACAGTCCACAAACTCAGAGAAGCTAAGGAAAAAGGGATACCCTAAGAGGGACACACATGGAGGGTTCCAGAAAGGAAAACTCACAAAGATCCATCTGCCTCTGCCTCCCAAGTGCTGGGAGGCATTAAAGGCATTCACTACCACCACCTGGAGAGAAATATATTTTTTAAAAATTAAAAAACAAAAAAAAACCTTACTCCCCCCCACAAACTGGTATTTCCAGTGGGTGGTGGTGGTACAAGCCTTTAAGGCAGAGGCAGGAGGATCTCTGTGAGTTTGAGGTCAGCCTGTTCTACAGAGCAAGTTCCAGGACAGGCTCCAAAAGCTACACAGAGAAAACAAACAAACAAAAGATAACTGGTATTTCTCTTACTTAGTTCTTACTTAAGACCTCCTGAACTATTGTCCTTCAGTGACACAGAGCTAAGCCAGGGCTGAGAGGAAGGCAACGGTCACTATGTCTCCAGACTCTACAGGTCCTTTAGAAACACCTTACCATCCCCCCACTGCAGGGTAACTATGGAGATGTGTGTCTTAAACTTCAAACCTAAGTTTTCCAATTACTCTCTATTACATGACCAACCAAAACACAGTGACCTGGTCTAATCAAAGGAGAACTCCCCACTGCTAACCTTTTTACTTATTTAATTTTTAAAGGGAAGATCTCACTTGTATCCCTGGATGGCCTGGAACTCTGCGTAGACCAGGATGGCCTCCAACTCAGAGCTTTATTTGCCTGTGCCTCCTGAGTATGGGAATAAAGGCGTGTGCTACCAGGCTTGGCTCCCCTATAGCATTTTATGGGTTATACTCTGATCAATTTAGAAAGTAGACACATTCAATAAATTTAAAATAAATTCCTTATAATTATGTTAGCTTATAATTGTGGTGGTGGTAGGGAAGCATGTAAAATGATTTTATTTAGCTGATTTATCAATGTTATCTGAAATTTTAAACTTGTAATTTTAAAGGCATTCCTAATAGAAACAGTTCTTTAGAATACTGAAGAAGTCAATGGAATGCCAGCAATGAGAGGGGAGTTCCTCTGTCTTCAGAGGACCACTTCCAAGAGGACGGACTCTGGCCCACTTGGTTTTACTGGAAGCAATGGTGTGAATGCCCCCTACAAGTCTTCACACCCTACTTTCAACAGTCCCCTGCCACTGCCACAGCCATTTCTAGACAGACAGAAATGTTTGCTACCACAAACAAAAACAGCAACCCTTGCCCTTGAGAGGAGGTGATCAAACCAGCTCAGAGAACACTTTTCTCCTTAAACCCAGTCTTTATCTTCTAACAATCTGAGAAATTTACCTTGTGTTTTCTTTTTACCTATAAAATAATATTAAGACACAAGATGACACTTTTTGGGGAAAATCTTACCTGGTTTTGCTATAATTACGTAATATTTTCTTGTTATCTACACTTATTCTCACACCAGTGCCTTTCTATACTCATTAAAAAACAGACTTATTTAAAAGTAGTAGTTGTCTCCCAATGCTCTAAATGTGAATCTTGGACCATGGAGTTGAATATAAAGTTCTTTTGTTCACCCTGAAATGGGCACACACTCAGTCTGCTGGTACATGTCTCTAAGTGTACCCTGACTGTATCTGATACAATGAATAGTGAACCTTCAAATAAACATGGAAGAACTGTTTATACTTCTTCGTATTTCCTTTCATTTTGTCACTGTACTTTCCTCACAATGTTCTAAGACAGAATGAGATTCCCTGGGTATTTTCCTTGTGTTTGAAGTCAAAATTAGTATGAAAATAATTTTTAAGAAGGAAAGAGGCTCAGGGGGTAAAATGTCTTACTACTTTCTAGTAACCGCCTTTGTGTGAAAGAAGCTTTAGCTAATTAAAACAACACAACATTAAATTTTAAACATGGCTAACTGAGTGAAAAAGGCCAAGATTCTATTCACTTACCCCCACATTTTGGGTTTGGGCAATTGCTGGCTGAACCCAAGTATCTTAGGAGATTCCCAGGAAGATCATAGGGAGTGTAAGAAATACTTCGGATCTTAATGGTCCTTGCAGCTAATTCCAGCAGAGTTGGAGGGTCGTATGTTAAATCTCTAACGAACCGAACAACCAGTGGATTTCCTCGTAAACTCAACTCTTCCAGATGAATAAGGTTGAGGATCTCTCGAGGAAGGTATGTCAGTAAGTTATTGTGGAGACTGAGAGAACGAAGTGAATGCAATCTGGAATGAACACAACACAGAAACCAAAGGTAATGAAGAGTAAAACAGCTTAGAAAGTCACACACGGTCACACACATTTCCAAATGTACACAAACACGTCTATGTGTGCATGTACACACACAGGCTTTGAGGCTCCCACATGAAAGAACAATTAGGACTGAGGTCAACAGAAGAAAAAGTGTCTAAAATGAACTCAGAATAGTTTTATAAATGCTATCAAAGACTTTCCTTCTGGGAACTTAAGAGTACTTAAAACACTTACAAAGTACTGATACCCTAGCTGGGACAAATGATAGATTTAAAGACATTGGAGGGCATATTTTAGCACTTAGAAAAGATTTCAAGTATGCTATAAAAAAAAATGACCCTTTTCATTATAAAGCCACACAGGGACAGGAGTTTGCTTAGCATCAAATACAATCTGCCAAGTTCCTCAAGAAAGCTATGCTAAATTACTATTTTTTTCTGTTACAAGAAGCAAGCCGAGGGGCTGGAACAGTCAGTAAAGCCTCTGCCTTGCATAAGGACCTGAGTTCAATCCCCAGCACCAACGTAAAAATGCCAGTTAAAAATGTCAGGTGTCACAGAGGCAGTGCCTTGGCCTTCTGGCCAACAAGTCTAACCTACCTGGTGAACTCTCCAGGCTGATGAGACCCCCATCACCAAGGAGGTGAATGGCATCTGGCCTCTAACATGAGCATGCATACCTATACCTACCTGCACACAGACATACACACTCACGCAGAGACACACATGCAGACACACACACACACACACACACACACACACACACACACACACACACACACACACACAGTGAGCTGAGCAAATAGTTTGAGGAATAAACCAGAACATTTAAATAAAATTAAAAGTTACTCAGCTACTCAGCTAATAACAAGCTGTAGAGCTATTAAGCCCTGTTTTTTTTTTTTTTAAAGCATACCTATTTCTTTGCCTTTTCTTTTTTAAGCAAGGTCTTACTATGTGGCCCAAGTTGGTCTTGAACTTAAGAATATCCTGTCTCAGCCCCCACAGTGCTGAGATTATTGGCATACTCCCTTCTTTCCAATATATAAAGCACAAAGAGAGTTTCAGACAATGACTCCTAACCACAGATGGCTGTGTCTATAAGCCAAAACTACTCACTGTGAAAGCTGAGGAGGCACACTTTGGATTTTGTTGTCACATAACACCAAGTAATTCAGAGAAGGTAGATTTGCTAATTCTGGTGGGATTTCTTTAATGAAGTTTCCTCCAAGGTATAAGCATTCTAAACTGCAAAAGCAAATTAAAAAAAAAAAAAACAAATAAATACAAGTTGGTCAAGATACTTCATTGTCTCTACTACAATGGACACATTTCATCTACTCATTCACATATTTTACTCAGGATCGGCTCTAAGCTAGCCAGTGGTTCTCAACCTTCCTAATGCTCAAGCCCCTTAATCCAGTTCCTCATGTTGTGGTGGGCCCCAACTGTAGCTTATTTTCATCAATACAACATAACTGTGGTTTTGCTACAGTTATGAATCATAATGCAAATATCTAATACACAACTGATCTTAGGCTACTCCCGTGAAAGGGCCATTTGACCCCCAAAGAGGTTGCAACCCACAGGTTGAGAAATATTGTGCTAAGCAGTTTCCAGAAAGTGAATGCAAAACAATGCATGATTAAACCACCAAAACAAGAGGAACAGTTCAGGGGCACTGGGAAAGAATAGGGCCACAGCAGCTCTCATGGAAGAGCTTCCCCAGCTGATTTTCGGGCTGGGCAGTGGTGGCATACGCCTTTAACTCCAGCACTTGGGAGGCAGAGATAGGCGGATCTCTGTGAGTTGGAGGCCAGCCTGGTCTACAGAGTGACTTCTAGGACAGCTAGAGCTATTACACAGAGGAACCCTGTTTCATAAAAACCAAAAACCAAAACCAAACCAAAAACAAAAAACAGAGGGAGGGAAGAAAGAAGATAGAAGACTCTGGGTAGAGGAGGGGGCTTTGAAGACTCAATAGGCACACCTGTTAATAAAAGAGACTTTTTCCCAAAGAACCCAGATAAGGTTCTTTGGAGACCCTAAGTTAGTTAGAAGCACCCTGCAATCCATGTTGGCATGCTTGTATTCGATTCATTCACAGGTAAAGGGAAAACCTAGTCTTACCCTTTGTCCAAAAAGGGTAGAAAACTGTCTCCACCCTCTGATCTTCAGACAAGCTTTATTTGTTAGAGTACAAACAAGCTGTCATCATAGAAAACTATACACAAAATTTCTTTGCTCTTAATAAAGCAGAGTTAAAGCTCTAGTTAATCCTGTTTATAAACAAAATAACATCTTCAATGTAGGACGTATAGCAACAAGACATAATGCTATTTTCTGATGATTGTAGAAAGGCTCCTTCCAAAGGATTTTTGCAGGAAGGTGACAGCTCTTAACAGTATTCATAAAATTAAACAGCATACACACATAATGTGTTTGCAACTTTCCTACTATTACTTTTGGTTTTGTTATTCTGCTCAGAACTATTGTTCTTTCAAATTTCAAATAAAACACAAATAAAATAACAAAACACCAGCTTCAAAGTGGGGTGGGGGGGGGCAGGCTACTACACTGTTAGCCAAAATAGGAGTTATCTGGTAGGTATTTTACTTTTTGCCCCTATGTGTGTGTAAACATGCATGTGTGTGGAAGCCAGAGTGGACTTGAGTGTCTTCCTCAATTACTCTCACATATGAGGCAGTCTCTCCTTTGAGCCTGCAGTTGGCAGATCTGCCTGCTCACCAGCCTCCTTTGGTGATCCTATCTCCACCTCAGACCATATCCCCTTGACAACCTTTTTTGAAAGTAACTTGATGGTGTGAAAAAGGTACTATTCTGCACTTTTCACCTACAGATCTGCAATTTTCTAATTAATGAAATTTAGTATCGCCTATCTGTGTGTCTGATCACTTGCATATCCTCAGAGCATTTCTTATTCATACCATTTGCCCATTTCCTCATGGGTTAGACAATTTCCATTACTTTGTTGAGAGCTCTGCTGCTAAATACGTGCTCTGCATAACTTTGTTCCTTTGTGACCTACTTTTGCTTGCTTTAGATGTATTATAAGAATTCACATCGCCTTTGTAAAAGGAGCAATTCAGAAGCTGTAGTTTGTCATCTGCCTTCTTATTGGATGCTCATCTCCCACATAACCACAGAGTTCCATTTAGAAGTCGGTTACTTTCTGCTCCCAATATACAAAAGCTACACTGCAGACACATCAAGTGTCTCCTAAAACTTCCTGTTGGAGTGTTACTAAATTTATATGAAGTGTTTCTCTTTGTTCCTTTAAATCCAGTTTGCTCTGGATCCACTTCCCCTAATTATCAATACTGCTTCCAGCTTTTGCTGTTGTTGTTAGCATTCACTTCATTCAATTCCACCACTTACTGTCACAAAAATTAGGGCCAGTTACTCTCTGCTTATTAAAGATAGCATAAAATACCTAGTCAACAAATATGAACACCTGCCATGTGCCAGGCACCATTACAGGGACTATAATGTCAATCACTCCAGGAGTTGATAAGGCATGTCTCTTAGAGTCTCCTGTGGGCTGAGATTAAACCGCTGCCCAGAGGAAAGCTTTCTCTTATGAGATTTTGAAATGTGAGGTGAGCAGAGCTGAGTGAGCTGACAAAAAGTGGTCAGTGCAATGCAAAGTTATAGCACAGCAGGTGTGCGGAGATCAGACTGAAGAGGAAACAAGGTAGTCGGAACTCAGCAGTCAACTGCTAGCCTGGGAAGGTCGGATCACAAAGCCTGGAAGGATTTTGAATTTTATCCTAGGTATGATGGGTGGGTTTTAATTTTGTGTTTATGTGCATGCACAGGTGTGTGGTGGTGCTCAGAGAAGCCAGAAGTCATTGGATCCCTTGGAGCTGGAGTTACAGGCAGTTTTGACCCACCTGACCTGGGTGATGGGAACCTAACTCCAACCCTTCTCAAGATGACTCTCAACCAAGTCATCTCTCCAGTCCCCTGGTAGATGGGTTTTAAATGAAAGCTGGTTGCATTGTTTTTACTCACAGTTAGCTGGATGAATGTGTGTGACTGGAAGCAATACAGTTGCCAGAAGTATCTTTTTATATTTAATTTACTAGTGTCTTTTTCTTTTCTTGTTTTACTAGTGTTTTTAAGTACCTCTCAAGCACAAACAGGGAACAACTTGATTGCTGATATGTTAGGGACTAGGTTCTATAAAGGCCTATCTCAGTATATTGTCTCCCTTTGGTTCTGCCTTTTCTTACTGGCATAGTTTCTTTTCTTTCCTTCTTTCCCCCTACTGTTCTGAGCCATATATGGTAATTCCATTTTGCTGGCAGATGCCCTTCAATTTCCTTCCACATCTGGCCTCATTATCTCATCAGTCACTATTCTACTGTTCATTTGTACCTGACTTGTTTATTCTCTTTCGCAGCTGTGATGGTCATCTGTAGTAGCTCTTAGGAGTTTATATGGTGAATGCTTGGTCCCTGCTGGTGGAAGTGTGTATAACTCTGGGAGTTATACTCCTTCCCTGGTTCTGGCCGTCTGCCATGTTAATACCCAACCTCTGCCACACATGCACAGCGCACTGAACTGCTTCCCATGTCTTCTACCTCAAGGCCGGCACTGTCTGAGACTGAATCAGCTCTTTCCTCAAGTTGCTGTGTCAGGAACTTTGTTCCAGTGAGGCAAAAACAGTCATCAAGGAAGCTACTAAGTGACGCACAGGCAGGTAGGCATACAGAGTAGGAGAGTAGGTAAGATAGATGAGGTGGACCAGGGAGCAGAGAGCAAGGTGGGATCCAAGGACTGGGTATTCCCTGGGGAATGAGAACCCATTCAGGTTTTGGATGGGGCAATTTGATTTCCTCATGAAACTCAGAATGGGCAGCAGCTTAAGAATTATGAAATGTTTATTTCTAGAATTCTGCATGTAGTATTTCTGGGCCACAGTTGAGTGTGAGTAACTGAATCATAAGTAGATGCAGGAGACTACTATGCATTTTTTTTTCTAAGAATTTTATTTGTGTTTTTCATACAGTCTAAAACTTCTCTTACTGTTTCATGGAAAAGTTTCTTCCTTTCCTTCTCTGAGTTAGAAAACACACTTAGGACCTTCCTACCCCTCTTTACAGGAGTAAACCAATCACTTTCTGATTGTATTAAAAGCCTCTTCTATAAAATGGAAGATATCTGGCATTGTTGTTGGTGCAAAAACAAACAACAAACAAACAAACAAACACCCCCCCCCAAAAAAACACAAAACCTGTGGTTAGGTATGTCATAGGCCCTAGGGGAGAGCCAACTCTGATTCTATTAAATGGACAGGGCATTAAAACACTGCTGATGACTTACTGCTGTACACAGACAAGTAAGTACATCTCTTAATCTCAGAGAAGTAGATGGCAACTTCTACACAGAGCCCTGCACCTGCTTAGCATGCAGAGATCAAGAGACTGAGGAGTGCTCAGACCTGAGTGACATCCATTTCACATTCCAAAGCCCCAAGGCTCAGGATCCTGAAGTTAAAAGGGTGGGAAGGCTCTAAGCACCAGAGGTAGTAGATAACTTCAAGAAAGCAGTATTTCCTAGACACAAGAGGGCTGTTGTACATAACAACTCACAGCAATTGTGACAGCACACAAAGGACCTGTGCAAGCTCAACCCTCACAAAATCCAACCATGGATATTGATACAAAGTCCCACCAGTAGCTGAGAAATTATTTAGGCATTTGATGGCTGCTGAGGGGTAGGGGAGAGTCAGTTTTGTAAGTCAACCACACTTCAGGTCAGGTCCCACAACCCAGGAGTAGCAGGGTAACATCAACAGTGAATCTGGAGGGTTTAAGAGAAAAACAACCACAAAGGACAAAACGAAAAAGAGAATTTGAAGTTGGTTAGGTAGGGAGGTAGTATCAAACCTAGGAATGTGTGTAGGGGAGTGATGATCTATTAATACACTGCATGAAATTAAAGAAAGTCAACACAAAGAAATGAACATCCACAAATTCAATGTAAGGTTTAAATAGAGAAAGGGTTTTATTTAAATTTTAGCACATTTTTCTACTTATCATCTTGTTGAGTTACCTCATTCCTAAGATAGCCACTGTAGAATAGCTTTAACATTCCACAGATTCAGTTTTAGCTTTTGTTTTTGCCACAATCCTCATATGATTATCTTTGAAAATTACACTGAACAGACACCATGGGAAGGTCACTAAAGCATAGGACACTGCTTTTTAAAAAGATCAAAAAAGGACCCAGGAAACTCACCTGGCTCGGAGTCTCTTAGTCTCCCCAATAAGTTTCTGAACTGAGAGGAATAAAACCTAAGTTTGTTAGAAGAATGCCAAAGTGTAAACCATCCTACCTTTCAGCACTGTAAACTACAAGCAGAGTTAAGACACATCTAAGGCCCAGGAAAACCTGGAGAGGCCAATAGCACGTTAAGGAAAGATTTGTTATTCTTTCCTGGAATGGTGATAGGTGGAGAAAGGGAAATTTTTGTGCACCATATGCTCTGTGTAATTAAAAAAAACTGTTCTTCTTGACTGTTCTTCAAAAGGACAGAATCTTCATGTGTCAAAATATTAAACTTGGCTCATGAAGTGGCTCTTGCCTAGCAAGTGGAAGGTCACGCGGTCCACCCTCAGCAACGGGAAGGGAGGAGGAGCACAGCAGCATACCACAGCACACAGTACACGCCAGGGTTACAATGAGGAGAATTTACACAGATTTTGGAAGAACATGATGTTCAAGTGACTGTACCATCACCTTCCATTTTCCAGCATTTCAGAATAGTTACCAGTCTGACAACTGAACCACCGAGCTCTCACTGGGGCAATGATTTGGCTCTAAGCAACCCATTCACATCTCAGCCTCCTCATCCGTAAAAAGAAGGAAATGAACTGGGTCATGGTCGAAGCTGCTTTTTTCTCTAGGAGTATAATTCTGCATGACCCCATTGGTCTACATCCAACTAGAACTCATTTTCTAAGTCTCTGCTGATTCCTATCAGCATAGTACTGAACAACAAAAATCACCATGCAAAAAGTCCTACAATTTGTCAAACCAAAGACCAGAAATCGGGTCAACCAGATATAAATGACCTGATGTAGTTCTCTGGATCACATGTGCCAACACAACAAAAGCCTAGATACTTCGGTCCTAGCCCTGCCTGGCCACTGGAAAATCCACGGATTTGGTATCAGAGACCCTAGAAGGTCAAACTCAGTTCTACTACTTAAAGGGTTTTGTGATCTTGAGACCTCCTTTCTCTGAGCTTGTTTCTACCTCTAAAACAGAGCACCTCATCTTAGACTCGTAGAGAATGCTAGAGGACCTATGACAGGGCCCACCCTTTACCTACTTTGTCTACTTTTTCCATGTGGAGATAATTCTCTCCCTGGGTTCCTCTTAATATGCTGGAATTGAAATCACACAGTACTTCAATTAAAAGGAACCAAAGCATATCGAATTAACATAAATTTCTCCTTAGCTCTCCTACATACTATCTCTTCCTAGCACTCCCGTAGACTATCATCTCTATTCTATCACAATGGCCTCCTAAGCAGACTCAAAATTCCCCTCTCTCTCTCCAGCCTCTCCTCACTCCACTGGAACAAGACACATGTGCATTCAGAATGCAACCCACATTCTACAGAAGCCTTCAAGCTGTGACGGCAGGCTGAGTGTCCCCAGTTTTAATGTCACTGTCTAGCACAATGTTCATCTTTCAGCAGTTTGGCCATTATTCTCCTCCCGCTTCCGGGCTTTCACACACACACACACACACACACACACCCTTCTCTTTACTTGGACTGATCCCAATGGCTCACAGTACTTAACCTGCATTGGTACTTCCTTCAAAAGCCCCACTCAAACAGCAAAACGGGTCAAATCCCTGCGATTCTGTCTCAAGGTGCTCTCACATCTCAGGACTTATTTCTAAGCATCACAACTTAATAAGGAAATCCATAAATGTTTAGCATCTCTTCCTACTAATATAACTTGTTAGATCCACATAGGCAGGACATGCTCACCATGTCACCCCAGAGCCTAAGGGAATGTTGGAGACACCAAGTACCTTGCAAACATCTATCAAGGAGCAAATTAAGGGGCACGATGTCCAGATGGCTCATTCTGCAAATAGGACACATAAAGTGAGTGACCTGCCTAAGGCTGAGACGTTAATTTTTATTCCCAGGTCAATGTTTTCCCTGTTAACTCAAAGGTTCTTTCCTGTTCAGCATTCTTTTAACTTGGCTAATCCAAGTTAAAAGAAAATATTTAACAAACAGAAGATACTTCTTTGTTGCTGTTTTACTTCCAACTCCCCGGCAGATCACCCTAGGCAACTTTCAGTACCCTTTTTTCTGTATGTCCTCATACCATTAAATTCTACACTGTTGAATAAATAACCTACTAGGTGAGGTAGACAATTCCTGTAAGGAAGAAATGATAGTCAATCAAATAAATACAATGGTGGGATGAGTGAGACAAAGAGGAGTTCGGTTGTAATTGTCCAGGGAATGGAATAAAGGAGGCACAAGCTGGGCTGTGGAGTCCGGGGCAGAGGCAGGGAGATCTGAGTTCGAGGCCAGCCTGGTCTACACAGTAAATTCCAGGTTAGCTAGGAATACACAGTGAAACTCTGCTTCGAAACGACCCCCCCCCCAAAAAAAAGGTAAAAGGAATCGCATGAGCGACTCCTAAGGTAAGATTTAGAAGTGTGAGTAAATTCCCCAGGATCAAAGGAAGTGCCCCTGTGAAGAGGCTCACCCAATCCACATTTAGCTGCCTTTTCTATACGATGGGGAAGTGCAATATTCACTAACTCCACAAATGGTACTTCGACAATCGCTAAAGAGGGAACTGGAAATAGGACGAAAAGAAAGGGAGTAGATCAGAGCACCATGTTAAAGGCCACGCACTTTCCAGCAACCTCCGTTAACCCACTTCGCTTCCTCTCTAGTCTCAAGAAAGAAGGCAAAGTCGGGTTTCGAAGCTCAGGTCTTCAATCCTGCACCCTGGAGCGCAGAGGCAGGCAGATCTCTGAGTTCGAGGCCAGTCTGGGCTACAGAGTAAGTTCTGGAGCTCACTGTTGTGTGTGCATGCGCGGGTGTCAGAAAAAAAGAACGCAGCTAACTAAACTGCCTGGAAGACCTGCGCAGGCCAAACACAACGCAGACGCCACGACCCACTCAACCTTAGCTACGTGCTACCACCGGCGATGGATGAGGGCCCGGCAGTCCTCGCCTCCGACTGGGTGCCACTGAGCTCGGGCCACCGCCCAGCTCTCCACCCCGCCCGCCCCCACGACCCCGTCCCGCAGCCTCTCACCGTTTCAAGTTCTCGATCTCGGCTGGGATGCTCTGCAGCTGGTTGCCGCCCAGGCTGAGGGTCTGCAGCGCGCGCAGCTCCAGCAGCGAGGCGGGCACCTCCTGGAAGCAGTTGCCGCTGAGGTTGAGCACCTGCAGGCTGCGACAGAGCGGCGACTGGGCCAGGCCCTTGGGCAGCGAGCCCGGGCCGCCGAGCCGGTTGTTCCTGGCCAGCAGCGTGCGCAGGCCGCTCAGAGTCAGCAGCTCGGGCCCCAGCGCCGTGAGCGCGTTCCCGCTCACGTCCAGGAGCTGGAGGTGCGGGAAGCCGTTGCCCAGCGCCCGCGGCAGCGACGTCAGCCGGTTGTAGGGCAGCAGCAGCCGCAGCAGCGCCTCCCGCGAGCCCCGCCGCTCCTCGGAGCGCGCCTCCAGCTCCGATTCTAGCGTCTCGGCCGAAACGCTGAGGCGGGACCAGTTGAGCTCGGCGTCTCCGATCGCGGCCTCGTCCATCCCGCCCGAATCCCAGGCCGCCGCCGCGGCGCGCCCCGGAACCTGAAGCGAGCGCCGCGTCGGAAGTAGCGCGGCCCGGGAGCCGCCTGCGCTCAGCCCGTGCGCCCGCCCGAGTCACGCGATGCCCAGGCGTCGAGTGTGCGCGCGCAGTCCGGGGGAGGGGGCGGGCTCTGGCTCACGTGGCGCGCGGCGCGGCGCGGCGTCCGCTGTGCGCGAGCCGAGGCCCGAGGCTCCCGGGAACCGAGTGAGCGAGCAGTCCTGGCTCCGCCTCGCGAGGCTCCAGGGGAGACGCACGGCGAGCGCTCTGGAGCCCGCTGCGCGCCCTTTGTGGCGGGCGGTCGCGGCCTTGGCCGCCTGGGTAAACAGCTCCGGTCCGCCCGAAGGCCTGCGCGTCACGGGGCGCCGCCCCCATTGTTCTCCCTTGAGACCAGGCCCCCAAATCTCCGGGATCCTGAGGGCGCAGGAACTGAGAAATAATTGCAAGCCTGGTGGCGCATGCCTCTAGTCTGGGCACTGTAAAGGTAGAGGCAGATGTATGGAGTTCCAGGCCAGGCAGTCCTATGTGGTGTAGAACAAAGCCCTCTTCGAAGCGAAGGGCGACTTTGGTTTGATTGCAATTGCCCCATCTGGAAGACACGCTTAAGGACCTTCCCTACTTTCCTTCCAGGATTTTTTTCCCTTTGCCTTTTAAAGCGGCATTGTAATAATAGTAATGTGTGAGTGCCCAGCCAGCCACTGAGGACTGGCCAGCAGCTCCCACAGTGCAGGTCACGGAGTGGGTTGGAGCCGCCGCTGAGTGGTCGTGAGCAAAGGGGAAAAAGATGGAAGGTAGATAAAGTTCCAACAAGCTTTCAAAAAAAGAAAAAAGAAAAAAGTAATGTGTGTCGAATAAGAACTTTGCCCACGTCAACTACACAATCACTGGCTTGGGCTTTGGTCTGCTGTTGAGTGGGATGAGTTGGGGAGGTGGATTGAGGAGGTCCTTGATTTGAGCTGGTTTACCTTGAGCTTAGTTTGACAAAGCGCTCAGAATCCACCGTGAGAACCAGAATTCAATTGGGAAACCCTTGACTCAGGCTCTAATTCA
This sequence comes from Cricetiscus sungorus, assembly GCA_030556225.1. NCBI lineage: Eukaryota > Metazoa > Chordata > Mammalia > Rodentia > Cricetidae > Cricetiscus > Cricetiscus sungorus. The sequence continues at coordinate 17,450,998 of JANBXA010000651.1, read as the reverse complement.
GTAATTCCAGTTCATGTATTTTCAGCCTTATTCCAATTTACATGTTTTCTCAAATTACACCTTGTAATCTTACAGCCATTAATGATTGAGAAAAATAGTTTTGTTTCTTACTGAGCTCAAATACAAGAAATTTACAAGGTTATGTGTAACCAGTAGCATTACATTGCTTTCTTCGTAAAAAAAAAAAAAACAAACAAAACAAAAAAATGTCAGTCGTCGTATAGACGAGAGACTTGAGACTTACACTTCTTCTCAGATAAGCCTTATTGATAGAGTTGTCATAGGAGGATATAGTTTTGTCAGTTTAACAGTCTGTTGAACCCTAATTCTGGGGTCCTGATGGGCCGATGGGAGAGCCCCGAGTCACAAACACCAAAACCAGGAGATGCAACAAGCAGGAGGTGTTTATTGAACGAGTGCACTCGGGTGACAGCAATCTTGGGGAAAGCTGCACACCCCTCAAAGGGTTTAGGCTCCTTTTTATAGAGACAAACCGCAAATCAGCATATATGCATGGGGCACAAGGTGATTGATTACAAAGTATGATCTCATGTTTGAGAGATCACCCAGGTATGACCTGTTCTTATTCAAAGGATAAACCATAGACTGGCTTGGAAAGTCCCCAGACTGTTCATTGGCCAGGAGTGACCCAAACAGTGTTGTTCATCTGGGACCATTTGTTCCAGGGTTGGGGGCCTATTTCCTTGTTGTGGGCCAAGACCTGTGAGAAACTTCTTTCATACTCTGGCTTTCTCTTGGCTGTACATTTAGAGCCTTAAGTTATTCCACAAAGGTTTGATGATTCAGTAACTAGCCCTATTTAACAAGATCAGCCTAGCATAACCTGTCTTGTTCTCATAATTTCTGATCTTTCCATCCATGTCAACGTCCATTCTTTGTGATTTTCTATATTCTGCTTGCAAGAACTATTTTCCTGCCCCTTTCCCACATCCTTGCTCTGCAAACTAAAATCTTTCAAGTCTATGGGTGGAATTAAAAAAGAAAGAAAGAAAAAGACTGTGCCAGGCATAGTGAGGCAGAAGCAAGAGGATCTCTGTGATAATGAGGCTAGCCTGGTCTACATAGTTTCAGAACTTCCAGGATATGTGAAGAGACTGTGCCTATAAAGAGACTGTGTCTAAAAAAATAAAACTTGTGCCATGCCTTTAATCCCAGCATGAGAGAGGCGTAAGCAGACAGATCTCTGAGTTCGAGACCACCTGGTGTACCTAGTGAGTTACACACACACACACACAAACACACACACACACACACACACACACACACACACACACACACACCTATATATCTTATCTACATATGGAGAGAGATTGATTTTCAAATATAGGTTCATATATGAGATAAAACATGTCTTTCTTAGTCTGATTTATTTCCTTTTGCATGATGATCTCCAGCTTACTCTATTTTTGTTGTTATTGTTGTTGTTTGGGCTGTTTTGTTTTGTTTTTCAAGACAGAGTTGCTCTGTGTAACAGCCCTGGCCGTCCTGGAACTCACAAAGATCTGTCTGCCTCTGCTTCCTAAATTCTGGGATTAAAGGCATTTGCCAGCACACCTGGCTAGGCTACCCATTTTTACAGGTGTAACTTTTTAAATTTATTTTTATTTTGCGTTCATTGATGTTTTACCTGCATGTATGTCTGTCTGAGGGTATCAGAAGTCCTGGAACCGGAGTTTCAGACAATTGTGAGCTGCCACGTGACTGCTGGGAATTGAACCTGGGTCTTCTGGAAGAGCAGCCAAAGTTCTAAACCGCTGAGTCATTAATCCAGCTCTCAGTGCAATTTCCTTTAGATAATTTCACTGATTGGACCGCTGTGTCTGACTTAAGTGGTTGATTTTTTTAAAGTTATTTGGTGAGATTGAACGGCCCCTGAGAGGAGCATCCTTATTTATGAGTATGTCCCCAACCCCCACAGTGCCTAAGCTCTTGAGAAGCAGTGTATTTATATTTTTAGTTGAAAGAGGACTAACATTTATTAAGCACCCACATTTATCAAGAACTTGACATTTAGTTTGACTTTCCACATCAGATAAATTACATTTCAAACAACTTGTAAATCTGATGTAATTTATTAAAAGGAGTTTTTGGCCCCACTTTAAAGGGAGGACACCTAAACTGAGAAAGAGTAAATGCCTTGTATGACATAGATAGTGACAATTTAGCATCATGTCTGTGTGACTCCAAAGTCCATGACCTTTAAATTACGACACACTGATTCACTGAACCTAGTCTAGTGGTTTTATTTTCCTTATTCAGAATGATAAGATTGTTCAAATAGTGAGGAGACAGGGTTTCAAAAGGCATCTACCCACATGTGGCATTTCAAAAATCCTGTGTTTTACTACAGTTACAGGGCATTTGTTGAGACTGGAGATTTTGTGGGCATCAAGCACACAACCAGAGTTGGAAACAAAATTTGAGATGCTGTGCTTTTGTTTTGTGACAGTACTTCAGGACCACAGGCCTGGTGGGTGCTGAGCAAGACAAGCCCATCTGTAGACTACTGGAAACCTGTCATTTGTAGGACACTGCCCAAGTGAAGAGAATTGGAAGCGTGTATGCATCCAGCTCTTATTCTCTTGCAGGAGAATCCAAGGAACCCAGAGGGAAATCATGGGAACAGACTAGAAAGAGACACAGAGAGTGCCAATAACTTCTGCCAGTTGTAAAACCTATGTGTAAAAACTTGCTGATCTCTATCAGAAGGTTGCTGTTGCCTATCAGAAGGTACAGTGCTCACATGGGCACACAGGGTTTTGCATTATTTCCACTGTGGAGTCCTTTTCTCTTTGGCTTATTTACTTACCCCTAAGATGGATTCATCTTCCTATCACTGCAGTTCAAGTCTTAAAAAATAAAATCAGTAACTCAGAGCCAGGCATGGTGGTGTATGACCTTAGTCGCAGCACTGGGGAGACAGAGGCAGTGGATCTCTGTGAGTTTGGGGACAGCATGGTCTACAGAGTGAGTTCTAGGTCATCCAGATCTATGTAATGACCCAGTCTCAGCAAACAAACCCAGATCAGTAACTCCCTGTCTGACTTGAAATTAAAGGTAGGCTTTAATGATTAATTTTTTAATTATTATTTTTAGTAAGTAAACAAGACCAATGGATTTCTTCATGATACTATGCATGTCATTGTACTTTGCTGGAAGTTGTGTGCCAGATATTGTCCTATGGGTTTTGTGTCAATATTTTACTTGCTCCCATCTCCAAACTATAAAGAAGAAAGTATCACCTACATTTTACATACAACAAAATCAAGATATGAGAGAATGAATTATTTTTCCAAGTCACAAGAAATGATGGGGCTGGGTACCAACACCATTATAGTAGTTATACTTCAATTACTGCCTGGCTTAGTTATTTTCCTTTTTCTGTGCTAAAACACCATGACCAAGACAACATATAGAAAAAAAATGATTTGGCTTACAGTAGCAGAGGGTTAATAGTCCATGTTGGCAGAACAGAGGTAGCAGGTGGCAAGCAGCCACAGCTGAGGGCTCATGTCTAAGAACTCCAAATAGGAAAAATAAAGAGAGCACACTGGAAAGGGTGCTTGGCTTTTGAAGCCTTAAAACCCACCTGTTGTGGGATATTTGATTGCACTGTGATACCCCAAGACTGTTCTAATAACCTTGAATCAGGGCAGAGCCAGTGACCAGAATTAGCCATAAAGAAGCCAGGAATATTGTAGATAAGATGCACAGGAAGGAGGAGAAGGAGACATGGAGATTTTGTGTGCTCTTCGATCTGGGAAGTATGGAGAGTAGGTCAGCTGGTCGGTCCTCCAACAATCCTTTCATCAGGTTTTCATCCCAATATCTGGCTCCTGAGTCTTTATTTGTAACAGAAAAACTTAGATTAAAAACAGCCCCCCCCCACATAATTCCTTCAGCAAGACCACACCTAAACCTACCCAAAGAATGTCACCAACTGAGACCAAATATTTAGATGCCCAATACTATGGGGGAATATTTCATTCAAAACACCACAGTGCCTTTAAGGGACTTCCTGTATATGAATAGAAAGAAAGCACGAATCATTGAAAACTGCAATTTTAGAAGGGGAAATGTACATATCACTCAAGCACATGAAAAGGCGATAAACGTTACTAGTCATCCGGGAAATCTGAATAAAAGTCACAACAAGTTACTCATGTGTTGTTTTTCTGTGGCTTATCAGCTGCACCCGAATCTACTGATATTTTAACATCATCTGTATCCCCGGAGTCCCAGAGTCAGTGCCCTGGATGCAGCTCAGGCCTCAGCCTGGTGGGATTTCTGGTCCTGCCAGCACCAGCTCTACCTCAGCCTCCAAATATAGTTTTTAAAAAATATTTATGTATATGAATGATTTGTCTCCATGCACACCAGATCCCATTACAGGTGGTTGTGAGCCACCATGGGGTGCTGGGCATTAAACTTGGGACCTCTGGAAGAGCTGCTATTGTATGGGAATCAAGATTCACTAGACTCAATACAGGTTAAGTGAAGTTTATTTGGGGAGAATGCACTTAACACAAGAATCAGGTGACTGCCACAAGTTCCAGCTCCAAGGATTCACCCAGGCTGCCCTCTGTGACTCAACCCAAAGCAACAGAGCCACCTGTGCCCCAAGCCCAGACCTAAAACCATTCTCCCTCATGGCTGCACCTGTGACCATGACCAAATGGGCGTGGCCAGTGCTACAGATGTGGGCAGGGTGAATATCTCACTACAAGCTGCCAGTGTTCATCACCTCTGAGTCATTTCTCCAGCCTCCCAAATATAGTTTTTAACTAAGTCTTTATCATCCTATTTACTGATAAAAACTTGGAAATCATACGTTGGGGTGAAAACCTACTAGAACTGAGAAGCAAACAGCTGACCTTTCTTTGTGGCTGGAGACCCAGCAAGAAGAGTGTCTCTTCAGCCATCCAAACCAAAAAAGACCCCCCAAAACTGCAACTCTCTCCATACTCTTTCCTGTGCATCTCTCTATCCCAGCTCCTTTGTACTCTCTATGGCTAATTCCTGTCAACTAGTTGCTGGCTCCATCCCCTGATCCAAGATTGTCTTAGTTTTACAGTGCGATCAAATATCCCACAATACCCATGCCCACATAGGAAAGCTAAACTAAAATGGTTATTAGTGCTGGTGCATATGTGAATAATAGTAGCCCTCATAGGTGGGGATGAAAAATGGTGTAGTCACTTTGGAAACCCAACTGGATGGTGTGAAAAGGTTTAAAACCTTTTGCCATCTGACTCAGCAGTTCCCCTCTCAGGTACATATCAAAGAGTAAATGTAAAACTCATCACAAGCACGTACACACTAATGTTTGCAACAACATTATTCATCACCGTGTTGTGGGAGTTGGGATTGACCCCACATTCCTAAATGGATAGAGCATAGATAAAATGTGGTAGATCCATACAGTGGGACATTGTTCAGCAACACAAATAAAAGAAATGCCAATATATGTTATGTGGATGACTCTTGAAGACATTGTGTTCATCTCTCTGTAAAAGAAACCAGCCACAAATGAACACACAGTGTGCGATCCTGTGTGACTTCCAGTCATAAATGAACACACAGTGCGTTATCCTGTGTGACTCCCAGCCACAAATGAACACACAGTGTGTGATCCTGTATGACTTCTAGACATAAATGAACATAGTGTGTGACCCTGTATGACTTCCAGCTAGAGGCCTCCTGCAGCTTTGTCCTACTTGCCCTGCTATAAAGCCTCTGTTGACCAACAGATGGGCTCACTCACATCCTGGTCCATAATTTACCTTGCCTATTCTGAAGGTCAAGATGCAGTCAACCCAGTTAAGGCGAGATGGCAATTTATGTACTGTGGATGGGAAAGGGAAGGAGATGTCTCAATAAAGAACTTCTTACCTGGTGATGGTTGCGCACACCTTTAATCCTAGCACTTGGGAGGCAGAAACAGGTGGATCTCTGTGAGTTTGAGGCCAGCTAGATCTGGTTCCAGAATGGTCAGGGCTACACAAAGGAACCCTGTCTCAAAAACCAAAGCAAACAAACAACAACAACAATAGAACTTTCCATTACTGAATTTGTGTGTTAATGGATGAAGCTTTAGTAGGATACAAAATATACTTACCAACAAGAGGAGAAAACTTTGCTCACACTTTTCTGGACTCTCATTCTCTGTTCCACAGTAAGTATGTAAAGTCTGCTATTGTTCCACTTATAGTCTTTGTTATAATGTAATAAAAAGGTCACTAATTCAGGAATACACAATGAAAACATTAGAATCGCAATTCTATCATCCTGAAATAATCCCTATTATTATTATGATACATTTATTTTCCTCCTCCATGAACACACATTTCCCCTCACAAGGTTGGCATCATATATCATGTTATCATGTGCCTATAAAGTTTGATACTTTTTTTTTTACCAAAATTTCTCACATGCCATTTTATTAGTCTTCAAAATTTTGATAAAAAAAAAATGAGTGCAGAATAATTGCCCAGCAGAGGTTTAGAGTTTTCTTTTTAGTTCTTAGCGTAACACCTTGAAAGACTTTTTCAGTTAACAACTATGACTGAAAAATATGGTCTCACAGTCCTTTACTCAGCATCTGTGGCAACAGGTTGGTAATAGCAGTTCTCTGAGCCGTCTCCCTGAGGACCGCCACACAACTATCCCTTCAAATATGTGCTGGCTCCGCCTCACTTGCTCCTGAGCTGGCTGATCAGAGAAACCAGCTGTCAAAAAGGTAAGCTCTCTGCCTAAAGAGACTGTCTATTTGGGAGGATTTGGTGGCAGTCAAGCGACCCACGGCGTGACTAAGTGTTGAGCTGTGTATGCCAACTGTGCTTGTCCCTTCATGCTTCTGTTGCCACAGCCATGCTTCATGGACCTCTCTGTGGTTTTTCTGCAAATTGGACATCCAGAAGGTATAACCACTAGAGGCAAGGCCTGGCTACAGGGCTGGAATTTTCTGTTTTAGGATAATGTACTCTCATTATTATTAGTGCATAAATCTGTTTATTCTGAGTTGGGGGGGTGGGGAGGTTGTTGTCCCCACCTTTATACAGTGAAACTTTGTAAAATTCTTAAGCCAGATGCATTTAATTCTATTAATGAATACTTACTGGATTTAGAATTATATGGACTACTCTGATGTTTATGTCTAGTCCTGTTGATGAGTGAACAGCCCAGTAGAGTTGTAGTTAAATATGAATGTGGACAGCTATAAGACAAAGAAGATAACTTGAAGGTGACTTTAACATTCTTGTCTATTAAAATTAATTTTACATGAAGCCTGTGTTACTGTTAGGACCATTAAAAAAAGCTTTATTAAATGTGTAAGAGGGTTACACAGCAGCACAAAGGGAGAGGAGTGGAAATTCTGTGTAACTGGAGTTGAAAGGAAATTAGGAAGGCCTCGGAGTTTCTATTTTTCCTAATGACGAAAAGATTTCATATCAGAAAGAGTTGACAAAATTTTATTGAGTTATAAAAATACCTATTGTATTTCTAGAACCCTTTCTCCATGACATTTATTTCTTTTTTCTATTAACTACAATAGCCCTAGTGGCCGTTATTGGTTATACTACCCATTAAATTTATATTAATTTAGGTCTGATTTCAAAATATTTTATTGTATCTTCCATGGAGAGATATTTGACACAGAGTACTTACAATGTATCAAAAGTAGTGCTGGGATAGTGGTGGGATTTTTCTCCCCATTTAACAAATAACAGGAAAGAAAGGAGACAAGACTATTTGCTGAGAGGGAATTGTTTTCTTGCTTTTCTTTGAAAAGTAAGAGATGAAAACACATGGAAAAGGTAGCTGCCTACAGTGTGATTTGTGCAATAAAATTATGCTTAGGGTGATGCAGAAGGAATGACTAGCTGGCTGTGAGGTGAGAAGGACTTCAAGAGGGCTGCCTTAATCAGTGTGTCTGTGGGGGCAATGAGGTCAGGAATGATTCAGGCAATAATGGGGGCATGGTGGGGTGGGGTTGTACCGTGACATTGGGATGTATTAGTAGAACTTTAAGTATGGAGAAATAGCCTGGAAAGTAGTAGCCCGCACCTTTAGTCCCAGCACTCCAGAGGCAGAGGCAGAGGCAGAGGCAGGTGGATCTCTGAGTTTGAGGTCAGCCTGGTCTACAGAGCAAGTCCCAGGACAGCCAGGACTATAGAGGGAAACCTTGCCTCCAAAAACCAAAACAAAACAGTAGATCAACAAAATAAGACAGAAAAAGAAATGGGCCAAGTGGAAGGTTGGATTCAGTTTGAGTATTGTACCGGTACCTGCATACCTGTGTGCTTCTGTGTTAGAAGTCCTTGAAGTGGCAGCGTGTCGTCACTCAGATGACATTGGCACATGGAAGACAGGTTGTGGGAGCCTCTGTCAGGTCTGGAGAGTAGAGGTGGTGCTGATGAAGACCCCACACTCCCAGGTGGCTGTGGCTATGAGGCTCAGATTATCTCTTAGCTGAAGCAAACATCTGCCTTTCTTCACAGAATGGCTTTCTTTTTGATGTGGGCCAACCTACTTCTGCTTCTTCACGGTACAGGTGAGTCCTTTTTTCAAAAACTCTGCATTTGGAAACCATTTTGGAGATAGTGAGGTCAATGCTGCAGAGATAAGAAACAAAACCAACCAACCAACCAACAAAATAACTAGTCAAGCAAATGATTGAATCCCTTCAAATCTCAGTCTTGTTATTTGTTAAATGTGAAAAGCCAATATTTATTTACTTTGCAAACTGTGGTGAAATGTATGGGAGAATATTTCATACATTTTTGTAACATCAATCCTATCTATTCCAACAAGAAGCCCCTCCCTCCAAATTAGGTGTGTCCATTTGAATCCATAGCCACGTGACTAACTTCATCTCCCACATAACTTCCCAACAGAATAGAAAAGACACTCAGATGCCCCACCTTCAAGTGATCTGTGAAAGTACCAAATTTGAAATCAGCTCTGTCCTAAAACAACTGATGGTCATAATTTAACAGTTTGTGCTCAAGTCTGCAACAATTGTTGATTGTCAGGTGCAGGTCTTAAAATGGTGAATGTAATCTAGCTAATCTGAAGCATTCAATTGAAGGTTTCTAAAGATACTGTGCATAAAAGCCCTACAATATAACTACTCCATACAATGACCAAACATGTTATAGTCCTCAGGGACATGCCACCTCACAGGAACCCATAGTGGCTCTCACAGGAACCCATGGGCAACAGTAGTTGGAGGGTATCCCTAGTTAGTGCACGTTTTGGTCCACTGGTGATATTTCTTGGCTCTTTTCACTTGATGATTGGCCGTGTGTGTGTGTGTGTGTGTGTGTGTGTGTGTGTGTGTGTGTGTGTGTGTGTAAGTAAAGGGACAGAGGCAAAGTGAGTTGACAGTCACTCATACTAAAAGTGCTACAAAAACATTAAAAAGAATGTAGATGAGAATGAGGAAGGTACATCTCTCAGTACCTCTCTAATAATATATCTTGTAACAATATTATCAACTTGGTATGATGTGCCAGGTGCTGTAGCAATGTGTTAGACACCCATCATAATTTTTGTATGATTTTCAAGGAACTTTTGGACAATTTTAGCTTTTTTGGTACTTTTCTTGTCTTGGTCTTTTAGACCTGAGAGAGCTAAAGACAACAGCCTAGAAATAATATAGTTTGAAAAAGATGAAAGGCATGTTTAGACAGGACTGGGGGCAGTGCAGACACAACACTTAGAGACATGACATCTAGCCTTGGCCGATTGTGTCACTCTTAGATTCCAGAGTGTGAAGCCTTTCCTTCCAAGGCCATAAAAAGTACAGTTGTAGCAAGAGCTGAACCCTGGATGATAAAACCAATGATCCATCAAAGAGTAAACTACACATTCTGATGAGAGAGATCGGAATGAGTGCAGCTACACACAGCTGGTCTCTTCTTCATGTCCCTCTGGAAGATGACTGAGTCGTGCCACATAAAAACAGTCACTAAAATCCCAAGGTGTTTCACTGCCACCTGGAGCAGGTGGTGTCCTAATTATATATATAGAAATAAACTCAGAGAGTTTAAGTCGCCTGCAGCCACATGATTAGTAGGGGGTAACTTAGCACTAGAGCTTTGATTTATAATTTTTCAGACCAGGACTTTAGAAACTGTGCAAATTAATCCTTCCAAACATTGCACAAGCTGTTTCTTCCTATGTTGTCCCTTCTATCTTGCCTTTCTTTTTATTCATTCATCCGTTTCCTCAGTAATTGATTTGCTTGTCATCTTTGAAAAGAATGACTATTAGCTGAAAGAGTACATTTTAGACAGAGAGCTTTGGAACCAGAGTCCCGAGACTCAGCAGAATCTACTACCGCTTACAAAGTGAACTGTGTGTCCCTGAACAACCCACCTCCTGGTATTTAATAGTATCTGCTTCAGTGTAGTCTGCAGACGAAGGTTAAATCCAGAAAAGAAAGACCTTACAATATGTTTAGCATATTGTAAACACAAAATACATGTAAGCTGTACCAATTCTTCCTCCTTTTTGCTGCCTGGTATCTCTTTGGAGAGAGTCAGACAGACAGACAGACAGACACACACACACACACACACACACACACACACAGAGAGAGAGAGAAAGAGAGAGAGACAAACATGAAGAGAAACACACACACATACACAGGGAGAGAGAGAGGGAAGGAGGGAAGGAGAGAGGGAGAGGGAGGGAGAGAGAGGGAGAGAGAGAGAGAGAGAGAGAGAGAGAGAGAGAGAGAGAGAGAGAGAGAGAGAGAGAGAGAGAGAGAGAGAGAGAGAGAGTCAGACTGCAATGGCAAGCAAGTTGAAGTCCCACTGGCAACCTCTGGGTGGGTTCTGGGGGAAATAGTTTGAAAACATTCAGTCAAGTGACCTGTCAGCCTTCAGCTACCACATGCCAGGGGTCTACACCATGCCCCAAATCCATGAGATCTATATAGTTCATGGCTGTGGTTTCTACAGTCATTGGGCCCCCCAGTGAGAACTCTGACCAGGCTGGGATGTATTTGCAGCAGGTAGAATAGAATAGGTTTATTGAAAGATTTTCATGTATAAACCATCTTTCCACCATTCCAATGTGCCTTCCTGGATTGCTGAAGTGGAGAATAAAGAACATTTCCAATAATGTTTCGACGGTAGGGCTCTGGGAGTGACGGTAGGGTTCTGGGAGTGACGCCTGCTCTGTGAGTCAGAGATGTTTACCTAAGGGCTCAGCTGGCAGCTGACTGAGGGATGGAAAGGTTACATTGCACAGTGCATGTGGCAGTTTTCTTTTGCCGGTGTTAATCTGGCAAGCACAGCTTGGGTTTGGAGCCAACACCTACAGCAACACAGCTTCCAGACAGGTCTGATCCGACAGACCCATTTTGCTGTGTCATTCTGAGTCTAGCAGAATGCAGGGGCAGGCAAAACACTCATGACCAGCCATGTCTTCCCTGCACACCTTTGGGCTCACTTCTCAGCCTTTTAGTGATTCTATAAATGGCCAGTCCCCTCCAGTAAACCCTTCTCTGTCTCGTTTGCTGCTGTCCCTTACCCAATGCTGTGGTCATCAGCCTTTACTAATTTCACTTCTTTAACGATCCAGTGTCTGCAGAAGAGGTGCGGGCGTACCCGTTCACTGATGTGACCCTCGACTGCGAGTTCTCCTTCATAGAGAGCACAGAAAACCTTGAGTTTTACTGGGAAAGGGAAGATATAATAGAGGAATATGAAGTGGAAGACCGTGAATTTTACCGCTTTTTCAAGTACTACGATTTCTTTCAAGTGTACACAAAGGTAGTTTACCAGTTCTACGATAAGGCAGAGCAACTTGAGGACCAGAATGCCTTATATGAGGGAAGGGTCTTTGTGGATCAGAACGAGATTTCCGAGGGTGTTCTGTCCCTTCTGCTGCGGAACGTGGATTTCATGGACGAAGCTGTGTACAAGTGCTCTGCTGTCACCCCCAACGGCCGAGGCGAGAGTAAGGTCAAGCTGATAGTGGAAGGTAAAGGGACTTCATGGATGAGCTTGGCTTCAAGTTTGGTCTCTGTTCATAAACTCTACATTTTCTCTCTTGGTCTCATTTTTCTAACGCGGATTACTTTATTCCTATCGTAAGAGTAATGGGTTATCAATTTACTTTAGCTAAACTGTTCCTCTGAACAAAAAGGTGCTATGTCTATACCAGTCCATCACTCACTCATTGACATGAATGAACTGAAGGGCAACCAAAGCTGCACTGGTTGACGCGCGCGTGCACACACACACACACACACACACACACACACACACACACACACGCTGATGCACCAATAGTCCCATAGGAAGATGCTAAGATCAGACACAGTTTTTAGTGTGCATGGCGCTGAACTGGGAGTCAGGAGACTGGAGTTCTAAATATGGATGGAATTGGGCAATCCATTAGCTTCTCTAGGCTTTTTATTCTTACTATAAAGCTTAAGTTTCAGAGCTGGAGAGATGGCTCCTTAGTTGAAAGCATTGCTTCAATTCCAAGCACCTACATCACAGCTTACAATCATCTGTAACTCCAGTTCCAAGTATCCAACCACTCTCTGGCCTCCATGAGCATGGGGCATGTACATGGTACATAGACATATGTGTAGCTAACACACACATAAAATAAGAAGTTTAAAAATCTAAAAAGTAGTTTAAAGGCCTTGATTGGGATGAATCCATATTCCCCTAGTGTTGAACCCTTATTCTCCAGTATTGCATGGAAAACTGTCCTTTCTGACAGAGATCATGTGGGGCTTTGTGTGCTGCAAGGCAGCTTCCCTCCAGGGTAAGAGTTGAAAGGGATTGGAAGAGGGTGAGAATTGTTTCTCTCTCTCTCTCTCTCTCTCTCTCTCTCTCTCTCTCTCTCTCTCTCTTGTTGTTTGAGACAGGATATTTTGTTTTTTTCAAGACAGGGTTTCTCTGTGAAAAATTCCTGGCTATCCTGGAACTTGCTTTGTAGACCAAGCTGGCCTTGAACTCAATGAGATCTTCCTGCCTCTGCCTCCAGAGTGCTGGGATTAAAGGCATGCGCCACCACTGCCCAACAAGACAGAATCTTTCTATGTAGGTTGGTCTGGGCTTGACCTCACAGCAATCCTCCAATCTCAGCCTTCTGAGTGGTGGAAATTACAGGCATGTGCCACCTCCTAGCTTTATTACTTATCTTCTGTGATTTCCCCAACTAAGTACTAAGTAGGCCCAACCTTGCTTAGCCTCCAAGATCAGATGAGAGTTCATTCAGAACGGTATAGTCATACACTCTTCTGTAATCTTCAGTTGGAGGTCAGTGGAAAACGTGGAGTGAACCCACATCAAGAAGGAAGACCCCCAAATAAAGACAGCAGCAGTAGGGGCCTAGATGGCAACATATCCTCTTTTCTCTTACTATGCTTGGGCCAAAATATTAGCTACAGTGAACCTGGGAACACTGTCTCTATGGGGGGGGGGGTAGTATGAACACTGAAGGCTTGAGCCTTCTGGGACCAAAACACACAAACCAAAAAGTAACTAATTATATTGTTGTTTCTTTTCTTTTCTTTTCTTTTCTTTTCTTTTCTTTTCTTTTCTTTTTTTCCAACCAGACTCTGAAATGCCCCAGGTGAAGTTTGACAAGATTGATGATGAAGATGTGGTTACATGCACATCGAAGGGCTGGTACCTCACACCCAATGTGACCTGGTTAGACCGGGGAGAAAGGGACATTAGCAACCACAGTAGCGTAGAGGTCCTGGAGGAGCAGATGAACGGCTTGTACAGAGTGTACTCTGTCCTCAAGTATCCAGTCAAGTTAAATGAAAAATACGTCTGCCGTATTACGGAGACAAACGAAAACAACCGGCCCATCAGATCCATCCGGCGATACCCTAGTAAGTGCAGCCCAGCCTCGAGGGGTAGTGGGAATAGGCTGCACTTCACCACACAAAAACCACAGCCCATTAATATTTACTGAATGCCAAATGTAGCGGGCACTTCTGAGCACTTTGGGGACTTAAAGAAGGGTCAGGAACAGCAGCTTGTAGCCTGGGGTCAGAAACAGTGCTGAGGTGGAATCCCTTGGGTTTGGGGAAAACAAAACAAAACAAAAAAAAAAGACTATGCGACTATGCTTCAGGGAATGACAGCTCTTGTCCAGACAGAGGTGGCTGTTCCTCCCAGAGAGGCTTCTGTTCCTCTGCTAAATACTCAAGTTTCCGGATATCCTGATATGACAGACTGAGTAGTCATAGCAGCCATTCGTGGGCCACTTACCATGTGTGCACATATGTGTTCGGGGTGCATCTGCATCTATGTGCAAGGATGGAGGCCAGAGGCCGGTGTTAGTCTTCTTCCTCAGTTGCTTTTCCACTTTATTTTTTGAGATAGTTTTTCCCACTGAATCTGGAGCTCACCCATTCAGCTACAACGACTGGGCAGTGAGCCCCAGGGATCTGCCTGGCTCTGCTCCCTCCCAGGGCTGGGATACATGTGGGCACTACTGCACCCAGTTTTTATTTGGATGCTGGAGATTCCTACTCAGATCTTCATGCCTATGCAGCCATATCACCAGCCCACATTTTAAGTCCTTAACCTAGCCCTACAAGATAATTGCTTGTTATTGTCCCTTGGACTTTAAATAATTTGACCAGAATCTTAACTAATGAACACAAACTTTAAATTTTTGGTAACCAATAATGCCATCTACATCAAATATTACATATCTGAAATGTATTAATGTTATTTGTCAAATTTAACTGGATTCCCTATATTTTACCTGGTAAAATATAATGATAGAAACAGTAAGAGGGAGAAATTGAAGCTGGAGGATGGTAGGGCTGGAGCATTCACACCTCTGGACGAAGACAAAGGAGACATTATAAAACTCTATGTCTGGTTTAGGGTTCAGACAAGAGTGCAGGGTAGTGATACTGTCACCACAGGGAATTCAAGGACAGGTCCGTTCTTGGATCCCACTGTGACCTGTGGAAAGTAAATCCTGGGGTAGACTCAGTACTGAGTTTTGATATGTCCTCAAGGTGATTGTGACCCACACTCAAGTACAAAACGTGTTGGTGTAGGATGTAAACTGTGGCAGATCCTTTCCTGTATGTGGGGACAGGGTATGGTCTCCTCAGAGCCCTATCTAAGAGGTGAGGAAGGCAGAACTACCACTGCCTTCCCTCAGCCCAGCAAAACAGGCCAAACCAGACAGATTCATGCATTTAAATTTCCCACATTAGCTGGCCTTTCCTTCAAAGGAGGGGAGGGGGCTCACTTCTCTGCCAGACTTCTAAGTCTTTCCCACAGACGTCTGTGAGTGTTACAGTGGGCCTGGGACTTTCTTCTGAGAACACTAGGATACATTATTAATGAGTTGACCTCAAAAGAAATACTGTTGTTTTTACCCTCTAAAATTTCAACACCCTTAAGATGTCCTAGAACTATCTAAAAAGCCCTCATATTTTACTTCTCTCTAGATCCTCTCATCTATATATTAATGTGAGACCCTTGAGATCTGGCATCTGCCTGTTTTCCCAGCTCGGCAGTGTGTTATGATACAGCCATTGCTCATTGCTCTGGGCTTACCACGCCCTGAGGCTTTCAGACTGTGCCTATTTTTTTTTCACAGTGTCAAGCCTTTGTGCACACTCTGCCTCTCTGGAATACCTTTTCCTTGATCTGCCTCGTGAACCCCTGCCCATTCCCAAGACTTGGCTCACATCTGGGACCCTTCTCTTACGCTCATTTCTGTTTGTTCAATGTTTTGTTCATTTGCACATCAAATATTTGTTGAGCTCCAGCTCCACACCATATCCTCTTTGTAGGTGCTAGATACAAACCAGTGAATAAAATGAATTCTTACACTCTTAAAACTTTCATACTGTTAGTGGGGAAGAAATTCGTAGTAAACTGACAATTAAAGTGTGTTGATGTCACCATATGAGGCCACTTACCTGAAATTCAATACCATGGGGGGAAAATCTTCTATGTTGTGTGAAGGAAGTCAGAATACTAGTATCCCTTAGAGTGGAGATATAAAGAGTCTAGAAGAAGATGAGGAGATTTCTGGGGTGTGGGTGCTGGTTGTAAGTAGTACCGGACACTTACATACTTTTCTAAATGTATTTTTCAATATTAAGGAAAACATGTACTAGATTATATGGTTACTAGCCACATAAAGGAAAACAAAAGGTTGGAGGCAGATCAGAAAGAAGGGCGTAGGGAGGGAGAGTTGTAATGTGAGACTGTCCACAGACGGCCTCACTTTCATGTTCAGTTTCAACAAGGACTTGAGCAGAGATGTGGAAGCCAGACCTAGAGTAAGCAGGAATGGTGGGCTTGAGAAATAACATGGAGGCCAAAGGTTGGAATGGAAAGAGTTAGTCACAAGAGTGTAGGGCTTAAGGCACTAGAAAAATGAGAGGCGGCTAGGGCTGTGTGGTTTCTAGTAGAGCACTGTAAGGATTTTTTTGGATTTTTCTCATACCAAGAGAGGAAATGCAAAGCTTTTGAACAAAGGAATGAAATGACCTGACTTGTATTTGATAGTTAAAGAGTAGCGTCTGGAAATCGAGAAAGGGAGAACTTACAGTTATTGCCAATGACTCCATCTAAGAACTAACCATGGGGAGGGGGACTACAACATGATGTAAGTAAGCAAAGATCTTGCAAGAGAGGAGGTTAAGGCCCAAATAGATGGAGTATACATGGGATAATGGCATTGACACTGAGAAGTAAGTAAGAGATGGAAAGCGTGTGAGAGTAGCAGGTAAGCCAGAGTGATGAGAATTGCAGAGGGACAACAGGAGGTTGTAACATGGAAGGGTAGTTTTCGTGGGTAGTAACGATGAATATTCAATTCTAAGCTAGATGTTTGTGGAGAGATAAGCTAGGAATGTTCCAGCCTGGAGTCTTTCCTTGTCTGGGATTACTTTCCCCCAGAGCATCCTGGACTGTCATATGAGTTGCTGACCTATGATGTCAGCTTCCTCACCTTAAGCCCCACACAGCTAACAGGCAAGGGAGGATCACCCTGAGGCCTATGTTGATCTTTCCTCTTTTTATCTCTGCAAGTTGAGAGGAAATACTATTTTCTCTCTTCCTGTTTCCTTTTTGCTTCTCTAATTGTTCTCCAAAAATATTTGTTGAGTAAATGAATGGTTGAACTAATAAGACCACATTTCATCTTATAAAGAGACAACAATTAAGAAACAATACCCTTAGAGTATTTTTAGAGCCCCCTTAAGGGGCTACCATTCTTAGAGGGAACAAAGAATTCATTGCTCACAGTTTTTCCTTCTTGTGTGGCTCTAAGAATGCATTGTAGCTGGACTGCTTCTAATACAAAACTAACTTTTGTATTATCTTTCTCCTTCCACCCCTCCCCCACTTTTTTCCTTCAGAGAAAAGGTTCGGTGAATATGAATACTAAGAGATCCAAATGCCCAAGAATAGGCTGTGCCTTTAGTCAGCGGAGTTCCTGGTTTCTCTTGTGAGTGATGTTCTTTTTTTGTCCTGGACCCTTAATGATCATCAACTAAAAACAAGAAACAAGGCAATCAGTCCAAAGTGTTACAGATTAACAGAATCTTGCTTCTTTATCCCTGATGTCTCTTTTGTTTAAAAGATTTGTTTCATTTAATCTCATTCTCCCAACATGTTAAATTCTGAGTAAATTTCAAAAGTCTTCCATGCAAAAGGGAAGGACATTAAAATCCTGGTGGACCGAGTGTCACGTGTCAGTTCACTGGGGTGTGCTTCAGTGTAAATGGCTTGGTGAGCTCAGAGGGAATCCGTTTCCTCTGTGCCAGGCTTTTGTTTCCTTTTGGTAATGGTGTTAAATTTGGGATTTGACCAACCGAGAAGAGCCTAAGAGGTATCTTCCCCCAAATTATCATGAATGTGTTTGCTAAAGTCCTTTTATGCATTACTGAACAAAGGCTGTAGAAATGTTGGACATTCATAGCGAGGTTAACTCTTTCAAGCTTTTCTGTTTTTTCAGTGATTTCTATCTTCATTATTCTTATATTTAGATTTTTAAATCTCTTCCAACTCTATGCTTTTTGTATAAATAGATTTATGGTCTGAATATTTGTGCTTTTCCCAAATTCATCCTTTGAAATCCTTACATCAAAAGTAATGGTAATAGGAGGTAGATTCCCCTGGGAAATGGCTTGGTCATTAGGGCAAAGCAAATATGATACCTGTATTGCTGTCTTGGTTAGGGTTCCTATAGCTGTAACAAAAACACCATGACCAAAAAGCAAGTTGAGGGAAAAAAGGGTTTATTTGGCTTACACTTCTATATTGCTGTTCAGTGTTGAAGGAAGTCAGACATGAAGTCAAACAGGGCAGGATCCTGGAGGCTAGCGCTGATGCAGAAGCCATAGAGGGATGCTGCTTACTGGTTTATGTCACATGGCTTGCTCAGCCTGCTTTTTTATAGAACCAAGGACCACCATCTCAAGGTTGGCATCCCCCACAGTGGCTG